>OU898280.1:90522564-90684545 GCA_918026665.1 Diabrotica balteata
TGCTGTTCGCAGTATATTTAGTGGTGACCTTTCTATCAGCATGAAAAAGGTTACATATCAATTGCTCATATTATTGGAAAACGTTCCACTTCATATATGTGAACAAATGTGGTCTTTGTATGATGGTGCCCATGTTCACCATTGTTTAAATTGTTGATTTAATTTGACTGGTCGCTGGTTAATAGTAGTGGTAAATAGTTGATCGATAGGGTGAAGAAATAACTTGTAAAACGAAATCTCTTCACACGTTCTTTATTGGGTGCTCTTATGGCAACATATGGAAAATACTACTCTTATAAATTTGTAACGACTTTGCCTAGGGCTGACAGGTTTGCCGTCTAGACAATTAAATCTTAGGGCTAGGAATTATACATAGAATAAAATATTTTGAAATAATTTTAAACAAACTCCCCCGTTGAGGGGTACCTTCAAAATAGATAATAAATATAAATAAAATCTTATGTATCAATACTATCACTCACACTCTCTTACTGCATTGGTAACGGACACAAATGACGAACAGAACGAATAACAGTCTTATTGTTTGTGTTTACCTCTGCCACTCTTGAAAGTTTATCTTTACCCGAATGTAAGCTAATAATACGTCCCAAAGGCCATCTACATGTTGGTTGTTGATAACTGCGAATTTACACTAAGGTTCCAATCTTCAAATGGGACGAACATTCTGTCCATTTGTATTGCTGTTGCAGTTGCGAAACGTATTCTTTCACGTAAAGATTCCAAAATTGTTGATACGTTTGACGAATCGTTTTGTAGTTGGAGAGCCTGCCTATAGGCACTTTGATAATTTGCCACTTGCATCTATGCTTCGGAAATATATACAGCTTGCATAAGCATATTGAGATGCATCGCAGCAACAATGAATGTCTAGTATGGAATGATTGGATCCAAGAACATGCCTAGGAATCTCTAATTGATTGAGTTGGGACAATTGATTGTAAAATTGTGTCCATTTAATATAAATGTCACGTGGAACCTTTTCGTCCCAATTTAATTTGAGGGTCCATAATTTCTGAATTATGAGTTTAGAAAGTACAATTACTGGAGAGAGAAGACCAAGACGATCCCAGATCTGTGAAATGATAGATAATATATTTCTCTTAGTAATCGAATTATCGTGTGGAATTGAAGATATTTTAAAATTTAGAATGTCTTTGTTACTATTAAATTGTACACCTAAGGTTGTAGAGCTTTCGTGTTCACCGAAATTTAAAATTTCATTCGGAATATCGCAACATGGAATATTCATGAGAACACTCTGATTATTTGCAACCCGTTTTATAAGTATGAATTGTGCTGATTTTAATATGTCTGAAATATCTTTACATCGGGCTTGTAATTCTGAAAGGTCATTAGAATCCGTTACTAGGTCATCAACATAGAAATCATTAAGAATTGTCTGTGAAGCTGTCGGTAGTCAGACTACTAGGCTTGTATATGCAATGGTGGGGAAAGAAGTAAGTTGGTTCAGTAACCATGTCACGTTCCACCCTGGTCATGTGACCTAAATCGATATATTCATGTATAAAATTTTTGTATAATTAATAAAATTGAGGATGAGTTTGATATGAATCGTTTTTTTGCTATTTATTTTTAATCTCCCAATAAATCGGTAGAATATTTTAAGGGCAACTTCACTGTAAACTGACCGTTTTCATTTCGTGTGTTTAGTAAATAGTTCCTTACACTGGACGTCATCTTTTGACAACATCATAGGTTCATTTATCTCATTGAGTTCCCAGAATTTACGTAACTGATTGTCTTCTGGTATAAAGCGTGAAAAATTGCATAACGACGTTGATATCGCATTCATTACAGTACCAGATATTTCCCATCCAAGTTTGGTATTTTGAAGCACTGGTGCATATTTTCCTAATTTAATATTGCCCTCTAATAGCAGTTCCCAGAACAAACTAGCACCTATGATCATGTCAACTTTTTGAGGAGTATTGAAAGTAGGATCAGACAATTCTATATTTTGAGGAATGGAAATTGTAGAGATATCAAATTGTTGTAACGGAATAGTTGAAACGAATGGTGTTACATAACAAGATAATTGAAATTGGAAATTATTTTTGTTTGAGAAAATTGTAATTGAAGTTTTCTTTTTTAAAGTAGAAACCACTTGGTTAATACCAATAATAGCTAATTTGGTATTGGTTAATGGTAACTCTAACCGTTTAACAAACTCTTCGGTAATCGAATGGGATTGAGCTCCTGAATCTAGCAGAGCTCTATATTGATGCAATTGATTGTTTTGATTTTTAACTTTGAATGTTACTGTCGACATAATTATATTAGATTGTGTATCTCTGTCTGTAACTAAGCATTGTTAATTTGGGACTGAAATTGTTTGAATATTGTGAGAAATTGCTTGTGAATTGTGTGACACCTGGTCACTATTATTTGGATGATTATGAGCACCTACTGATTGAATTGTGTCTCGTCAATTGTATTGATTCTTGTTGTTGTATGCATTTGACTGTGTGTTGACTTTGATATGAACTAGAATAATCTTGATGTAATAAAGTGTTGTGTTTACGTTTACACTTACGACATGATCCGCTACTGCACCTTTCCTTGAAGTGACCAAAACGTAAACAATTCGGACAAAGTTTTAAAGATTTAATCAGATAAAGATTTTAGTCATTAATTGTTAATCTTAAAAATTTGGGGCAAGAATATATTAAATTATCACTCTTGCGAAAATTGCACTGAACTTGATTTATCGATAAATGAAATTGTGATTGAGATTGTAGAGGTTTCTGAAACCCAGAGTGACTTTTGACGGTCATCATTGAGGAGGAATGAGGCTCTTCTTGGGATTGTAATATGTCTGTTTAAGGAATTCAAGAAATTCATTTAAGTGAGGCAATTCTACTGAAGTGTGATATTCTTTCCACTTATTTTGAGTTATTTTATCTAATTTATTGTACACAACATGAATAATTGTCATGTCCCATAGAGACTCTTTAGTGAGCTTCATTCCTTCTAAATATGATAAATGCTTTGAAACTTCATCGATTAACCCTCTGAATTGCATGAATGTGCCTTTATGTATCGAATTTAAATTGAACATGGATTTTAAGTGGGTGTCGACTAGAAGCTTTTTTCGATCGAATTTGTCACAAAGCATATTCCATGCAGCATGGTAGTCTTTAGAATCAGTAAAACCCTCTATTGTTCGTTTGGCATAACCTTCCAACGTAGCTTTTAAAAAGTTAAAACTTTTGACCTGCACTTAATGATGAATTTGAATCGATAGTGTTTATAAAATTGGTTTTGAATTCTAGCCACCGCTCATATTCACCATTAAATGTAGGAAGCTGGATTTTAGGCAGAAGAAAATTTTGAAGTGGATCGTGATTAATTGCATTTTGGGGTGTGACATTTATTACCGGAGAAGAATTGCTGTTTATGTATTCCTCTAAATATGAAATTGCTGTATAAAAATAATTTTCAAATGGATCACATTCAATAAAATGACTTTCTAATTGATCGTCCGAACATTTCTCCATAGATTGTTCAATAATTTCAAATTGACTTAACAATTCACGATTATTTTTGTATCGCATATTTACATCGCGTATTGTCGGTTTAAGTGACCCATTAATTATTTTATTTACAAAATTTGTTAATGAAGTTAATTTACGTTTAAGAGAACCTCTATTTCTTATTAATTGTGCAATATCTGAGTTTGACATTATAAGTAAGTAACAGACTTACAGCTTTTCAGGGATGCGCGTCTGCAATCGCTCAGCAAATTGGCCACAGAAACACCGCTTCGTGTTTGTCAACGTTCTTTTGATCTTTTGACTCGCTGTCCTGCTTTCTGATGGGTTGAAACGCACAGATGCTTTTGCTTTACTTATACTATACTATACTAATAGAAACTTTTGCTTTACTTTTAATTAATTGATGATTCAAAATTGTTACAATTTACTACCGAATTCGGCTACGAATGCCCAAAAAATTGTATGTTTAAATTGTTAATTTAAATTGACTGGTCGCTGGTTAATCCTGGTGGTAAATAGTTGATCGATAGGGTGAAGAAATAACTTGTAAAACGAAATCTCTTCACACGTTCTTTATTGGGTGCTCTTATGGCAACATATGGAAACATACTACTTTTATAAATTTGTAACGACTTTGCCTAGGGCTGATAGGGTGGCCGTCTAGACAATTAAATCCTAGTGCTAGGAATTATACATAGAATAAAATATTTTAAAATAATTTTAAACAACCATCATCATTATCTTTGGCTCGACAATCCTCTGTGGATCTTGGCCTGCTCTAAGATTCGTCGCAGGTGTTCATGTGGTTAGCTTTTTAGCAATCGTATTTTCTGGCATTCGTATTATGTGTCCAGCCCATCTAAGTCGCTGTGTGTCAATGAACGTTTTGACATCTGGCTCATCAAAGAGCTGATACAATTCAAAATTATATCTTCTGCGCCACTGCCACTTCTTGGTCGTTTATAGCTCCAAATATTTTGCGGAGTATTTTACGCTCAAATATTCCCAAAAGTCTTTAATCTTTTTGCGTTAGAGTCCATGTTTCTGCTCCATATGTGAGGACCGGCCTCAGCAATGTTTTGTATATAATAATTTTAGTTCTTCTTTGAATATTTCTTCAGTGGAAATGCTTTTGGAGTCCATAGTATGCCCTATTTGTAAGATTTATTCGTCTTTTGATTTCTTCGCTTGATTTATTGGTAGCAGTCAATAGCGACCCAAGGTATGTGAAGTTGTCAACACGTCCAAATGTATGACTTCTAAAGACTGTTTCTCGTTCCTCATTTGCTATCTGATCCTTTGTAACCAACATGTACTTGGTTTTATCTTCGTTGACTAGACCGACCTGTTTCGCCGCTGTTTCCAATTCTAGGAGATATTGCTCAACATCTCGCTTGCTACGCCCTATTATGTCAATGTCATCAGCATATGCTAAGACTTGTACCGATCTATTGTAAATAGTACCGCCATCCCTAATTCGTGTATCTCGGACTGCCTTTTCTAAGGCAATATTAAATAGGAGGCAAGCCAGAGCATCCCCTTTTCTGAGTCCGTCCTTTATCTCAAAGGAGCTAGAATTCTCTCCCTGTATTCTAACAGTGGCTTCTAAGTTAGACATTGTCATTCTCGTTAATCGGATAAGTTTCTGTGGTATACCAAACTCATGTATTGATTGGTATAGCACTGTTCTCTTGACACTGTCGTATGCGGCTTTGAAGTCGACGAATAGGTGATTGGTTTCAATATTGAATTCTAATGTTTTCTCGAGAATCTGTCTTATTGAATGAATCTGGTCAATTGTTGATTTTTCTGGAGTGAATCCAGCTTGATATTTACCAACTATGCCCACTGTGTAAACTTGCAGCCTTTCGTAGAGAATATTTGCTAATATTTTGTAAGCAGTTGTTAACAGGGTTGTACCTCTATAGTTGTCACACTGGAGCTGGTCACATTTTTTATGTAACGGGCATATCACGCCTTAAGACCATTCACAAGGCATGGTCTCATTATGCCAAACAAGAAGTAAAAGCTTATGCAGTGTCTGTAGTAGAGCATCGCCACCATTCTTGTAGAGCTCACTGCAAATTTGATCAATTCCTGGTGATTTATTATTTTTAAGCTTTTTAATGGCTTGGGTAACGTTTTCGATGGTAGGTGGTCTTTCGTTTGGGTTGAAAGGATTCCAATCATTTCGATTTGCTAGGGTGTTATCTGCTTCTTCCACATCTTTACAGCTCCTTATTCTTGGCTTAAACTATTTGCGCATTTTGTGTTTCGAGTTTCATTTTGATTTCTTAGCCATTCTGTGCTTTCCATCTGCTTTTGCTCAAATTATCTTTATTTTTTTCTTCTATGTAATCGTTTTTCTTCTCTTCTTAGGGTCCGGTATTCTTCCTTTGCTCTTCTTGTGCGTCCAGCTTGATTTGTTTTTAGGTATACCCTGTTTTTGTTATCTGTTGCTTCTTGGCACTCCTTGTCAAACCATTCGTTTTCTTTAATTGGCTTGGTTATCCCAATATTTTTGTTGCTTTCTCAGTTAATATGTTTTTACATTTTGTCCACAGTTCCTCTACATTTCCCCCACCTACAGGCTCTCAATTTCCTCGTCCATTTGTCTCCTATATTCTCTCGCAACGGTTTCAATGCGCAGATTATCAACATTAATTCTGTCTTGTTTCGTGTGTTTATCTTTCTTTAGGTTTGATATTCTTTCTCTGATTTTTGCCATTACAAGAAAGTGGTCACTGTCAATGTTTGGGCCTCGGTAGCTTCTGACGTCTATGAGATCGGAAGAGTGCCTTGCATCTATCAGGATATGATCCTGATAGATGTGTGAATGAATGGTAGATAGATGTGTGAATTTTAAACAACCATAATGCATTAATTCAAGGTTAACTTGACGATCAGTTTCCTGATAGATAAATTGGAAGAAGTGCACCAGTAGAGTAGCCACCAGAATTTAATAAAATGGACTCATTTTTTGGGTTCACGTTGAGAATGAAGTTTATAAGATACCACTAACAACAAGGAATGACATGAAAGATAGAAGACGAAATGAAGTCGAAGTGATAGTGTACAAATGCTTCGTAATGTAAGTGACTCATTCAATGACCGTTGTCAGGCGTGCATAAATGTTTAGGTCATTTTAAACACCTTATGTAATTAAACAATAAAAATATTATATTAAAAGTAGTTTTTATAGCGGATTTACTGAGCTTTATCACACTAATCAATCACCATGTAGAAACTAAAATAATTGTTATTAAAGTAGTTATCTCTAATTGTTTTTTATTTAAATAAATCTTAAGTGGTTCTCGAATATTTTTTGTTTTAGATAGTGATATAGGAGCATGTAACGGAATATTTCTTCCGTTATTTGCTCCTATATCAATTAGACGGGATTAAATAGCATTGAGCCTTTGTCGTTTCGCCACTTACATAACGTGTAGGTATATTTGTTCTAACTTTTATTTGCAAAGTAATTAAAGAATCGAGGAAAGTATTTTGAAAACATTTTAGAAGATATATATTTTTTTACATATTTATCACAAAACTTGCTTAGCAGCCCTCGTTTTAAAATACAGTACATATCTTTATTTGATTTCGTTGACATTAAAACTCCTTTTAAAACGCAATAAATTATAAAACACTATGTTTAAATATTTACCAAACAGAAATATTTTATCACACAATGGGAATTCCCAAAATGACTAAAATTAACTTAAATTAATGATTGTGAATGATGGAATACATTATACAATATATATCAAATCAGTTAATAGGTTTCAAAACAATATTTAATTATATAAAAATTAATTTAATTGCCGCCCCTCTAGAAACGTAAAATTTTGTTCTGTTTATATTTAACTAGAAATAACGTTTCTAAAAAGGTTTTAGAAGAGTTATTTGACTTATATTATAACTAGACTTCGGCAAATATGCAAATAAAAATGTAGAAAATATGCGCATAAATATGCACGTGTTTACCCGAAAATATGCAAATATTTGACAAAATATGCATACAAATAAATAAAAAAATCGTAAAATAGTAACAATTTTATTTAAAAAAAAAGTGTACATAACTAAATATTTCCTACTATTCATTAAGATTTACATTTATTTTAAGTAACTACATCATTTTTAAGTATGAATAAACTTATTTAGGATTATGGTAACAATAAATGACCAAGTGGTGTTCAAAATTTTCTAACAAAAACTTGTGGCTTCTGTCTGAGTACATATATTTATATATCGAAAAACTTCGTTCAACATCAACTGATGTAACGGGAGCATTTTTCAAACTAACCAAAACATTTGGTTCTAAATTAATTGTTTCCGAAATATTTCCAGCTAGAACACTGACTACTTCAGAAAGAATATGGTAACCTTTATTTTTTTCCATAGTAGCTTCAATTTTTTTTAAAATATCTTTTCCAATATTACCTCTAACGTTCCGACAACATGACGCAAATTCTTTTATTAATGCTGTACTTTCGAACAATGACAGTTTTGGTGATTCTAACTGAGTAATTGTTTTTTGAACAAAACTAAAATTTGATTTTATAAATGAAAGTTCTTGTTGAAGCAAGTTACTCTGAAAAGTTTGTTTAGAATCCAAAAGAGATTGGGAACTTTCATCTGTTAACGTATCAATTATGTTCTTTCATCATCATCATCAGTGGTGCTACAGCTCTAGTTGAGCCTTGACCTTCCCCAGTCTATTTCGCCAGTCGTTTCTGTTCATCGCCAACCGTTGCCAATTTGCCGCGCCGATCTTCCTTGCGTCCTCGTCCACACCGTCCCTCCATCTCAGTCGTGGTCTGCCTCTACTCCTATTTCCCACTGGGACCGATAATAGAGTTCGTCTGGGTGGGTAATTTTCATTTGCTCTTGACACATGTCCAGCCCATCTAAGCCTACCTATTTTTATGAAGGATATTACATCTCTACCATTTACTATTTTTTTATACTTCTCGTACAATTCGAAATTATATCGCCTTCTCCAAATACCATTCTCACAGAATGCGCCCATTATTCTTCTTAGTATCTTCCTTTCGAAGACGAGCAGAAGATTTGCGTCTGTTTTGGAGATGGTCCATGTTTCTGACCCATATGTCAGCACTGGTAGGATGAGTGTTCGATATATTATTAGTTTGGTTTTCTGGCTTAAATTTCTGTTTTTTAGCTGCTTGCTTAGTCCAAAATAACATTTGTTTGCTAGCAGTACCCTCCGTTTAACTTCTTCAGATGTGTCATTATCGTTTGTTATGAGAGAACCCAAATATGTAAACTTATTTACTACCTCAAAATTATATTGGTCTATACTGAAGTTTTGTTCGGCGTTTCTAGCTCTATCTCTGTTATTTGGAATAGATGCTAACATTTTGGTTTTTTCCTCGTTTATTTTAAGGCCCATATTTTGTGCGGCTGTCAAGAAGGCGGAAGTCATCTCTTTAAGTCCTCGTGTAGTACGTGCAATCAAATCCAGATCGTCAGCGTAAGCCATAATCTGCGTTGATTTATTAAAGATTGTTCCCCTATTGTGTAACTCGGCATCTCTTATAGTCTTTTCTAACGCTATATTAAAGAGAAGGCACGCCAGCGCGTCTCCCTGCCGTAACCCTGCATATGTTTCAAACGCTTGTGACATATCGCCTTGTATTTGCACTCTGCAGATCACTTTACTCATAGTTGTTTTTACGAGCCTTATTAATTTATGGGGAATGTTAAGTTCATTCATGGCTTCGTATAATTTACCTCTTAGGACGCTATCATACGCTGACTTAAAGTCCACAAAGAGATGGAACGTGTCAATATTAAATTCATTGGTTTTTTCTAAGATTTGACGTAGCACAAAAATCTGGTCGATTGTTGACCTACCTGGCCTAAAACCGCTTTGATACTCACCAAGGATTTCTTCCACGTACGTACTTAAACGGCTGTACAGGGTATTGGAGAATATTTTGTACATTGTATTCAGAAGAGTTATACCCCTATAATTTTTACATTCCAACAAATCTCCCTTTTTGTGTAGTGGACATATGATTCCAGTGCACCATTCCTCTGGCATTTGTTCTTCTTCCCAGACTTTGACTATTATGTTGTGAATTTGGTGCATAATGCGTTACCTCCATGTTTGATGAGCTCTGCGGGGATACAATCCACTCCTGGGGACTTGCTATTTTTGAGTCGTGTGATTGCGTCTTTCACTTCAAATGTTGAAGGAGGTTCTACGTGAGTGTTATTTCTTGGTCTTTGGGGTGACGCATCATTTTCCACTTCGGTACCAAGTAGTTCTTTGAAGTGCTCAACCCATCTGCTTTGTACTGCGTCAGCGGTACTGACTATATGTCCATTTTTGTCTCTACACATCGTCAGCCGTGGTTTAAATTCTTTTCTTGTCTTATTTAGGATATTATAGAACTTTCTAGTTTCATTTTGCCCCTTTAATGATTGAAGCTCTTGCATAATCTGGTTTTCGAAGGTCCGCTTTTTCCTTCGATGTATGCGTTTTTCCTCCTTCCTAAGATCTTTGTACATTTGCTCCTTATCCCGTGTTCTTCTTTGTTGCATAAGTTTATATGCATAATTTTTTCTTTTAGTGATATCTTCACATTCATCGTCGAACCAACTGTTGCGTGGAGTGGATTCTTCTGGTCCTAGGACGTTGTTTGCCGCTTCCTTAATTGTTCTTCTACATATATCCCATTGCTCGCTAGCTGTTAAATTCTCATCTGTTGTGCTTTCATGTTCAAGGTAATTTTGATACCTTTCTAGTGCACGGGGCTCTTTCAAGAGTTTTAAATTGTAGCGAGTACTTTTCTTACCCTTTTCTTTTTTTGCATTTGAGATTCTTGCTCTTATTTTTGCGCCTACTAAGAAGTGGTCTGAATCTATATTAGCTCCACGATAAGTACGTACATCAATTAGATTAGAGAAGTGCCTGGTTTCTATTAGGATATGATCTATTTGATTTTTGGTTGTACCATCAGGCGACGTCCATGTTACTTTATGGATATTCTTATGGGGGAAGTAGGTACTTCCAACGACCATGCCCTTGGATGCTGCAAATCCTATTGTTCTATTTCCATTGTCGTTGGTGACGTCATGAGCGCTGAATTTTCCGATGTATGGACTATATATATTTTCTTTCCCTATTTTTGCATTAAGATCTCCAATTATGATCTTGATGTCGTTTCTGGGACATCTATCGTAGATGGTCTCTACTTCCTCATAGAATTGATCTTTGACATCCTCTTCTTTGTCTTCGGTTGGGGCATGTACATTTATGAGACTGATGTTAAAAAACTTACCTCTTATTCTTAGGTAACATATTCTTGGACTTATTGGTTTGAAGTCCATAATAAGATGTTTTACTTTTTTGTTAACAATGAATGCGGTCCCGAATTCGTGATTATTCTTGTGACAGCTGTAATATATATCGCATTGTCTCTTTTGGATAATTCCTTGGCCAGTCCATCTTACTTCTTGCACAGCAGTAATGTGTGCTTTATATTGAGTTAGTATGTCTATTAATTTTTTAAGATTTCCAGGTTCATAAAGTGTCCGCACATTCCACGTGTAAATTTTTAAATCTTTGTCCTTATTTCGTTGCATTGGTCGTCGTCGTAAGTTCCGTCCGGTTTCTTTAGCTGTAGATTTCGTAACGATATTTTTTTTTACGAGGTAGAGTTGTTAGCCCTAACCCAACCTCCAACCTGGAGGGCCAGGGACTCTTCTGTTAGGGTTACCATACCTTAGTCCGTTTTGGTTCACGGGTGTATTTTATTTCCCACCTACCCGCCGGTCCTAGGACCGGTTAGGGCGTTCCCCTATCCACCACCTGGGGACGCGTCCGATGGGAGACAGACAACTCCACACGGACAATTATGTTCTTTATTTTAACAAAATGATCTGCATAAAAATTAGCTGCTTCTAACCATGTTCCCCATCGCGTTAAAATATGTTGTGGTGGAAGAGGAATGTTAGGTAGCATTTCTTTATAAAGTTGAATTCTTATAGGAGATTTAAGAAATACTTTTTTGACACTGGATATCATGGTATTTACAAGAGGAAACTTTTTTCGTATTTCCTCTGCAACTCTGTTTAATCCATGCGCTACACAAGTAACATGTATTAAATCTGGGAAAAATATTTTTAAATTTTGTCCTGCTTTCACCATATAAGGAGCAGCATCCGATAAAATAAGCAGTAATTTATTAGAAGGAATAGTTGTCGAAAGAAAAAAAGTTGCTAATGTTTCTTGTATAAAACGCGAAAT
Source organism: Diabrotica balteata (assembly GCA_918026665.1). NCBI lineage: Eukaryota > Metazoa > Arthropoda > Insecta > Coleoptera > Chrysomelidae > Diabrotica > Diabrotica balteata. The sequence goes on from OU898280.1 coordinate 90,534,382, forward strand.
TGTTAAAGCATTTGTTTTCTTAAGTTGCTGGCATGAAATAAGATGATATTTTGGTAAGGTATCTTCTTTAAGAACACCAATCAATAAATGAGCAATATACTTTCCTGAGGAATCAGTGGTTTCGTTCAGATATGTAAAAATAATTATCTGCAATTTCTTCCTTAGTATTAATTAACACCGACGAGTATAGCCTGTTCACATTATTTCTTCTTAGAGACCGATCACTTGGAACATTAAGTTTGCAATATTTTTTTAGAAACGAACTAAAATTTACATTTGCTAATTTTGAAAGCGGTATGTTTGCAGACACTAATGCGCGACAACAAGTCTTCATTAAAAGTTTCTTGCTCATCTAATTTTTTTGAAGTAGATTGGAAACATTTAGCCATTGAAGTTTGATGTTTTCCACCTATTTTTCCTTTTTTTGCAATGTGTGAAGCAGTTCTCACATGTTGGTCTATCTGAAATTTCTTCTCACATGCTATCTATAAATAAAAATAAAATCGTTTATTTTAACCCAACCTTTAAAATATAAAAATATACAAGGTGTTTTTGGTTAATCAAATAACTGGTTTGGAAAAAAAACACTCGCTAAGTGTTTTAAATGCAGTATTAATCCACAAATTAGTTTTTGTTACTAACCATTAGTACATCATATAACTTATTTTAAAATTCAACAAAAGTTTTTTTTTGTTAATTCATTTACAATAAAAATAATTGTGTTTTAGAATAGCTGACTTCATAAAAAAAAGTAAAGGTGAAAAATTTTTCTAAATACACACCATTGTATTGTACCATGGACAATTTTTTCTCACTAAAGGAAGCTATTTTTCATTTAAAAACAACCTACGAGTACTAAATTTCAAGTAAATACGTTTATTGGTTTTAAAGTTATTGTTGTTATTAACTAAAAGAATTTAATTTTTTTAAATTTTAACACCCTGTATCTCGAAAAGTAAATAAGTTTGACCCCTCATTAACTATATCGTTTTGTTCAATTTTTCGAGAAGTATCTACAGTCAAACATTGTAAGTGTCATTTGGAAACACCCTGTATGTATGAAATATTAGATACTTACAATTTTGCCACAGACTGAACAGTAGATTTTTCCCATATCCATAGACAGCTCTTTATAAGGTTTAATCCAAGTTGAAGCACTGGTTGTTTTAGGCATGATAAAATCACATTCTTCCTTTTTGTTACGCACAACGAGTGTTTACGATTTGAATATCAAAACAAAAATGATTTACAAATCTGAGCATCAAATTAGAAATGTTTAGGTACCTAATTCAATAAACTGGGAGATTTTGGAAAATCCCTAAATTAGGAACAAAACTATTAGCCGTTTACCTGCTGTTAAGATACAATAAATTGTAGATAGATTTTGGGGATTAGATCATAAAATGCAAATGAGCGAACCCTTAGCGATTATCCAATAACTGAATGCCTCAGTGACCGAGACTTTCTAAGAATGTTGAGGGCTACGTAAATTGATCTTCTTTGAAATTGTAAATGTTTTGTACCTGTAGAGATTACGTACTTAGATCATTTCTTGATTAAAATGACTACAAAATTTTATACAAGAATTGAAATAAATTGGTATGTTTAAAAATTTTCAAATACAGTATAAAAATCTGAACTTTTATGCTACTTTATGCAAACTTTTATACAAATATGCCAAAATATGAAATATTTGCATAAAATATGCACAATATGCAATATGCATATTTGCCGAAGTCTAATTATAACTATTATTCCAAGTGTTTCAATTTTGTTCCAAAGTATACTGAACGGCAAAAAAATGGCCACCCGAAAATAAAAATTCATTGGAAGTTTTATGCACTGTTTCATATTGAGTCTCAATTTAAATATTTATTGCGATCATTTATGCTTGTTTTTGGCAGTTTTGACGTTTATGTTTTTGTTTTCTGTAGTCGCTGTTTATCTCAACTCTTTCGACCCCACTTTTTTTCTTCTCACCAAAAACTAATATTTATCATTCAATCATATAATGCGGTTCTATGGATGTGTTTGATCATATTAATATTTTTTTAAATTAAGTTTGAAGTCCTTTTATACTGGATATATTGTTTCAATGATTTTTGTACGAGGGTGGATCGATATAAAACTAGCCTTTGATAGAAAAAACAAGATTTTTGGAATTAAATGGATTTATTTCTCAAGATCCTCTTTTAGCTCGATACACTTAGTAAGACGATGTTCCAATTTTTTTATCCCATCCGAATAGTACTTTTGCTCGAGCTCTTCAAAATAGGCCGAAGTTTCAGCGACGAATTCATCATTTGTTGCGAAACTGCGTCCTCCGAGCCATTTTTTTAGGTTTGGATACAGGAAAAAATCGTTGGCGGCAAGATCTGGGGAATGCAGTGGGTGTTCAACCAATTCATAGCCCAATTCGTATAATTTTGCAATGGCGATGGCCGATCGGTGAGCCATTGCCTGGGTGAAAGAGCACTTTTTCGCGTTCCAAACCGGGGCGTTTTCGACGCAATTCGGCATCGAATCGATCCAATAATGCTGCGTAGTACTCACCATTGATTGTTTTTTCTTTTTACAAGTAGTCAATGTAGATGATGCCCTTTGCATCCCAGAAAACAGTCGCCATCACTTTGCCGGCCGAATGTACACTCTTTGCCTTCTTCGGCGGCCTTTCGGCGCGTTTGCGCCACTGTTTCGACTGTTCTTTAGTTTCCGGTGTGTAATAATGCACCCAGGTTTCATCAACGGTGATAAATCGACGAAAAAATCCTTCGAATCGCGCCTTACCATCGTCAAAAGCGTCTCCGAAGTGGTCACACGTTTTTGAATTTGATCGATTGTCAGCAAACGCGGCACCCATCACGGGGATAGCTTTTTCATGTCCAAATGATGATGAATGATGTTGTGTACACGTTCGTAGGAAATGTTTGGGATCTCTATTAACTCGCGGACCTTAATTCGACGATCTGCCATAATCATGTCATGGACTTGTTGATCATTTCCGTCGTGGTGACTTCATTTGGCCTCCTGGGACGGGCATCATCAAAAAACACTCGTAGAATACATACGACCACGAACAAATGGACAGCAGGAGTGTGACGTCACGACTGTCACATTGTCATTATTACTTTCCAAACAAAAGTTGAAATGTCCAATTGTAACAAAAGTGCTTTTTGCTGTGGCACGCCAATGTAACAAAACGTGTAGGATAATGGAAATGATAACATATAATTTAAGCTGGCTAGCAGAAGGTGCCGGAGAGTGACTACTTGACACTCAAAGGAGAATTCGGCCAATTTGCATGCCCTACAGAGACCGTAAAATTAGAAGATGAATGACGAGTTAGTAAAAAAAACTATAGGTGTACAAATAAGATAAATAAAAATGATTATAGAAGTTGCTCCAAAAATGTGAGTGGGCGCCAGGAAAGTATTTACATAAACTTTCCAAGGTATCTTGTAAAGCTGTTTGCTAAAATAAAGAAAGGATATAGGTATGAATTGAAATATTTAGTTTTCACAACAAAACTTTAATCCCTAGCCAAATATATACAATCTAAATTTAATATACCCACCACCAATTATGTACAGCTAATCTAGTTATATACTAAAAATAAATGCCCTGGTTATACAACTGATCCTGGATGATCTAAATTTACAAATAATAAAATATGGAAAAAAAATGGTAATAACTGACCTAAAAGGTAATTTATTTGCCTCAGAGATGCAACTCTGTATTCTGGCTTTATTGAATATAAGAGTACCAAGTAATAGGACACTATCTTGATGAGATAAGTGTCCAAACGTTTAAATAAATTGTAATAAAAATTAAAAAAATATAACTCTCTGATTAAATGTGTACACAAGAAACCATACAAGTGAGTTAGAAGGGAGGACTTAAAAACCTCTACCTGTAGTTGACAATTTGTATTTAAATATTATTCAATAAATTATTAAAAAAAAATGACGACTCTTATTATTATATGAAATACTAGAAGTTAAATATACAAAAAATTTATACAAAAAATATCATAGGTAAAAAAATTAATCTAAGAAATAAACTTAATCCAGATTTACTATATTTTAAGGGAGATAATTCCCGCTGGCTTCCTAAGATTTTCGTAATCGGAAGGTCAGATCTGGACCTCTGGAGAGCAGCTACGGCAAGGAAAAAAAACAGGCCTGGAACAAGGTATAACCGGACTAGGTTTCAAGTTAATCGACACTTCTTATTCAAATTTAAAAAAAAAACACAAAGCAAATTCTTCCCCCGACTTCTGTTGGAATCCCAAAGGTAGGGGCTCACAGTGGCTATAAACCAAATAGGACACTTCAAACAAAAAACCCCAAACTAAAACTTCTTATTACTTCTTCATAAAAAAACTTAAATTCCAAAAACCACGCCACGTGGCTATACCTTGGACTTAAGTTTCTGCTACCAAAGTTCAAACAGAAGTACGATTCGGATACTCAATTTGAGCCAGCTAAACTATGATTTCAAACTTGGACGCTTGGTGTCGCTGTTTCATACCAACTTAAATTTTTAAGATTCAGAAAATCATTAAGAGGATTGAGATTTTAAATTTATTTAAAAAATGTTTCCGGAATGTTATAGTAACGTTCTCGTTACATTCCCCTCTTACTTGGAGAAAAAAAAATTTTAATGAAAAATTTTTTTTTTCATATCTAACCACAATCATAGTGTAGGTATGAACCGTCAGTCATAGCAATAGCTCAAACAGGCGTTTAACCGTTGGTTAGCCAAAGTTTCCATCATTGTAGTGGAAGCAAATGATACAAACCAATCTAAAATTTAAATTTTTAGCCATGGCCCTAGTTTGCCAAATGTCGCTAAAATACACTAACTTAAACTAACTTCATAACAATCTACATCGATTCGCAAGATTACAAGTAACCACAGATTATGAATAATGTAGAAAGAAAGAGAAATCTAAAGATATCCAAATATTACTAAGTGACTTACAAGTCACATCCTATCTATAGTACATAAACTACATTAACGCTTAGCGCCAATGTAACAAAAATGCTTTCATGTAGCCTAAAATAGTCATAGAGACAAATAATCATATATCTCAAAGTAATGTGAAATCGGACACTGACTCCAAAATTGACTATTCGGTGGACAACAGATTTATAGTAGAATATCCAAAGATAATCAATCAGGCAAGGGTGTGGACCGATTCACAAATCATAAGTGACAATAAAAAATATTCCAAACATATATACTAATTTAAGTATTGAATTGGGCACTAAATCCAAAATTGATCAATCAGTGGACAACAGATTTATAGAATAGCATATCCAAAGATATAATCAACCAGGCAAATGAGTCACCAATTTCCAACTATTAATCAGACAATCCAAAAAAGTAACCATAAGAAAATGCCAAATATATATAGACCCATTTAAGTGTTGAATTGGGCACTAAATCCAAAATTGATAAACCAGTGGACAACAGATTTATAGAATAGCATATCCAGAGGTATAATCGACCAGGCAAATGGGTAACCAATTCACACTATAATCAAATAATCTAAATAAATTAGGTCAACATATACCCACATCCGGTAATATGTGCCTAAACCATAATATTCATCGAATAAATCATGAATCTAAATCACTATCAAAACAAATTAACATGCTGATATTCACTATCTATAGCAAGTAGCTACAACAGATTTATAAGAATATCAGACATAAGCGAGCTACGTGGCATTTAGTAAGCCAACAATAACTACTCAAAATATCCAAAAGTAATAGTTAAAGAAGTAAGTAATCAAGCAAATAATAAATAAATAATTAATCAACAACAAAACATCAAGAACGCACAGGCCAATTTCTGTAGAAACTGCAAATTAATGATTCGTTCTGACATTACTAAGAAAGAACAAGATATGTTCTAATTTTAAATCCAAAATCAAGAAGTGAATGCATAAGGAAAGAAGTGAATGTAACTGTAAACGGTCATTTGTTGATTAAAATATAACTTACTAATTTCAGAAAGCAATCTAACAATGCTAGCCATAGAGGTAGCAATGACAAGAATATCTTAACATAAGTGAGACTAAAACAAGCTAAAGGAAATCTTTTGTACTTGTAATTGAACATAGTCTGGAAAGATTCAAGATTAAGACTAAAATGTTCAAATTAGAATTCAAATTGAAGATGGTTAGCTAATTATGAACGAAATATCTTACTGCCCAGTCATCTGCACAACCCGTCATGAAAATGGTGAATTCCGAAACTCATCGAACAACTGAGGCCTCGAATTGAACAACAACTTCGAACCCACGTATTCAATCAAGTATGCATAGGCAGAATAGTCCATATGGCATAAGAGTATATAAAAAAAACCCACAAATTAAGTATATAAATAGTTTCTAGTAACTGCTTTTTTAAATTATCCCATAGAGTACATCAGGATATTAATTAACATAAAGTATGACTATGACCATTTAAGCGACTAAATCTATACACAAAAAATCATAACATTCTTTCCAACATGGCAAATCAAATAACAAAAGATGATAATCAAATTAACAGACAAAATAGATAATAGTAGGGTTTTATATAGTTCCATACCAGTATAAAGTAAACACAGATAAGTGTACCTAATAATAAGAATGAAAAGGCTTAATAATTTCAACTTATATAATCAAATAATCAGCAAGGAATAAGCTGTACATATACAATATCTGGTGATTAATAATAAAGTTCCAAGAAGATACCAAATCATAATCAAAACCGAGCCAAAACAATAATAGTCAAAATGATAGATTAAGTTTCTTAGACAAACCTAAGTTAATCTTCATCTGAGGAAGAGGATGCTATGTCATCTACGGTATTGTCTGGAAGTAAATCCTTTATATGAAATTGACCAATTCGTCTATTTGTCGAATTGTCTTTTAATTCATATACTAAAGGAGATATTACTCGAACGACAGTACAGGGAATATATTTCTGACAAAACTTAGCAGAAATGGCATCACCCTTACTTGACTTTACAAAATTTCGCTTCAAAACTCGATCGCCAATAAAGAATCGCATGTCTCGTTTCCTCAAATTATACTGACTCTGATTTCTAAGGTAAGAAGCTTTCAACTTCTTCCTTATGTCAGCGAAGATTGGAGGTAAGATTTTGGAGATCATCCATACGATGAAGTTTCTCCGAAACTTGAGGAAGGGTTGCTGAATTCTCCGAAATTAATCCAAAATAATCACCTGACAAAGGAACATGTCTACCAAAATTAACATAAGCTGGAGTACATTGAGTGACTTCATGAACAGAAGTTCGAATGGCCTGAGCGACTGAATGAATATACTGATCCCAAGCTCTATGATCAGTGTAGGTATAAGATCGCAGAGCAGTAACAATGCTGCGATTTACACGTTCAGTGTGATTAGCTTGCGGATGATAAGATGCATTATAAAAAATCTTTTGGACCTTATATTTATTCAAAAGGTCTTTAAAAGCTTTTGAAATGAATTGTGGACCGTTGTCACACGAAACTATTTGCGGAGTACCAAAAAGCAAGAAAACTTGTTCCTCTAAGAATTTCAAAATCGCTGGAGTTGTAGCTTTTCGAAGAGGACAAACTAAAGGGAATTTGGTGAAATAATCTACAACAACCAAACAATACGTATTACCTGAATAACTACGTGGATACGGTCCAATAAGATCTAAAGATATCATTTGCCAAGGAAAATTAATGTTCCTAAATGAACCCATTAATCCAGCTTGAGGTAGGTTACTCGGCTTACATGTTGCACAAACTCTACATCTCGAAATGTATTTCTTAACTGAGTTGCGCAGACCAGGCCAGTAATATAAGCTCAGCTATCTTACTATAAAGTTTTATAGAAACCAAAGTGACCTGATGTCACATCATCATGAAAGGTTTTCAACACTTCATCCCTATTAGCTGTTGGGACTACTATCTTCCAATCAGACATATTCGATAAAGATTCCACAGGACTGATTACATGTTTATAAAGGATATTATTCTCCACCTTGAAATCAGGATATCTAGTAGGTTCTTGGGTGACATTATGAATCATCTTTCGATACCAATTATCTGGAGATAAAGTGGACAGATCTAAAAGATTGATATCGAATGTACGTGACAACGCATCTGCAACCACAACACCATTGGCTTTGCGATGAACAATATTATAATCAAAGACAGAAAGCCTACAAATCCAACGGGACAAACGTTGTGACGGATTTTTCATGGAATGTAACCATAATAAAGAACTATGATCTGTGATGATAGTAAACTTACGACCCTCAAGATAGTACCGAAAGGCATCAAGACCATGAATAATTGCAAGAAGTTCTCTTTCTGTGGTGGAATAATTTTTCTGTGCTTTATTAAGCTTTTTGCTGGTATAAGCTATTGGGTGTTCCGAACCATCCTTTATCTGAAATAATACACCACCTGAAGCAGTGTTGGAACAATCTGTCATGAGGTAAAAATGCTCTTTAAAATTCGGAGACGTCATGACAGGAGCACTAGTAAGAGCTTCTTTTATACGCCGGAAAGCATCATCGGCTTCTGAAGTCCATGTAATAGTTTGGCCTTTTTTCCTATTTTTAAGGAGATCTGTAAGTGGAGATAACAAAGTAGAATAAGACGGCACAAATCGACGATAATATCCACACATGCCTAATATCCTACGGACTTGAGTAGTAGTCTTAGGTATAGGAAAATCCTTGATAGCAGTAACTTTATCAGGATCAGTCCTTAAACCTTTACTATCGACTACATATCCTAAAAATTTAAGACTAGGACGACAAAACTGACATTTATCTAAATTAATAGTTAAATTAGCCTCTTTGAGACGTAAAAACAACTTATCCAAAATTTCCATATGAAGAGAAAAATCAGGAGTGACAACCAAAATGTCATCCAAATAATAAAAAACATAGGGCTCTAACTGAGGACCAATGACTAAGTCCATCAGACGACACATTGTCTGAGGAGCTGAAACAAGACCAAAAGGCATAGTGACAAACTGAAATAATCCTTTCCCACTAACTGCAAAAGCTGTATACTTTTTACTTTCCTCACTTAAAGGAATTTGTAAGAAAGCCTTAGATAGGTCGATAGAAGAAATATACCTAGCATTCTGGAGTTTACTTAGAATGACGTCTATTCGGGGAATAGGATAAGCATCCCGATTTGTAGTAATATTATTCAACTTTCGACCATCGAAGCAAACCCTAAAAGATCCATCCTTTTTCTTGGTTAACCACAAAGGACTACAGTAAGAAGACGTGGAAGGTTCAATGATATTCAACTCTAACATGGAATCAATTTCCTTTTCCAAGTCAACTTGCCAAGCCTGAGGAATAGGATATTGATATTGTCTAAAAGGTGTGGTATCTCCCACCTCGATAGTGTGAGATATTAAGGATGTACGACCTAACTTGTCTTTCGACGAAAGAGTTGTAAACTTAGAGATCATATTCTCTAATTGCCTTTGTTCGGAACTAGATAAACTAGTAAAATCCTGAATAACACTAAGTAAGGACAGATTAAATTGAGAAATCGAAAAGGAAAAATTAGAACAATTTAGTGTGCTATTAAAAGCATTTAAGAAATCCATACCTAAAATTATAGAATTCTGAACTGAAGGAATAATATAGAATGTAATTTGTTTACATAAATCTGCTACTGTGATTTCAGTTTCAAATTTGCCTGTAATAGACTGAACTGTACCATCTGCAGTAGACACTTGCAGAGAAGAAATGGGCATAATAGAAATCTCAGCATTTTTCAGTAAAGCTAATGAATGTGAACCTATCACAGAAATGTTCGAGCCACTATCTAAAAGAGCTAAACAAGATTGTCCTAAAATCTTAATAGGAAGATAAGGTCTATTATCATTATGTTTTCTCACTAATAAAGAATTCAAATCAAAACAATCATTATCTGATTGGTCAAAAACTTTAAATGGTACTAAACTAAACTTATTATCTCTACTTACACAATCAGAGGATGCAACAGGCAAACAAGAAGAATCAGAAATAAAAGAATCCTCCTGAATTGTGGTAGACTCTGGTATAGATATTGGAACTACTACACTGCTACTATTATGTTTATTACTAAAATTTGGGAAGATATTTGGGGAAGATAATCTATGCGAATCAAATGTATTATATTGAGAAGTTACTTTCTTGAGTGATCCTGTGTGGTGTGTGTTGGTTTTTTCGTGGAAACCCCTTTTCCTTTGCGACTGGAAGATGGGTTTGAATGGTTGGACGTGGTTGGAACAGTTGCTTTGTTTGATGGATCGGTTTGGCTCCCTGATAGGGGTGTGGACGGAGAAACGCTCAGGGGACGGACCTCCGATCGTTCGTTTCCCGAACACTTAAAACAATTGCGTTTGAGAGTGTTTTCTTTACCACAACCATGGCAGAAAATACGGGTACGAGGGATACCGCAGTCATAAAAAGTATGACCAGACTCACGACAATTCCAACAAACTACAGCACTTAATGTGGTAATATTACGTTCATGGCCTTTGGATTGCCAAGAACGGTGTTTGGAAGTATCTAGGTGATGTGAAGAGTTAAAAGAAGAGGGTCGAGAAGTGGAAGGAAGGTGAGAAGACCAAGATAAAGTTTCTTCTAAACGTTTACACTTCTCCGTAATATCAGCTATACTAGTGATCTCTACAAGGGCCAACTGCTGATGATAGAATGGCAATAGACATTTAAGGATGATCTTAATCTTTGCAGAATCTGTCAGAGGTATTTCAAGGCGACTACACATACCTAAAATAGTATTAATGAACATCGTAACAGACTCGTCTGGCTTCTGTTTACGATTTTTGATTTGGTCTAGAAGGTCATCTTGAAAAGAATATGGTAGAAAATCAGACTTAAGTTTCTGAGCCAAATCAGACCAATTAGAAAAATTATTGCGATTGTTTCTAAACCACGTAAAAGCTGCACCTGTAAACAATTCAGCAGAAGCTGCAAAAAGATCATCTTCACTCACTCCTCTCGATACACGAAGACATTCCACTCGATCTAAAAAGGAAATAACCTGGTCGTAATGACCTTCACCAGAAAATGTAATGCCCCATTTATGAACCTGAACAGGTTTGGGTTGCAGAAATGCATTTGCTGCTTGAACAGAAGAGATTGGAGTTGATGTTGCTATTGGACTCACTCGAGAATCAAGTTCGCCCTCTAGACTTAAGATTCGGACAGAAACAGAGCGTTGGAAGATTTGTTGTGCCTCATCTGAAACAGATAATAAATGAACACGACCTGAGATGTGAGCTAGGCGTGATATTAGCCTGGAATATAGGCTATCTTGGACAGTCCCTCTAAAATCGGCTATCCTTTTCGCCAAATCATCCACAGTCTCTTCAATCTCCTGTTGTTGGACCTCAAAAGGAATATTTGAGGCGGAAATCTGTCGGAAACTCCTGTTTCCTTCTTCCTGCCTTAAAGCTCCACGCAATATTTTGCGTTTTAGATCAACATTGGAAGACTCATCAATATTGATGTCCCTAATCCTTAACTCATAATCCAATTCCTTCACTAACAAATGTTCTACCTTGAATGTAGACATTGTGAAAATAAAAAATAGCTGATGAATAGATAGAATAGACAAAGGAAATAATGTACTAACACTCCACAAAATCAATCGAAGAATAATATAAAGTTTCCGAAAAAAAAAAATATAAATAAATATGAATATGTACCAACACACCACAAAATCAATCAAAGAACTAAAGTTATTCAAAAAAAATATATATGTATAAGTATTTAAAAAAAAGGTAAAGTTAAACGAAATATTTAAAGCTGGATCCCTAAAATAACATACAATGATTTCAACAATTATATGGTCAATCAACAATTAAATACAAAGAATACACCAAGATTGGCTAATATATATAAAGATAGCAATGTCTAAATTATTAAATTTTTATAACACAAAAATAGTAAATAACTAGTCAACTGTACACAATGATATCAAAATAGGTGAGGGTTTAAATGTAAATGTAACTATAGCAATACAAGTATACCTTAAAATAGTAAATTAAATAAAGAAAGAAAAATTAATAAATAAGTTATAAAGAGCAACAAGAAAGAATAAAAAATAATAAGGAATGTTATGCAATGAAAAAAAAAATAACTATAAGTTACGGTCTTAACTGAAAATAGGCACCACGTTGGGAAACGCCAATGTAACAAAAGTGCTTTGTGCTGTGGCACGCCAATGTAACAAAACGTGTAGGATAATGGAAATGATAACATATAATTTAAGCTGGCTAGCAGAAGGTGCCGGAGAGTGACTACTTGACACTCAAAGGAGAATTCGGCCAATTTGCATGCCCTACAGAGACCGTAGAATTAGAAGATGAATGACGAGTTAGTAAAAAAAACTATAGGTATACAAATAAGATAAATAAAAATGATTATAGAAGTTGCTCCAAAATGTGAGTGGGCGCCAGGAAAGTATTTACATAAACTTTCCAAGGTATCTTGTAAAGCTGTTTGCTAAAATAAAGAAAGGATATAGGTATGAATTGAAATATTTAGTTTTCACCAAAACTTTAATCCCTAGCCAAATATATACAATCTAAATTTAATATACCCACCACCAATTATGTACAGCTAATCTAGTTATATACAAAAAATAAATGCCCTGGTTATACAACTGATCCTGGATGATCTAAATTTACAAATAATAAAATATGGAAAAAAAATGGTAATAACTGACCTAAAAAGGTAATTTATTTGCCTCAGAGATGCAACTCTGTATTCTGGCTTTATTGAATATAAGAGTACCAAGTAATAAGGACACTATCTTGATGAGATAAGTGTCCAAACGTTTAAATATATATTGATAATAAAATCTAAAAAATATAACTCTCTGATTAAATGTGTACACAAGAAACCATACAAGTGAGTTAGAAGGGAGGACTTAAAAACCTCTACCTGTAGTTGACAATTTGTATTTAAATATTATTCAATAAATTATTAAAAAAAATGACGACTCTTATTATTATATGAAATACTAGAAGTTAAATATACAAAAAATTTATACAAAAAATATCATAGGTAAAAAAATTAATCTAAGAAATAAACTTAATCCAGATTTACTATATTTTAAGGGAGATAATTCCCGCTGGCTTCCTAAGATTTTCGTAATCGGAAGGTCAGATCTGGACCTCTGGAGAGCAGCTACGGCAAGGAAAAAAAACAGGCCTGGAACCAGGTATAACCGGACTAGGTTTCAAGTTAATCGACACTTCTTATTCAAATTTAAAAAAAAAACAAAAGCAAATTCTTCCCCCGACTTCTGTTGGAATCCCAAAGGTAGGGGCTCACAGTGGCTATAAACCAAATGGGACACTTCAAACAAAAAACCCCAAACTAAAACTTCTTATTACTTCTTCATAAAAAAACTTAAATTCCAAAAACCACGCCACGTGGCTATACCTTGGACTTAAGTTTCTGCTACCAAAGTTCAAACAGAAGTACGATTCGGATACTCAATTTGAGCCAGCTAAACTATGATTTCAAACTTGGACGCTTGGTGTCGCTGTTTCATACCAACTTAAATTTTTAAGATTCAGAAAATCATTAAGAGGATTGAGATTTTAAATTTATTTAAAAAATGTTTCCGGAATGTTATAGTAACGTTCTCGTTACACAATCTCAAGACTTTTTAATTTAACATTTTGCTTCCTCTGCTGCTTTTTCTTGTAGGTATAGTGTTTTCACTTCTGAATCATAATTCAGAGTTCTATTTCTAGGAAATATAGCTTAAAAGTTCAAATTAAAGAAATTCTAACCTTACTTTATTGATACATGCATTTTATTGCTATTAGTATAAAACAATGTGTTTTATTATTTACACAACCTTGTAAAATTGTTGTAGTAACTATTAGAATACTTTCTATATCTATAAATATTTTATAGATTCTATAAAAAAATTGAAAAAATAACGAAAAATACAAATTATCCACACAAAACAAGGTTTGTTTGGAAAGTGAAACTGACAGATGTCAATAAAATCTACGTCATCACTCCTGTGGTCCATTCAGCTTTACAAAATTTTACTGTTGCTAACGAAGGTGCAATCTCGCCATAAACTTCGTCCAGGTCGGTTTTGATTTGCACATTCGTTTTACCCTTTTGTGGAGGAACTTAATCACTGAACGATACTCGACTTTTCCATTTCTCCGAAAACACAAAATTTGCTTGCTTTTGACGGATGTAAAAATCAACTAATTGTTTTTAAAACTTAAAATTTTGACAGACGTCATGTCGTGAATGGCAAATGTCAACACCGAAACCAATTCGGTATCAAGTAGCGCCATCTATCAAAGGCTAGTTTAATATCAATCGATTCTCGTAGTGGGACTATATATCTCCCCTCCTCCTCCTCAGTCCAAATCTCTTTTGGGATGTGGTGACACCATCAGGCCTTTACAGTTTTTTCATGATTTTCCTCCATCCTTCCCTGTCCTGGGCTAGTTGTTCGACTTAATGTAACCCTTGGTTAATCAATATTTTTGTTTGATCTTCCCAACGGCTTGGAGATCTTCATCTCTTTCCTTCAACTCTACCCTCGACTATCAATTTTTCCATCGTACCTCTTCTAGCAATGTGTCCAAAATACTGCAAATATATCTGTTGTATTTATTTAAACAATCTATCCTTTAAGTTGTTCTAATATCCCATAACCCGATATATCCCAATGGTATCGAAATAAAATTTTTGAATAAATTTCACCCTTTTATTATATGAAGTAAAAGCTCCTAATAACAATTTTCTTTTGAATTTAACCAATAATAATTCACAATATAAGTAAAAAAAGTTTTTATAAATGGTAAGGAGTAAAGCGTTTTTACATAAGGGTACCTGACACACTTAACACATCATTTGTGTTCGTGTTTCTTGGTAGAACACACTGTACAACGAGGACGAGATTTTCTATGATTGGTAAATGATCTCCCACATTTATCATATTCTTCGTTCTCTTTGAAGGTCTTTCTACAGATCTTTTTCGAACATAATATTTGGTAGAGCCAAAAAAACCTTCGGTTACTAAATCTTCACCTACTGTCAGTAAAAAATGTAAAAAATCCTTGAATGGAATTGTCTTGCGATTCAGTTGGTTTTAAATAATCTAACTATTGGCAGCCGCTACCATTGTAAGTCTAAAAAAGACTTTTTTTCACCATTTGTGCGATTTTCTATCTAAATTATATAATCCAGACATTTGGTCACCCAAGTCAGCTCCACCCATATAGCAGTTGTAAAAAGCTATAGCTTCTGGGCAAGAGAGGTCGGCTTTTGTACCATCAAGTCCTTTACGTTTTACAAAACTTCCTTACTGTCTTGCCATTTCGTTCCAATAGTAAAAAAACTGTCGAATACTAAAACGATATTATCAACTTTTATCGTACTCGAAAGTGTGTGCACAACTCTTTCCCCTAAGGTACCTTCAAATTTTTGGATTTCTTTTCCACTGTAAGTATTTATATCATTATGTGTAACCTGTATCAGAGTCGGGTCTAACCCATGTCTTTATTCCTCTTTTTATAGGTTTGTTCGGAATATATTGTTTCAATGTGCTTCGGCTCTTAAACTTCGTCATGCTGTCATCAATACTTTGACGAGAGCTATCTGACTGGTATTTCTGAAAAGTGTACTTCAATCAAGAAACAAATTCATCAGTATAGTAGGTTTTTGAAGCATTTTTTGGTTTTTTCGGTTGATTTATGTACAATTTAGCTAGAAGTACCAAAAATCTATTCCTTGAAGTGCTTTGCTTTAAAAATTGGTTACCGATAGAAGGCCTTGAGGACCAGTAATCAGAAAGGCGAAAAAGACTAGTTCATACACATAATAAATGTTTTTCTGATTACGATCATAATTTCTTCATTATCTGTGTATTATGTTTTTTTTTGTGTTGTCTTATTTCTTCGGTAGAGATCAATCTCTCGGTACAACCCACAATAAAGAACCCATCAATCAAACTTGGCGGAAATATCTTCTAAGGACTTGTAACGGACGAAAAGTATGAACAATTTTTCTGTGAATTACATGAACATTCTTAGGAGGAATGGTTGGAAATATGGATTCAAAATGGCTTGGAAGATTTTTTTTTGAACCTATTCTCTATCCTTCCATTGTTGGATATAGGTCTCCCCCAGTTCTCTGTATTTTTCTCTATCTTGAGCTGTTCTCTGCCATGTGGGACCTCCTTGTTTCCTGATGTCATCTTTTCACCGCATCTGTGGTCTGCCTCTTGATCTCTTTGCATTGTATAGGCTTGGAAGATTATAACAAAATCTTTTTCATCTTTTTCCCTCTTTTTTTTGTTTTTTTTTGTTCTACATTTTCACCTTTATTGTCTGGTTTTTACCTTCACGTTCTAAAGTTTTTTGATTATTTATTTCATCTTCAGATTCAATGATTGGCGAAATCTGATTCGTCAGATTGATGTTTTAAGGCATAATAGCCGATAGACAATTTTGTTCAAGTTCACTCGTAATTTTTATTGTTTGTAATTCGTTCCGATATTACACTATATTCTTTTGTAGCCTTCTAATTAAATAAATTATGCTAAGGAATCAAGCAGTAATGGCCATTTATTGTTGATGTTAAATATACAGTGTGAAACAGTGCATAAAACTTCCAATGCTTTTCTTATATTAGAAAGTTGCAAATTATTTTTACACGTCGGCCGTTTGCAAATATTTTAGAAAAAATATCAAGCGTCATCTAGTTCCCTTTAAAAAAGCATGTCACAACGGATATAGCATCGGCATAATACTATGCTATGATTAAACCAGAATAAACTCAAAATAAATATTATACAAGTTAATGCTCCAACTGCGGACAAACCAAAGAGCGATATTGAAACTTTCTACGAAGACATGGACAATATTTTAAAATCCATTAAAACTCAAGATCTTACAATTATAAAGAGAAATTTTAAAGCAAAGTTTGGGGAAGAAAAAGTAGAAGATTGTACAGGAGGTTACGATCTGAGAAACCGGAAGGAAAGAGGTGATTATCGAATTTTTCCAAAACAATAATTTTGTTATAACGAATAAATTATTTAAACTGTCAAAGAGAAGACTGTACACATTGAAGTCACCCGCAAATCAAGAAGAGATTTAAGAAACAAATCGACTATGTATTGGTTAGACAAAATACAGGAACGCAATTATATCAGTAAAAACATATCCGAATGCCGAGGATCAGATCACAACCAAGTAGTGACCAAAATTAGGATCAAATTGAAAATAATAAAATGAAGAACAACAGATGCACAAACCAATACAAGTAAATTAAGCAACACACTTATAAGATAACGCCTGACAAATGAAATCTGTCAGGCGTTAAATAACCAATTTTGTTAAATAACCAATTCCGCAAAATACTTAAACGGATACAAAATGATTATTAATAAAAAATCAGAAATAGAAAGTCTATCACCAAACAGATACAAAAAGAAACAATGGATGACGGAGGAAATTTTAGATTTAATGGAAGTAAGACGTCAAGATAAAAACAAAAATAATCAGATGGACAAAAAAGTGGATAAACAAATAAAATACAAAATTAAGCAAGTGAAAGAAAAATCGTTAAAGGAGCAATGCGCAGAAATAGAAGAATATCAAAAAATACATGATAGTTTTAACAGATACAAAAAAATAAAGAATTAACTAACAATAAAAAAAGAAAACCGCGAATACTGAAAGATACAGTTTTAAAGGTATTAAAAAAAGAAATTAAAATGGCAAAGCAGTAGGTCCAGACCAAACCCTAGTAGAAAGCTTAAAATGCATAAATGACGAAACCTTACACATTATGGTAGACTTGTTAAGACATGAAGAATTCGTCCGAATTCTTAAGACAAAACATAGACAAAAGGGACTTTTGAATAATAACAAACCTTTACTTTAATTAAAGAGCACACATTGTAATAGAGTTAGGCAGGGATGTATTATGTCTCCATTGCTGTTCAATGTATATAGTGAATCCATTTTTGAAACATTACTATCTGAAAGTGAAGGAATAATAATCAACGGAAGAACTATTAACAATATAAGATATAGAGATGATACCGTGATTATGTCAACTCTCAAGCAAGATAAACAGTTGCTGTGAGAAATATGGACTAAATATGAATATAAAAAATATTAAATATATGATAATAACAAACAGAAATAAATATACAAAGAAACGTACATTGAGGGGATGTGCCGCTAGAAAGGCTTTGAAAATACCAATACCTGGGAACTTGGAATTCAGAAAATAAGGATCAAACAACAGAAATAATGGCCAGGATGGAAATAGCTAGAAATAATAAGTAAAAAATGAAAACAGTTCTCTGCAATAAAGACCTTAGTTTAGAACTGAGATTAAGGAGTAAGAGCTCTAAGATCTTTCGTGTTACGTGTTTTCGATACTACAAATATGGACTTGAAAACTGGATACTGAAACAAAAATACAGAAAATGTGGTTTTGCAGAAGGATACTTAGAATAGCATGGACATAGAAGAAAACGAACACGGAAATATTGCGAGAAATGGGCAAAGAATACGAAATAATAAATATAATAATAAAAAAAGTAAGTTACAATATCTGGGACAGGTATATTATACAAGAATAATCAAAGAGAGGAAAATGCAATACTTGGATCATGTGTTGAGAGGCGAAAAATATGAATTACTTCAAGTTATACTGGAAGGAAAAGTACAGGGCAAAAGATCAGTAGGAAGACGCCAGAACTCATGGCTGAAAGACCTAAGGAGATGGTTCGACCGCTCATCCGCAGAAATATTTCGCACAGCAGTTTCCAAAACCACAATTCTCATTTGGATCGCCAACATTCGAAAGGAGACGGCACCATGAGAAGAAGAATATCTGGGACACGTAATGGGGGAACACGATTATTATTATGGGAAATTACCTCCAAAATATCGATGTCATGTTTTTAAAGGCGATTGGACATTGGAATTAACAGTAATTAATATTCCAAGCCTTCCTGAATGATAATGCTTATCAATCACAATAAATATTTGGTAAAATATGATGAAGTTCATAGACTGAATGTCGCTGAATGTCACTTGTATTCGTGTATCATATAAACATAGTTATTGTTATTAGCATATTTTTATTTAGTCGATTACTACATTAAAATATGTGCTCTCCGATAACAATAAATCGAAAATTATGACGACGTCATTATAATAAAACGTTAACGAAGCCAAACTGTTGCCGGGTTGGTTTATATTTATTGTGGTTTTGATTGAATTATAATTGATCACGCAAAATAATAATCGATTTGAATAAATCAGTCGCAGAATGGCTGGTACCTAATTGTTTGCAATCAATACGACAAAAGATATATTTAAAATGATAAAAAGAGACAAAAAGTTAAATGGAAATGTTTATTTTTAACACGTTCACTGCATATGCCAATATGTATTCTTTAATTTAAATTATTTACCTTTAATAGATGAAATCACTCATATTATTAACTAAGTAAGCATCACAATAACTCTTTGGTTATTACGCTTTTTGGTAGAACATATAATTTGTGAAGCACAAGTTTGTAAATGCAAATTAAAAAAAAAACAAAAATGTTTGATGCTTACATGTTATAATACATATTCTGAAACTGTTACGTTGTGGCATTGTAACCTCGGAAATCTTTTTGGTGCTAGAAAGGTCACCAATGGAGACACTGCGAACGGCAGCTAGATGGTTAGTGGAGAGCCAGTTGGGCGTTCGAAATAGATAATAGATAACAAGAGAGATAGGTAAAATTACCAAAGATAGGAGTAGATAAGAAAAAGGGCGCCACTTAACTTTTTGGGGTAACAAGGGGAAAATTAAGAAACCTTAGAAATGAAAAGAGATAAGGAGAGATAATTAGGTTCTGGGACCTAATACAAGACAAGATATTAACAGTTAATTATTAAACAAAGGTGGTCAACACACTAAATAAACAAAAATAAATAATATGTTCGGTGGATTTCGTCCACCTACTTACCTACAAACATGTACAGCCTAATCTCTCTCCTGGTCGAAGATATCGTAAAAGTTAAATATTTTTATTAACAAATATTCAGAGATACTCTTTTATCAGGAAACTTTTAGGAGTAGATAAATAAAATTCAGAGGGTAAAGGAAACAAAATATATCCAATAACTGAATCACCAGACGTGTGAATTCCAAACACAAGAAATACAAATAAATCTACCGCCACGTGTAAAAAATTCAAAATCTTACAATATAATAGACATAGACATATGCACATATAAATAAAATATAACATTAGGGAGAACTTAATGTTTTAAAAAATTATCCAAAAGAGTAAATCATATAAATATCTCTCCTTAATGTTTAGTCTTATCTCGAGATAATTGGCTTTAAAAGTAATCATTTATAGTACGTACAAAATAATACTAAATTAATTTACAATACAGTTGCAGCTTTACTCAACTTTGGTATCACTGAAGTTACTTTATAATGTATGTTTGATCTACTCAATTGTTATATCAAACAATTTCAGATATAATAGAAGTGTATATATACACTTATAGATAAATTCCAAGAGAACTAAATACGTCCAAACTCTTAGACGACTCAACCAAAAGTCAGTCTAATGTCTTAGACTACCCAACAAAAAGTGATCCTATTTTTCTCAAATTGGACAAACTATCTCCTAGAACAGGATCATCCCCACTTAAAGAACTCCCTTATAACAAGAACCGACTTATTTTCTTCATTTTCTCCGGAAACATATAAACGTAACGGTATTTTTTGAAATGGGAAGCAAAAAGGTAAATAAATGTAGCATGTTGAGGAAAAGATTCTCTTTAAAGTAAAGCTATTTATCAGAAGTTTAACAAATTTTATTACTCTCTTCCTACCGCTATAAAAAATGTTCGTTGTTCCCAAAAAAATGATGATTGCTCTCAAATTTCTAACAAAGCAGCCATCAAGTAATCTGCATGTTTCAGTACTTCTTTTAAGAAATCAAAAAGTTGAAAGATATAAAGGAATATATCGGGACTTCTCATTCGTTTCGACGAGGTGCAAAAGAAAGATTTTTGGATACGACCATTGCCGTAGCTGCACAAAATGTTATAAAATGTTAAATTAAATATTATGTTAATATGGGATTAAGCCACAATTAATTTTAATGAAAATTACATTTTTAAATAACGTTTGATGTTTCGATTTCCATTTCGGAAATCGTTGCCAAAAAAGATATTTAATTAATTGTACGGAAAATACAACCAACAAGTTATTCAATTAGGTTATGTTTTTCAAAACTGACTTCTTACCTACTTCGCCTCGATCTTGTAGGCAATAGCTTTTTCTTGGTTGACAAAGAATTTGAGGGTGGTGTATTTACCCTCGGAATATCAAATTCTGGCTATTTTGTGTGGTTTACTGTTTTACCTGTTTGTATAATGTGTGTTTAACGTAGATTATGTGTTTATGTACTGTGTGTTTCATATGCATTGTGTATAATTGTAGATTATATCTGTTCCGCTAGTTTTGGTATGTTCTTGTTGTTGACTCATTCTTTTATTATTGAAAACCATCGCCTGCTATATTCTGCTGATGATTTTGTTTCTCTTTTTTCTTCATTAAGTAGGATGAGAGCTGTTTCTTTGATTTTTCTGTTTTAATGTCCATTTTATGATTATTGATGCACCCTGTGCTTGATATCCCAGGCATGTTTGCATATCTGAGATTTGTCCAAGTCTCTGTTTTTGGTATATGTTTCATGCTCGTTTATCCTGATACTTAGTGGTCTTACGATCTATCTATAGATCGCAAGACCAACAACACACAAGAAAGATCAAAGAACTGCATGTATAAAATACCCTGTAAATGCAACAATTTCGATGTGGGAAAAAAATTAACAACTAGTTAATCTTTTTCAAAAACATTACTTATCTTATCAATATATCAAATAGCAAAACACTTACAATTGGTGCAATATAAATCACCATGCACGTTATTATCTACGTCAGAGTTTTAAATTGATATTGTTGCCAATCCACAAAAAAAAAACAAATTAATATTAAATGTAAAAAAAATAAAACAATTACTAATAATGTAACAATAATAAATAATTTTTCATTACCTATTAACTTTGAAATATTTAGTTACAAGTAGCTTTTCAAATGTTAATCAATATTTTCTCTTCAGGTTAAACTAAATAAAATTATAATTAAAAATTGTAATAGGACTAAATAAAATTATATGAAATTTAAAAGAAATTTAAAAGTATAAAAATTGGATAAAATTAAGTAAAAATAAATAAAATTAAGTAAAAATAAATAAAATTAAGTAAACTTATATAAAGTTATTTAAGATTAAACAAAATGAAATAAAACTAAATACAATTAGGTAAAATTAAATAAAATTATGTAAAATCAAATAAAATTAAATAGAACTAAATACAATTAAGTAAAAGTATCAAAATTAAATAAAATTATAAAAACTTGTAAATAATAAAAAATTAAAATAAAATTATAAATAATTATAAATAAACATAAAAATATCTGCGCTGAGAAAGTCAATAGCAAATTCACCCAATAATTGAAGCACTATTAAAGTACTCTAGTAGCCAGAGGGTGTTGAGCATGCTATTTTATGTCCCCTCGCTATCTTGACGGTTTTTGATGTTTTTTTGGTGGGTAGAATCGATTTTTCGAGTGATGGTAGGTTGAAAACCGGTCAGATAATTTGTTATTAATGATTTAATTGTTTAAATGAATATATTTCCTAAACTATTAGAGATATTTAATTTTACCAAAATGAAAATTGTTCCTCTGGAAAAAATGAACAAAACGGCGTTTGGTAAACTTAGATCCGATTATTAGAACCGGAGTTAAAAAGAATATGCATTCGATGGGCTTTTACGTGTTAAAGATCAGCTTTAATGCGGGCGATTAACTTCCAAAACCCCCTAATTTTCAAGTTAATTGTTTCATCTTTAAAGTTAACTTTTCAACATTTTTCTTCTTTTTTATTAACCTCATCAACCACTGAGGGTTATTAGCAGGAGGATAAAATACAATAATTATAATAATTACAATATATAATTACAAAGTAAATTAAAATTTCATTTGTGAAAAAGTCGTTAATATCGTCTGTATATGTTTTAAACAAGCTAATAAGGTCTTTATGTTTATATGAGTTTTCGAAAAAAAATATCTTTTTAATTTAAATTAGAGATAGAAATTAGATTATCTCTTTAAAATTTAATTTTAGTGTTTCTTCTTTAAATAGAATTTTTTCTGTTTGCAATAATTTTTCTACATCATTACAGGTTTTTGGTCTCTTTGTTTTGGTCTCTTCCTTCTGGGCGTGACAAAAGGTTCATCCAATATTTCCTCAGCGGGATATATAATACTCCAGTCATCATATACAAAATGCCCCTGAACCTTCAAAAATCATATGAACAAGCAGAATTTTGCTGAAAAATTTTACCCTCGGACCTTCTAAAACCCCCTCGTAAAAAGGGGAAACGGAAAAAAATAGATTTACCAAGAATCTGTACACCACCGAAAATATTATTTCAGATAAAAAATGTAGCTAAGATAATTTTGTAAATGTTCATTAGCATTTTTTGTGTAGAATGAACCGTTCCCTCAGAAACAACGCTTGAAGCAATCGACAATTTTTAATGTCAGTTACACGCGTGAAATTAATGTTCAATAAAATTTGTATCAGCTCGACGGTAAAAATTGCAACTTTTGTACTCAATTTTTGTATTTGCTGCGAATAAACTGAGTTTTTATAAAGACGTTAAATAAATAAACGTGGCGCGATTTTTGCCAATTTTTAAGATTCCCATGAGATCAATAGAATTCATCCCTTTTATTAACCGACCACTGTGGAGTTTCGACAACTAAAGCGGAATCTTTAAAACTTATAACATGAAATATGAGTTTTGAGTTTTGGCAACAAAGATGAGGCATTTGAAATATGAATAAAAAACGCTGAATTTAAACTTTCACATTACAAACGATCGTAAACATTTAAAACTATTTTTTTTTTCAATTATGCTAGTACGCTTTTTTAAACTAACCATCTTCTGCTACGAATTACACTTAAAACCATCTTCTTGGAGGTATTTCCCTTGACGTGCGATTGTTTGTAATGCAAAAGTTAAATTCTGCGTTTTTTAATTATATTTCAAATGCCTCATATTTTGTTGCCACAACTAAAAATTCATATTTTATGTTATATTTTTTGAAGACTGGTCTCTAAAAATCGAAATTTCACTATGACCGGTCAAATAAAGTGATTTTCTCTACGCGTACAGGTTCTTAAAAAATCGATTTTTTGAGTTTTTACTTTTCTATGAGGGGGGTTTTCGGGAGAAGCCCAGGGATAAAAGTAATAAACTTTTTTGCAACGTTTTTGGGTCCCAAAATTGATATTCTCGGCAAAATTCAGCTTGATCGTATGGTTTTTATGGGTTGAATCTCTAACAACTGGACTATAACTATATTTGAAAAGTTTGGCACTTAAAAGTATCAGTTTCTACTGAAACTTGGAATATTTTATTTTTTATTTGATTTTTTGACTCATGTTATTTCGGGATATGTTGAAGTTTGTCTTTTTATAGCTGTGTATTTTTTGTGTTAGTATTATTAGTCTGTGATTCTTATACATTTTGTGTCATTTGGAGATATTTGATAGTGAACTACATAGTTGAAAAACTAGAAGAAGCATCCGATTGATTAGCAGTTGAAGTTTCTGTTGCAACGAATTTGTGACTTATTTGAATATTTTCTGTTTCAAATATGTTAACATTAGTAGATTGAGATAGTTGGTTAAGATTTTTCGTATTGGTTAATAACTGGCAAGAGTAATTAATCTTCTAATCTCTATATAATTTCCTTGTATTGAACGGATTTGTGATTCTACAGTAAATTTTCTAATATTAGTGTTACTAAGGTAAATGCATAACCTGTTGTTGGAGATTCTGCTGATGTCTTACCATGTAAAGACATGTCCAGTCTCTTTACATGGTAAACTGAAATTGCTTACGGCGTTGGTGTCGGTTAATGTTAGAGATGTTATAGATGAGGTTAATGTTGAACATGTTGATCATTGTTTGGTGGCTGCTGAGTTAATTTCTAATTCGCTATTTATTTTTAATTTTTATTTTCTTCATTGTCAAGTCTTAGAGTAAGAGCCGTTACTGATTTTTGACCATTAGTTTGACTTATCGTTTTTTTTTTAATAAAAATGGATCCTTTGTTTATGTAAATGCGATATGTTTCAAATGATTTGTATGGATTGAATAAAAACTGTACCTACTTACAATTTCTCTTCTCTCTAGTTAGAAAATAATTTTAATTTCACTCTTACTAACAAAGCTGTTTTTAATAGTTGACATAAACCAACAAAAACCCCGTTTTAGACGACGCTGAAATTATTGACAGTTGTCTCAAAAAGATTTTGACAGTCCTACTTTATCTTTGTTAATAAAAAAGTTATAACTATTAAACATAAAAATTTCACTAAAAATTTGCGATCTAATTTGTTCATAAGAGATTTAAACAAAATAAACTTTGAAAAATCTTGTTAATGAAAGTTATATAAAAACTCAAAACGAACATTTTAAGCTTTGGTAAATGTTTCTATGTTAATTTTTTACAAATATATGTAACTTTTAATAACGAGCTCTGAGGCGTACAGTCAGCTCACAGCGAATAAAAACCAATACATATACGTAAAATCCATGTAGATCCTTCTCCTCAGTCCTAATCCCTTTTCGGATGTGGTGACACCATAAAGCCTTTACAGTTTTTTCACGATTTCCCTCCATCCTTCTCTGTCCTGGGCTAGTTGTTTAGCTTCATGTAACCCTTGGTTAATCAATATTTTTGTTTGATCTGTCCAATGGCTTGGAGATCTTCCCCTAGGTCTCTTTCCTTCAACTATCAGTTTTTCCATCGTACCTGTTCTTCTAGCAATGTGTCGAAAATACTGCAAATATCGCTGTTGTATTTGTTTAAGCACTCTATCCTTTACTTTAAGTTGTTCTAATATCGATACGTTAGTGCGATGATCAATCCAGGATATTCTCAACATGCGGCGGTATAACCACATTTAAAAAGCGTCCAGTTTATTTTTATCTGCTTTCGTTAAGGTCCACGTTTCGGATGCATATGTGGCTATGGGAAAAATGAGCGCGCCTACCAGCCTTAGTTTTGTGTGCATTGTTATGCTAGAATTTTTCCAAATTGCTACCAGTTTCATCATAGCTGTTCTAGCAATAGTCAACCTTCTACGTATCTCTCTATCACACCCTCCGTCATTTGTTATTAGGACCCCAGGTATATGAAACTATTTACTACTTCAAAGCCCCCAATTTCTTTAATGTGTTGAAGATTATTCCGAGCTCTGTCTACTATCATGATCTTTGTCTTACTCCTATTTAGCTTTAGTCCATATGTTTTGCTTTTTTCCTCAGACATCTCATTATGCCTTCCATTTCTTCTTGATTTGCCGCGATTATTAAAGTATCATCAGTATATCGCAAGTTATTGATTTTTTGACCTCCTACTGATATTCCGCCCTTCCATCCGTCTAGTACCTTTCGTATAATGTGTTCGCTGAGATATTAAACAGGTTGGCGAGATTATGCATTCCTGCCTGACACCTGCCTCTGTTCTGAAATGATCGGAATCGGTGTTGTTTATTTTTACTGTGCACTTATTATTTTCATATAGACTTCTAATTAGTTGAATTAAGTGGTGGGGTGTTCCCATTTCCGCTAGTATGAACCATAGCTGCTGCCATTTGACTTTATCGAAGGCCTTTGTGTAATCCACAAAGTACATAAGCATAGAAGTATTGAATTCACGAGTTTTTTCGATTAGCTGTCTGACATTAAGGATGTGTTCTCTTGTGCCTTTTCCTGGGACAAATCCCGCTTGTTTTTCTGATATCTGAGGCAATAGAAAAGCTTTTAGTCTTTCATGTATTATATGAAGTAGAACCTTGCTTGCATGGGATGTTAGGGTTACCGTTCTGTAGTTGCTGCAATCTAGCGGAGTTCCTTTTTTGGATATAGGGATGAAAGTGGATGTTGCCCAGTCGTTGGGCCACTCATCCAACATCTTCAGTCTATTTTAAAACTTCTGCGGTGATCTGATCTGCGCCATGAGATTTTCTATTTTTCAACTTTTTGATTGCTTTTTCTACCTTTGACTTTAGAATGTTTGGTTCTCTCTTTTAGTGAACTCATCATGATTTGCATTCTGAGGATCATCTGCATATAGACTTCGACAATATTTTCTCCATACCTCCGCAATCCCTTTCTCGTGATTTATAATATGTTAATTTTGATCCATTATTGTTTGTGTGATTAGTTTAAATTCCCTGAATAGATATCGGACTTTGTTATATAGTTCATGAGATTCATACAGGTTTGCATGTCTCTCTAGTTCTTCCCATTCTTTCTTTATATGTTTATTTTTATCATCCCTACATGCTCTTTTAATTTCTCTATTTAACCTTGCTAATTCGTTTTTGTTGGTGTCGTTTTGATATATGAGAGATTTGATTCTCCTTCGCTCTTCGAGAAGTTGCAGCGTTCTGTCTGTCATCCAGTGTTTTCTTTTGATGATCTGTTTTTTCGGTTCTGGTTCTTTCTACAGAGGTTTCTATGGCATTTCTGAAACCTTTTCACATTTCTTCTGGGTTGTCTTGTGTGTTCAACATACTAGTTTCCTTTAATGCATCTCTAAATGTTTTCGGATTTGAAATCTCCAGCCTGTTTTGATTTTGGTGCGGCATTGTTCTTTTTAGCTTCATCTTGAAGCAAGCCCATAACAATTTATGATCGGATCCACATTCAGCTCTTGTTCTAGTTTTTACGTTTGGTAAAACATGTCTTCCATCTGTTTCTAATCAATATGTAGTCGATTTGGTTCTTGTATTCTCCATTTGGGCTGGTCCACGTCGATAAACGACAGGCATGACGTTTCAACATGGTGTTTACAATGGCCAAACTGTTTTCGGCTGCAAAACCTATTAAACGTTGGCCTCGGCTGTTTCTAATACCTAACCTATAGTTTCCTACATTTTGGATGTTATCATTTCTTGTTTCTCCTACCTTAGCGTTAAAATCGCCCATGATTATGAGTGGTTCTTTAGATGGAATATTTCTTATTGCGTCTTCAATAACGGAGTATACGTCTTCCACTTCATTGTCTAACGCGTCTGAGGTTGGCCTATAGACCTGAAGAATGTGCATTTTGTTTGGTGGTGCTAGTAAGGTTATTTTTATAAGTCTATCATTTATCGGTTGGTAATCATACACGTATTGTGAAACTTTTTTAGTCACCATAATTGCAACACCATTTCTTCCTGTGTCACTTGCTCCCGATATGTATACAACATGATCTGCCGTTCGGAAGTGTCCTTGTTCTTTCCAATGAGTCTCCGAAAGTCCGCATATTACTATATCCTATCTTTCGACTTATCTTCGTAGTATATGCAGTTTGCCTGGTTGCAATAATCCTCGAATATTCCAGGTTGTTATTCCTATTGCTTTTCTTAACTGAAAATCTGATTTTCTTCCAGGCGCCAATTTCGCATGTGTTGCCTGGTTGCTCACAAAAACATGTCCGATAGCCCATTTGACACTAGTTGGCCCGGAACCAACTGAGTGCCGATCACTAATCGGATCGCTAATCATATCTAACTGATTCGATACATTCATGATGGTGATGGTGGTTATAGAACGATCCAAAACGAACATTTTTTTTTTCGAGAAATTGACAATTGATTTACGCGAGCGGTTTACGCGCGCCCGTATTCGCAGCAAGCCGACGTCCGTTATTAAAAGTTCCATATCTTGGTCAAAAATTAAAAATGAAATCAAACATGGAACTGTCTTTAATTATATCAAAAGGATTTAATGTAAATAACTTTTTATTAGTACTGGAAAAAAATTAAAAAGAATTTTTTAGTTCAATTTTGAATTTACTTTTTTCATATTTTCATTTCTAGAGCAATTTACTTTCGTATTTCTTAAGCTATACAGTAGAGTTAACCAACTCAATCAATAATTGCTTTTTTAGTAGACAGCTGCATTTTTAGTTAGCTTTTTGCGATTTACGAATGTGTAACTAATTATTTATAATAAATATATGAATATTTAAAGTACATTTGTAAAATTATGTATCATAGTAAGTGTTAAATATGTAATTTTACAACAAATAAATACCTTTTAGAAATGAAAAACATTTGAGAAGCGAAAATACGTACCTACTATTTTTAAATTGATTTAAATTTACAGATTATTGGCAATTGTGCAAGGCTTTGAACGAAGAATTTTCACAAATTTAAGTTTAATTCTAGATCGCAATGATTTATTTAGGTATTAATTGATCTGTTGTTTTATTTTCAGCGGAGGCATAAAGTTTGCAGACCTGAATGAACATGAGAGTAAGTTTTTTTTTAATTATTCATAAATTTTGACAACTAAAACTTTTATTACCTTGTGGCCTTTATAGAAAAACATCACTTTTTGTAGTGGCTTATTTAAAGACATTTTTTGAAAACATATTTTGTTTTTCTTTAATAATTAACGATTTTTTCAAGATGCTCTTTTCTACAGCTAGCAGGATTGAGTTTATTTTTATTTAGACAGACAGCAACAATCAATTGTTTTACAACACATTTAGTTTTTTAGTTTGCGGTTAGAGTTGGTGTTTTGCATTCTTACTTTATATTTTGTGTTACATAAAAAATAGTTTCTTTACAAAAATGCATAGTGCAAGTTCTGACGATGAACCTGAACTAAAATCAAAACGTGCTATTACTAATAAAATGTAATTAGAAAATCAAGAGTAAGAGGTGAGGAATACACAAACTATAAAGGTTATGTTGTTCCATGTAAATCTGTTCCCGATAACCTAATATGCAAATGTCCACGGAAATGTTATTTATCTATTGATATTGAGATTAAAAATCAGATCTGGACAGCTTTTTATTCTATGAATAACAAGAACGAGCAAGTTTTATATTTACAGACCGTAATAGAAGCTACTGAAATAAAGCGTAGAGTGAACTTAGGCCTAGATAAAACTCCAACCTCACGAATAAAAAATAAGTCTTGAGAGATCCAGATCAATGTGATAATGCAAAGCGTAGTGTAGCCGCTGAACAAATCATACACCAATGCAGAGTCAAAAAGTTTTATTTAAAACAAAAAGAAATGGTCCAAAATAAGGACAATCATACCGTAGTTTTGTGTATTGATTACTCACTGTGTTGTGAGGTTTCTTATGAATCTGTGTAATAGGAATTTGTTGGAGAATGTAACCCATTATTTTCCTGTCAGGGGTCACTCGTATTTACCATGCGACCGTGACTTTGGGAATATAAAACGTGTTGTCCGACGTGCTGATAGAGTATGCACACCAGATCAGTATACCGAAATGATCCTCAAAGCTAGTAAAACTGGTCACTTTACTGTCCACAAGGTAAACAGTGACATAATATTTTCTTTTAGTACTTGGTGGACCCAATATTACAAGAAGACTGTGAACTCTGATGAAATATGTGGAAGAGGTTTTCCAAAGGAACAAAAAATACCGTTTCTACCTGTAAGGAACTTTGTTATAAAAACACTAGTCCAGGAAAAGTTGTAGTTAAGGAATTTATTGGGGGCTTTACTTCTTCAACATTTACCTTTAAATAAGTACCTTAACGTTCCTGAATTTCCAACAGACATTGCACATCCGTTTAGAAAAGTTAACATCCCTATTAACATTAAAAAATTAACGACATAAAAATATGTCATATATTAAAATGACAGTAAATACAATGTATATAAACATATATTAAGCTACATAAACAACTAGGTCTTGATAAAAAAACTCAATAAAATAAAAGACAGACCTAATTATCATACAGCAGGTCTATTAATATTCGTCAAATTTAATATTTTATTTTATTCAATGGTATTTCATTTTATTAGAGTATTATATTACTCTATTTAATTCTATATACATGTAAGTGAAGTTAGATCCTTTTTTCGTTTTACATATAACATAGGTTATCTCAAAATAAGGGATCTTTAAATAAAAGATTTCTGGTCTGTATTCATTATATAGTATATAGTATATATAGTATATTGTATAGTATATATAGTATATTGTATTATATAGTATATATAGTATATTGGCGGCGTTTATTTTATTAAAGTAATAAAGGACGCAACTATGCATGCGTATATATGAAAATAAAAATGTTTTTATTAAAGGATGACATAAAATACGTTTTCAATATTCCCCTATTTATTTTGTTAATCATAGCTTCCTTTGCTGGTCATAGTATGGCGCCATCTATTAGCGATTTAGAATGAGAGAAAAATTTAAATTTTTTAAAATTATCTTTTACACAAACCTTTTCCTGGTAATAAAAAACTCAGCAAAAAAACAATTATCTCATTTGGTGCAGTCGTTCTGCATTAGGTCTTAATATAGATTAGATTATACAAAGTTTATAATAATTAATGTGTTCAATATATTTGTATTGTTATTGAATAAAAAAAAAATATTTGTAAAAATAATAAGCCTAATTCAAACATAATATCACGTATAACGTTGATTTAAAAAAAAAATTGTAAAATTTATTTTTAAAAGATATTATTGATAACTATAATACTTAAATCTTTAAGTTGCCTATCATTCCATAACTAATAATAATCGCCTAATAATAATAAGAAAAAAGTAAAATTTTGTAAAATAATTATTTATTATTATTTAACAAATTATGGGTTAAATAAACAATTCATAATTTTAAATAATTGCAATTTTATAATCTGTACTACGGGTACCCCAAATTTAAATAAAAAACATACATTTTCGTTTATTCGAATCGAAGATATTGCGACTTTTATAAATTTGAAATTATAAATACAGTTCTTAAAATAGTAAAATCGAGGGTGCAAATCGCTTCGCTTTTAAGCCCTCATCTCTGGCGCATCATTGACGGCTAATTTTGAAAAGAATCGTTTTGAATTTTCTTGTCAAAACTTGATTTTTAAATCTTTCAAATAGGGCTTTTGAAATTTCTAAAGGTTTATAAACAAAAACCCAGGTTAATTTTTGAGAAAAAAAGGTTAACTCAGGTTTTAACGGAGGTAGGGCATTGTGTTTTTTTAAATTAACTTCCTACATGTTGATACCTCTGAGATATTTTAAATGTTTATAAGCTTCAAATCACAGTGCCTTTGTAAACCTATATTACAATATTTAACATAAACTTTTAAGTCATTAAATGATATATAAGTAATTGATAAAATAAGCCTTTTTCTTCAATTTCGTGCTTTCAAAATTCATGTAGATCCAATATTTATGTTTATGCATAATAACGTTGTAGATAAAAGCTTTTTTAGATTAAAAATTTTAATTTTGCAATAACTATTATTTGAAATTTTTATAGCTGAATATTTATCATATTGCCTCCATTCTCACGTGAAATCGAAAGTTCTTTGTGCATTTTTTGGTTACTTTTATAGTTACTTTTATAATAGTTTTGAAAAAATCGACTTTTGTACTATTTTTGCAATAACTAAGCAACAAATTAAAAAAAAATAGCGTTACAAACTCTCCTTTTAAAGGATTTTCTATACTTTTTCTGTAAAAATTGTCTCATTTGCCCTTATAATTTACCGGTCTTTACCTTTAGTATTTAAAATTACATAGCCATCTTACTGTGTTTTTGTTTATAAGTAAAAAATTTAAGTTTAATCTTTTGCATATTTTGTTTATTAGATACGTTATCACCAAAAGTGGATGTTAAATACATTTATCAGAGTGTCACAAAAATACTTCTATTTTGCTAGTAACTTTTATATTTATATTGCTCTTGTCTATTAAACTTTTGATATGTGGAATAAATATTTAACAACATTTAACAAAAACTCATTAACTAACAAACCGATCTATTTGAAATTTTGCACTCTTATATATACATATACTGTATAGACAAATACTGTATATTCCAGTGTAGACAGAATTGAAACGAGACAACTAGTGTGCTATGGTCACGTGAAGCGAATGAATGAAGATAGATGGCCAAAGAAAGCTTTAAATTACATACCACAGCAAAGAAGAAGTAGGGGAAGGCCTTCAGTTGCCTGGGAAGAAAATGTACGACACACAATGAGAGATAGAGTTATCAAAGAAGACGAATGGATGGACAGAAAACGATGGCGGTCGAAATGTGAGAGGCGACAGAGGCTATAGGAACCTCGCTTCCATTCTTTTTCAACGTCTTCATAGCTGGACAGTGTGTTACCTATGTATTTTATTTCCATTACTAGTTTAATGCTAATTCCAGCGACTTCCAGTTTACATCTTATTGGTTCTTTACTGATTACTATTGTTCTAATATTGTCAGTTGAAATCGTCATGTTAAATTATTTTGCTCTTGTATTAAATCTGCGAACTAATCTCTGAAGGCTATCTTCATTTTGAGCTATCAATGTTACGTCGTTTGCATAACCCACGTCGCCTGTTCTCCATTATGTATTCTCTTAATTTATTGACGGTCTTTGTGAGTTTATCCACGATTAGATTGAGTAGCATAGTGCTTAGTGAATCCTCTTGTCCTATTCACTTGCCTGTATCTATAGGTTCCGTAAGTTCTCCATAATTTCTGACTTACATCTTATTGTTTTGACATACGTTTTTAATTGTTTTTATAATATCCAGCGGGAACTCTTTATTATACAAGAGATGTAGATATTGCATCTTACTCTGCCAAATGCGTTCTTCAAGTCGAACATAGGAATGCGGGCCTATTGTATTATAACGCTTTCTCTGTAATCTATTTGATGACGAATATTAATATAACAATCTATCGCTAAGTAGTAAAAGACATATCGGTCAACCGTCCAACAGATGGAGGTGAATCTTCTATGGAAGCAACAGTCCGTCGATGAATAAGCAAAATTGCATATATATATATTATATATATATATATATATATATATATATATATATATATATATATATATATAAAGAAAAAAGAATAAGAATAATAAGAAATAAGAATAATTTTCTGTTCGTTGTGATAAAATCTCATTTTTGACACTGCCATTTGGGCTTACCCATGTCAATTTTCGTTGAGGATTTTTATCAAAAAAAGAGTTTCGTGGAATCGATCATGATCATGGATCGATGTATTACATAAAAATTATATAATGTTGGCATCATCTTTTTTTTAATCAAAAACTAGTTTATTGTAACAGTTGTTGGCGTAATATTTTTTTATATATTTTATTAATTTTATTTCGGAATAACCCACAATTTGACTTTAAAATAGGTTTCCACTTAAAAAATGGTTCTCAAAATTTTCGAAGTGAAAATCGAAACGTCCTAATAAACTTATTTTACACTAAAATTGTGGTTAATTTCCAATAAAAATGGTAAATTATAATAAAATGTCACAAGAAAATAGCTTCAGGGTACTATTTTTTGTAAATTGTTTACCTCTTTTTTATGTACCTTAGATATAAACTGTACTATTAAATAAGATTAAATTCTTAATAATTGTCGACACTAACAAATACATAAACTTCAAGTGCATTGTTCATAAATATAATTACACGGATTTAACCTTGATTTACGGTCGCACTTACAGGTAAATGTTATCGTTCTCATGCAAATAATCATAAAATATATCTTTATGTCTCAGTTAAAAATGTTGTCGAGATTATAAACGAAATATATACCATGATATGGATAGTGGGGTCCTAAAGTAACTGATAAAACTTGATAAATGTTAAAATAAAATGAGGGTGACCTCTAGTCATGGACGTATGCAGAAATATCTAAAAAAAGGAATGTTTTGAAATTTAATATACACTCACCGGCAAAATTAAGGGAACACCTTAACAATGAATTATGTTAGATGTCTCGAATTTCCTAAACCTGTTGTCCGATTTGAGTGATTTTTTTAGTGTGTTATAGTTATATTATTTAAGAATATCGATGTAATAATATTGTTGCTATTAGACAAGTCCGTGTCATTTTATACCGGGTGTAACAATCATACTGTGTTTTTCCTTAAAGCTCGGAACACCCTGTGGAATATTCTAGCATATATAAAATATTGAAATTAAAATTTAATTATAGCCTCAGGCTTTCTTAACATTTTTTTATTCATTTGCTTGTGTTTGATAATAAAAAAGTTAGGTACTTTAACAACTAGCCATGTTTTTCATCAATAAATGCTCGTTTTCTGCTTAGTTTCACCGGCATATTTAAAGGAACAACCATAAAATCTGAGTATTTTCTCTCTAATCTATATATTGTTAATATTGTTTAGATAATATCATAATACGAATGTTGGTGAAGTATTTTGAATTTATATTACAATAGTGGTACAATATGAAACCTGTTTAAGAAGAAATAAAACACAAATATGTCAGACTCAAACAAAATACGGATTTTATGAAACATGAACATACTACTATGACGTAATGACGAAAATAAAGTGTTTCAAGAATTTTAAAATTTCAAGATTCCGGATTGTCGTATCTAAAAAGAAAAGGAAAATGTGGGCTCTAAGGAAAACAACTCCAAGAACTGAAAACAACTCGAACAACTAAATCCAAGAAAGACAAGCGAGACCTTTGAAGGGATTTATTGAATTCTGTTTTTTAAAGTGAGTACCTCAGCTGTAAAAGCTTCTGAAAGTTGGCGAGAAGGCAAGAAAACCGAAGAAAAATTAATGTATAGCACAGATAATGATTGAAAATGCTTTGCATTGGTCGCTTTTTCCGGTCGTCTGAAAATATGATTTAAATTGTTAGACGAAGTGAAGGTGAACATCTGCGATATCCAACAAACTGTAAATACTCTTCTGAACAGATTTTAGTTCTTATTAACCCTGCAACGGTGTCGTCAAGTCTCTGAGACCCAAGCGTCGTACTAGACGGTATAAAAAGAGTGGGGTTTAAACTGTCTATAAACTTCGTGATTTTGATACATTATATTGCATTAGGCATAGACTGTCGAGCCGAGAACTTTTGCCAGATTTGTATCTTTATTGTTATAGCATTTTTGGGTTCATTAAACTTGGCGCCACCACTTAAGTAACTCA
Organism: Diabrotica balteata; assembly: GCA_918026665.1. Lineage (NCBI taxonomy): Eukaryota > Metazoa > Arthropoda > Insecta > Coleoptera > Chrysomelidae > Diabrotica > Diabrotica balteata. Next base: position 90,570,574 of record OU898280.1, read on the forward strand.
AGTGATTGTTGTTTTATTTTCGTTTTTTGGAATTTATTTTACAAGTAGTGAGTAATTTTGCTGATATTGTGTATTCTATTATGTAAACATGTATTATTTTATACTTTGCTTGGTCAAATTTATTATTTTTAGCACAATACGTTATGAAAAGGAGCAAAGTTGTCTACTTCAATTCCTTGAGGAAGTAGAAACTGACACCGAACAACATTTTGATGACATTTAATCAGAGGATGAAGTAGATAACATAGAGGAACATCTTTCAGATTCAGATATGTAATCGAAATAATTGAAAAATAATCGGTTAAGCACAGAAGAGTTGTGGGAGCGGGTTGAAACGTTTAGGTTAACCATGTCGCAGCAACGTTTTTTATTTTTGTTAAGAAATCTTAGATTTGATGATTTAGAAACTCGATACGAAAGAAAATTGTCTGATAAGCTAACGCCTATAAGACAACTGTTTACAAGTTTTTTAAAGAATTGCAAAAACGTCTGCACAATTAGCGAATACGGCACTATAGATGAAAAACTAGAGGCATTTTGGGGAAGATGTACCAGATAAAAACTAGATATACATTAAATCTAGAACCATATGTTAGTTTACAACCAGAGGGACCCTTTCAATTAAAAAATGATCTATCGTCGAGAGTTTCATTGGTCCAATATCGGGTATTGAAAGAAACCTTACGTGTAATAATTGGTTTACTAGCTTTGAGCTTATTACAAAACTTCGTCGTGATCACAATCTGGCATACGTCGGTACAGTGAGAAAAAACAAAAGACAATTACCGTTGGAGTTTATAAACACCAAGCATCGACCTGTTTATTCAAGTATGTTTGCATTCCAAGAAAATACTACAATAGTTATCCTATGTACCCAATAAGGGAAAAATGTCTTACTGGCCTCAAGTATGCACAATAATGAATAAATAGACGAATCAACAGAAGCCAGAGATTATAACGTTTTATAGTTCAACTAAAGGAGGGGTCGACACCGTTGACGAACTTTGTGCCACGTATAGTGTAGCTCAAAATACCCGGAGATGGCCAATGGTGATTCTTTATTCACTTATAAATGTGGCTGGAATAAACTTCTAAGTTAATATCTGGTTAATAATTAAAATGATAATTTGCTTCGTAGAATATACATAAAACGTTTGGCCGCAGAGCTAATCGACCAGCATCTAAAGCATCGCTCCATGGTGGAAAATATATCTCCAGCTATTCACAACCGACGCCAAGAAGTGGCTGAAACTTCAAGTAAACTTCCAAGAGGTAATTCCGAAAATATAAATATTAAAAAACGATGTAGTTTTTGCGTTAAAGACAGTAAGACTCGTTATTTTTGTCAAATGTGCAAAAAATGTATTCGTTAACACATGCCCAGTTTTAGTGCCCTGATTGTATATTGCACCCACAAAATTTTTAAAAGTGCAACTCATAGGATCAAGTTTGACAAATAAATCTTATATTTTAATGTTTTGTACCCTTAATAAAATTGCATGAACCCTTGTTTTATTCTTCAAAATTCATGAACATTTATTAATTATTTTGGAAGGTTATATATTTGTTGGGCCCAAATTACATTTTATTGTTTAAATGATATTCATAAAGAAGTAAAGATAGATAATACACTAGCATTGTTTTGCTTTTCTAATTAATAAATTGTTGAATTTTGGATCTGTCGGACTTGGCGCCACTACTGGTATTCCGGTATGGGGCGCCACCAGTGCAGAGTTAAATGTATTATGGCTTTCTGCCAAATACATTAAAATATTACACAGAAGGATTGTTTCGTTCATGGAAACATTTGACGGAATATTTTTACATGACTGGGCCCCTAGTCACAATTCGAAATTGACTCAGACTTTTGAATTTTGGATGTTGAATTTTGGATCTGTCAGACTTGGCGCCACTACTGGTATTCCAATATGGGGCGCCACCAGTGCAGAGTTAAATGTATTATAGCTTTCTGCCAAATACATTAAAATATTACACAGAAGGATTGTTCCATTCATGGAAACATTTGACGGACTATTTTTACATGACTGGGCCCCTTGTCACAATTCGAAATTGGCTCAGACTTGTATTAAGTAATAATAAATAAAGAAAAAATAGTAAAAATATTTGATTGGTCTGGTAATACACCAGACCTAAATTGATAATGAGAAAAAATACGTACATTTATTTAATTTTAGTGGTTATAATCTACCTTATTTAGAAAAGTTTATTTTCGACTTATTTTGGGATCCTAAATCTTTAACAAATATAAAAATACCGAAACCAACTTTCACAGAAAAGGTCGAAGTACTCAACACCACAAGTTTAGTCTAAACGCATATCAGTGTTTGTCTTTTGATTATATTATTCTTTACCAGTAAATTTCTTTTTTTAGACTTATCGTTTTTTGTCGACTTTTTGTGGCTGGCCTTCAGCTGCATAAGATACATGTATAAATCAAGATATGTTGTTTCTTCATGTTAAATAATATTGATAAGATAACTATCTGAAAAAGCGTTAGTATGTATAGTTCAATATTAACATTTATATAATATCAATATATTTAGCTATTTATTATAAACTGTATGGTAGTGTTATGAATGGGAACAATATTTTTTACAACACAACTGCTTAAAAATAACATTTTAATTGAGCTTTAGTTGCACACCTGATCATATCTCAAGTTGTACATACATATATATATATATATATATATATATATATAATATATATATATAATATATATATATGTATATAAGTTTCTAAGTACGGTTTGTTAATGCCTTGGTTGGTATCCCAAAGTTTATATTACTGCCTTGGGATCTCGTAGAAACAAAAATCGAAATCTATGAATGTTAATGCTAGCGGTATTTCATATTCTTCAGCTTTACTCTTTAGTTCTCGAAACGTATGGATATGATTCAGGATACTGAATCCACTTCTGAAGCCAGCTTGCTATCTTGGCTGTGCAGCACATAATACATTTGTTAATCTGTTTTTGGTGATCTTTCACCTTGTATGTGATTGGTAGTAGGTCTGTATTGCGTTTTGCACTTACGATGACCTCAATATAACAATTGGGGTCATAAGAAAGTGAAGAGAATACATTATGTTCAATCCAGAACTCACTGGTTTCCCCCTTTCTATATCTATATCTCTATATTCTATAAATATAATAAAAAATATAAAGAGCTACAAATTAATTGCGACGTGACAAATATGTTAAAATCAATATTTATTTGTAGCCAAGAATAAATTTACAAAAGAAAAGTGTACAGGCGACAATCACTCAAAAGACTAAAATCTGAGAACTGGTAAAAAAATTATCGATACATGTTTTAATATAGTTAATCGGTGGTAAAATGAATCAGCCTTGTTAATAAAGACACAAAATGCAATCCAAAACAATTCAATGAAATATATAAGTATTAATAAATGCAGTTCAAAACGAAAATCAGTAATACACTACACATTCAATTAATAGTAAAATCAGCACGTAAAATGTACGTAACAATAGTGATATTAATACAATAAAATAAGTCAGAATAATTACCGATACAGTAAAAAATCTTTAAGCAAATGTACTTGATTCATACAGCAACAAGATAAATGGTGTATTGTACTTTACCCCAATGAAATGATAGCACCAACACGTTTATTAATATTTATTCAAAATTAAGAATTTTTAGGTTTCTTTATAGTTTTATAAGCAACAAATTAGTAAATCAACATTTATAAATCGCTATTTTAAAGCTTCAAATTTGTTTTATTAAATAATTACCTTCAAAGTCGTTGAAAATGCTTTACTATTTAATAGTAGACGAGTTTTTAAAATGGTCAATTTTTTGCCTTAAATTGTTAATAATTTAAAAAGTCCACCGAACCCGCTGTAGGAAACATAGAAGGTTTGGGTTATCGAGGTCACTGGAGTCACTGGAATACCTTATTTCTCTGGACTAGTTGTCTTGGCCATGAGATTTACCGTCATCGTGTATCGATGAAGCATTTTTGTAATAAGCGTTTTGATTGTCTTGGAAAGTTGATTTCACGCTACAGAATTGTGGAAGATATGTAATTGAAATGGAAAAAACGCTTTTCATTTATTTTGTCAATTCTGGAGAAATTGTTTCTTCCAATTCGTTATTTCAGTATATTTTTTTTATATTTATAGGATCATCTTGTGACTTCAGAACCTGGGTCAATATCGAATGTGTTTTTACATAAAGTATTTTTACAATAAACCGGTGACTCTTTCCGTAAATAGATTCTATGTATATCAAGAAAACCGCATCCTTTCTTTTTAAATGGGATTAAAATGACAGACAAAAATAAACGCAGACAAATGATCCAGTTATTTATCTAGACCATCGATTGGACTATAGAAAAAATCTGCCCCCGCCTTAAAATGCCGTTATAAAACAGTTGCGATTGTTATAAACAAAAAAAGAATAATGGGAAGGTCAGTGTCTCAGACAATTAATTATATAAATAAGATCCTCATCCCATTGGCAGGCTGTCAAGTCATTGACTGTATTTTTAGAAGTCACGTTGAAAGTTTTCTAAGTAAACTATTGTATGATAGACACTAGTTGAAAATTTAGAGGCACATTCTGGGATTTTTACGAAAAATAAACATATAACCTGTTCAATGTGACCAAATTTTTGTAAATATAAAATATATGTACCGCATCTCGTTTTAAGTGCTGCGAAATTATTAGAACTAAAATAGAGGAGAAATGTATGGATCTAGAAGTTGTAAAGCGACCTGAACTTTTCTGTTAGATTCGTTTTAAATTTGAATCATTAATATTACAGTCGTCAGAGATGAAAATGCCACCGAACCCCTAAAAAATCATACGAACAAGCTGAATTTTGCTGACAGTGTCAAACTTGAAACTTCAAAAAAGATGCAAAAATATTAATTGGTACTTTTTGCGCAGAATTAATGTTCTCTCACAAAAACGGTTGAAGCGACCGGCGATTTTGAATATCAGCGCGCGAAACCACTTTCTTAAATAAAATTTGTATCATCTCGAAGGTAAAAATTCGATATCTTTGGATCGGAGCGTCCTATCAACAAAAATTAAAATGCTTATCAAAGGTGAAGAGTGCAACTTTTGTATCGAATTTTTCTATTTTGTCAAGATTTTTACGATTCTTATGATATCAATGCAATTTATCACATCCATTGACCGGTCACTACGGAATTTCCATTTTTATACCCCAATCTTCATAACCTATTACATGGAATTTCAATTTTGAGTTTTAGCAACAAATATGAGACATTTGAAATATGTCTAAAACACGCTGAACTTCCACATTACAAACGACCTAAAATGTTTAAAACTACAGCCAATGACGTCTTCTTCAAGCATTTATTCCCATCACGTGAGATCGTTTGAGCGGAAATTTCAGATCTCAAGTCAGTTTAAACTGGTTGATACGGCTAATAGACTACTCATCGTGGGATAGGAGATATAAATATATCAGTTAAATTTTAAAGTAGTTAGCCTAAAATAATTTCTGAACTTATAGTAAATAAGAAGTGTTACAGGTAACAGGCAATTTAGGGATAGGAGTTTACCTATCTGAGGTGATCAGTTTACGGTTCTCCAAAGGATGCCTGTGACCAGTTTGCTGTATCTTGGAGGGTCTAATAATTTTATTGGCGGGCTATAAATTGTTCGTAGATGTCCGCTAAAAGATTGTTCAAAGTAGGTACCGTATTTTGAAAATAAAGTAATTACACTTTTCTTTGATTTTTTTACAGTATCGTTCGTTTGCTAGGGTTTTTTTCCTGTTGATCTTTTGGGTACTTGTAATACAGTAGACCCCCTCTTTAACAAGAAATAAAATGGCAGACTAATTACGTCGTTATAAGCCGATCTCGTTATATTAAACAACAATAATACTGTACAAGTAGTGTACATACATATGAACATGTAGTTTTCTAAAACATTAACTTCCTATAGTGAAGCCATTCAGAGCAACATAAGATGCTAAATATTGTTTGAATGGCGTTTTAAGGAAAAAGAGTTATTTACTTTTATTGTCAAATGATATACGTTAAAACAAAATATCTGTATTCTGTAAATCTGTATAAAGCGTATTTTCAAGGATAACATAAACTATTGCTTCTGCAATTGGAAGAAGTCTGTCATTTTTGACTGCTTCAAATTGTCCAGTATTGTATCTGTCATATTATTTTCTAAGGATTTGAAACAGTTGTAGGCTTCTTCATGTGCGTTTTGTCTTTGGATAAAGTTTCTTACAACGTTTAAAGAACTTTCTACGTCTTGTCTATTAGGACCTTCTTACTATTTGGTGCGAATGATCAACCCCCTACACTGACACTTGTGAATCATAAATTGTAAATTTCCGAAGAAGCTTATTGTGGGCGGCAGTTAAAAAGGGTATTTAACGTAAAAACACGTTTTTAGATTTTATTTTCTTTCGTCATAACCAAATTTGCCTCGCTATAGTAGGGTATAGTCCAATAGACATTTCACGAAACATCTAATGTACCTCGTTATAAGCGAAACCTCGTAATAACCGTGTTCGTTATAGAGGGAGTATACTGTAGTTATTTTGTATGTTGAGGGAGTATACTGTGTTTTACTGTATCTTTTTTCTGCACGTTATGTTCAAAGGTCTATGGATACAGAAATTTAAATCTTAAGTGACATTATTTACAATGAGAAATTTTATGTTATACGTAATATTTATGTATTTTACGGAGCACAGTCGAAATTTGTTAAACAATGTTTTTGCCGTTCTTATTCACACTCAATTTAACACCCATAGTTTCGAAATGCCCTTCACTTCTTATATTAATTGTTAAATTTGTGTACAGTTGAAAATATTCTATAAAATACTTTATTTTAGTTATAGAGCCAATATAGGAGTGTATTTATTTTTCACAAAAACAAAAAATAATATTTAAAATGTGTTTTGTTTAAAAGTAAAGTAATAATTAGATTGTGTATGTATAAATGCATCGGAGTATAAACAAAAATATTTATATTGGCTTTTGTTACTTGCGGTAATTCTGACATCATGAGTCAGATGATCGATTTGCGTTAAAATAATCATAAAAACCCAATTCGCCTACGTCCTTGTCGTTTAGATTAGTGAAGGCGCTTATTGACTTTCTTTCGTAAAGGTTGATGTTATTAAAGATATAATTTGCAGTATTTTATTGTAAATAAAATACTGCAATAATTGCGAAAAGCAAATACAACTGTGAATAAATTACGAAGTTAACTAGCCTTACTTATTATTGTTGTCTGTACAAAGAATATAGACTCACCCTTTGAAATATTAATGTCGTATTAATATATTTATATTAATAATATAAGTTTGACAGCCAGTTTAACAATTTTACGAAATAATAGGAAGCAATATATTTTAACAAAGTCGTTAGAATACAGCATTGAATTAGATCACATTATAGTACGCTAAAAGAAAAATATTAAATGTAAAAATATAAAAAGAAATAGTACATACTTTCCCAAATCTACCACAATGCATAAAAGTTGTCTTCTAAGTTCAAGTCCATCCATAAAAACTTTGTAAAGTTGTTGGTTTAGTGAACTCTGTAAGAGTGGACCATTTGGGAATCGTATGTGTGTCTAATATAGTTCATGAAGACATTGGATACATATTTTTGAAAAAGCAGAAATGGAAATCCTAAGAAAAATGATGGGAGATAGATTAAGGAATAAGGGAATTAGAACCAGATGTGAAATTAAATAAAAGCTAGTGGGTTAAAAACAGCAAATTATAATGATATCAACAAAGAATGTTGAAAAACAGGTCCGTTGCAATGTCAGTTATTTTTTTTTCTGAAAGTTTTACTTGTAAATTGCAACCGATAATGTGTATTATATTAAAATGATGAAATAGCAATATGTTTGCTTTTCATTTTCACTTCAGTTGACCGAAACCCTAACCTACCTAAGTACCCTTGTGAAACTTGTCAGTCTGGACCTCTTGGATGGAATCTAGTACTGGTAGTATTATCTTGTAGGGTCCGTCTCCATAGACTTCTGTCCCTAGTCATTTCTATTACATTGTACATCTCGAGTCCCTCCAGATTGTATATGTCTGATCTCATGACATGTCCAAAATATTTTAATTGTTGCAGTTGGATTTTGCGGAGTCTCTTACTTATTGTAGTTCTCTTCTGTTTTTCTTCTCTTTATGGTGTTTATGAGCAGACTCTCTGAATTCATCATTTTAATAATGTAAAGTCTTTATTAATTCTAATTTATTGTTCTTATTTATTAAAGGTTCTATACTTATGACACTCACAAATTTATTAAAGTCTTTATTACTACTAATTTATTTTACACTTAATAATTATATAATTTATCTACATTTATACGTGCGCTACATTTAAATACCCGTCGCGAATTTATCTTCTTACTGGTCTTTTTCGCAAAAAGGTTTCTATTTATACATCATGCCGTTATTTCGAGAGTTCCGGTGATTCCCTCTGAATAGACTAGAAGGTCAATCGACCGGATCTTGATTTGACCGGTTTTGGAACCATCGAATCGTAGGGGAGCGACCGTTTCAGGTAGATATTTCTTGGAATTTCTGCCAGCTAATAAAATCTAGAACATAAAAGTGAATCAACAACATGTTTACAGGTTTTTTTTTAATATGAGTCATATTTTTTACGTAACAATAACATCTTCATAGAAAGTATGCGAAACATTTGTAACTATGTAACGAGGGCAGACACAGAAAACATGGAAAGACTTATTATCCAAGGACATGTAGAAGGCCGAAGATCACAAGGAAGATTCCTAATTTTTAAAAGTGAAACTGGAACAAACCATGAAGTGGAGATATCCAGGAATGGCTAGTATACCTGTTGAATACAAAGCACGTGGTGTTCGTGTGTATTAAGGTATAAAAACGCTTATTAAAAGCTTAAAATTTTTTATTATAAAGAAGATCTTTTCGGAATTGTATCATTCCATCATCAGTTTACTAAAAGAGAGAGTAAAAATACCAATATTAAAAACAACAAAGTTAAAATTTGAACATACAAAAAGAGAAAGTTGGTTTTTTACTACTTACATAAAAAAAGGTTGTTAAAAAACATTGTGTGGCCACATAAAAAACATTCGGTGGACATCTTGATTTAAAAAATAATATTCTTCGTGTTAATTATTCAGGTAAATGCAATAGACTCTTGACTTGTGTAATATAAAAAATGAAACTGGGGGCATCTTATATGACCCCCTGTAGTTGATGAAGTTTTATTGACTTACATTACCTCTGATCTGTGTTGGAGTCTAGGGCTAACTGATAGAAAGATGGTATGAAAAATCAGTTAGTACCCGTCAATGTCAAGAGGAATGATGTGGTAGGAGCAAAGTCATTGTGCTTAAGTTTGTGAGTAGGCAGTTTTTAGTGAAGAAATGTGTTTTGTGTGTAGTAGGATCATAAGCAATTTTTGGTATTTTAAAAAAACTGATGGGATAATATAAATCAATGCGTGACTGTGATGCAAAATAAATCGGTATACCGAGGTAGGGAAAAAATTTTTTGTAATTTAAGTGGTTAAAATTAATAAATCATTTTAAATGGGATGAAAAGGATGTTATTACCTAATTGTATCGTTGTATTAAATTAGTATATATAAAAGATGGATTATAATGTATGGAAGATGAGTCGAGGAAAAGAAAAAGAAATAAACGAGAAAGTAAGAAAAGGAAATAGAAAGTGAATGTGACGATGTAAGCTGGGGAAATTGAAACTGATTGTGATAAGAGGTAGATAGATGTAAAATGAATATTTATAAGAAAATGTGTATGATTGTATGTGTATGATTAAATGAATATATATAAAAGTAGGATTGTAATTTATGGAAGATGATTAGAGGAAAGAACAAGAAAAAAGAAATTAACGAGAAAGCAAGAAAAGGAAATAGAAGGTGAATATAGCGATGTAAACTGGGGATATTAAAACTGATTGTGAAAAGAGAATAATAGATGTAAAATGAATAATTATAAAAAATGTGTATGATAAGTGATGGTAGTTATTGGAGAGGATGGGTGGTTGGATATTGGCAAAGGGGTGATGTTAGTGTATTAATGGTGACAAGTATAGAGTTAAGTATGAATGATTATGTAAGTTGAAATTTGCTATGGGAGATAAAAAGAAATGTAGAAGTGAAGTAAAATTGGATGGGTAGTTAAAAGAGAGAAAGTTAGTTTAGGAGAATAATTGTCGATGAAGTGGGACGAAGTCTCTGTTGATGCTGGTGTGACGATTAACACAATTGGGACTATTTTTCTTTTCCTTGACTATTTCCAAATCCTCAAAAAGGTCGAGTTTGAGATAATCTCTACCAGGGATGTTATGAAGAAGAGAGATATCATCTGGTACCTTGATTGTGTGGTTGTGATATTTAAGGTGATGTGAAAAAGAAGAAGTGTTCTCTAACTTAGAATGTTCAATGGCCCTGGTTACTAAAGATCTACAAGTTCTACCGATGTAAGTGGCATCACAGTCAGAACACTGAAGTTTATAAACTCCACTGCGTTTAGTGAAGATCATTATGCAATAGTAAGGACCCTATTGATTTCACTAAACGCAGTGGAGTTTATAAACTTCAGTGTTCTGACTGTGATGCCACTTACATCGGTAGAACTTGTAGATCTTTAGTAACCAGGGCCATTGAACATTCTAAGTTAGAGAACACTTCTTCTTTTTCACATCACCTTAAATATCACAACCACACAATCAAGGTACCAGATGATATCTCTCTTCTTCATAACATCCCTGGTAGAGATTATCTCAAACTCGACCTTTTTGAGGATTTGGAAATAGTCAAGGAAAAGAAAAATAGTCCCAATTGTGTTAATCGTCACACCAGCATCAACAGAGACTTCGTCCCACTTCATCGACAATTATTCTCCTAAACTAACTTTCTCTCTTTTAACTACCCATCCAATTTTACTTCACTTCTACATTTCTTTTTATCTCCCATAGCAAATTTCAACTTACATAATCATTCATACTTAACTCTATACTTGTCACCATTAATACACTAACATCACCCCTTTGCCAATATCCAACCACCCATCCTCTCCAATAACTACCATCACTTATCATACACATTTTTTATAATTATTCATTTTACATCTATTATTCTCTTTTCACAATCAGTTTTAATATCCCCAGTTTACATCGCTATATTCACCTTCTATTTCCTTTTCTTGCTTTCTCGTTAATTTCTTTCTTCTTGTTCTTTCCTCTAATCATCTTCCATAAATTACAATCCTACTTTTATATATATTCATTTAATCATACACATACAATCATACACATTTTCTTATAAATATTCATTTTACATCTATCTACCTCTTATCACAATCAGTTTCAATTTCCCCAGCTTACATCGTCACATTCACTTTCTATTTCCTTTTCTTACTTTCTCGTTTATTTCTTTTTCTTTTCCTCGACTCATCTTCCATACATTATAATCCATCTTTTATATATACTAATTTAATACAACGATACAATTAGGTAATAACATCCTTTTCATCCCATTTAAAATGATTTATTAATTTTAACCACTTAAATTACATAAAAATTTTTTCCCTACCTCGGTATACCGATTTATTTTGCATCACAGTCACGCATTGATTTATATTATCCCATCAGTTTTTTTTAAAATACCAAAAATTGCTTATGATCCTACTACACACAAAACACATTTCTTCACTAAAAACTGCCTACTCACAAACTTAAGCACAATGACTTTGCTCCTACCACATCATTCCTCTTGACATTGACGGGTACTAACTGATTTTTCATACCATCTTTCTATCAGTTAGCCCTAGACTCCAACACAGATCAGAGGTAATGTAAGTCAATAAAACTTCATCAACTACAGGGGGTCATATAAGATGCCCCCAGTTTCATTTTTTATATTACACAAGTCAAGAGTCTATTGCATTTACCTGAATAATTAACACGAAGAATATTATTTATTAAATCAAGATGTCCACCGAATGTTTTTTATGTGGCAATAACATCTTTATAGAAAGTATGCGAATCATTTGTAACTATGTAACGAGGGCAGACACAGAAAACATGGAAAGACTTATTATCCAAGGACATGTAGAAGGTCGAAGATCACAAGGAAGATTCCTAACTAGATGGATCGACCAAATTACCGGAATGATCAGAAGACCTATGCATGAGGTAAAAGATATGACACGAGACAAAGATCTTTGGAGACGGACAACACACGACATCACCACTACACTCCCTCTGGAGAGTAAGAACTGAATAGAGAGAATCTATAACTAAATGCTTTGGTCGTTGTAATTCCAACGTTTCCTATCCCACTTATTGAACCCATAAGCAGTAGTCTTTAAGATACCATATCTACCGCTATTCTCTACAAGTTTGAACTAGCGACTTTGCCAGCCAATTCTTTAGAACAATATTGTATGCAGATGATATAACATTCATCGCTGTAGCAAGTGTAGCAAGGAAAACAAGGGTTGTCAATCGCACAGAGGTCTTTACGACTTTTATTTCCCAGTGGTCTACTTGGGAGTTCAATAAGACTGTCTGGCTGATACTACGAGCTAGATTCCTCGTAGGGGTAGGGATTAAACTTTGTGATACTAATAGAAAAATTCTCCTAGGTCTATAAAACTTTCATAACCATGTACTCACCGTTTAAGCGAAGATGAAATTCAGGATCCTACTTCTATGGAATAATGCATTATAAAGGAAATAATAAAGGAAAATGCATTATTTGGGTGTAGGTGCAGATTGTTGACAATGTTAAGTAGTTTAGGAATAATAGCGGCATATCTTTATTTAATGAAGTCTACGTTTATTGCAATTGGTTAATCGAGTGTAAAGTGGATTATTCAAATCACACTATGGATTACTCAGCATAACCTGTACTTGGATAATCGTGATACTTTACATTTAGAAATATAAAACAATATAAACTATAGTAGATATTTGTATAATGGACAATCTTGACCCAAATAAGTATTAAATGTACTAGTTACTGAATTTTCTGATAATATCTAAGACTAGCAATACTTCTTCCAATGTTTCAAATAATTCTGAAGAACCATTCCAGAAAACAAGCCATAAAAAATTGACCACTTGATCGTCCCAATAGAAGCATCTCAATTCAACGTTAATAATGTTGTGCGAACACACATTTCAACTTCCCGAACTAAATCAATAGCCAAGTAGTAGTTACTGTTTCCAGATCCTCGGCCACCTTACCACGCCAGTCGACAAACGTAAATATCCCACTTACTGAAAAACCTAAAGCAAGGATTTCTCTCTAAAGAACATGAGACTTATCAATGGAAGACAAAATTAACTGTTTAATCTGTTTCATTGGTAGTATTTAAACGGCGAAGCTCTAACAGTTTGTTTGGACAACAACAAAACTTTGGGCTCAGGCTCATGGTATCTGTGAAGTGGTTAAAAACATGGCTTGGTTATTGCTATTATAACATTCACTCATATTTCTTTTTTTAGTTTTTAGAGTTTTATATTTGAAGGTCCTTTCTTCGAGTTAATTTTTCCCGTTATAACAAGATTGGACTGAACCATTGTTCCAGTGAAATGATTTTATCTGATCTATAATACTCTGTACTTTCTGAAAGAGTTTCCTAAATTCTAGACATTCCCATTTATACTTTATACATTTGTGGAAAATTTTAAAAACAACTAAGTCAGAGATGTGTCTCATTAAAACGTCCCCTTGTTATTAATTTCGAGTAGCTCTCTCACTTACATCTTTGAAAAGATGAGAATGTACCACAATGCAAACAAAAGAAATGTAAGTGTTACCCTCGATGACGTCACGAAACATAGAAAAAACTACAAAATGTCTTAACTCCTTACAATAATCTTGTACTATACAAAACTAGCTCTGAAAAGGTTGGATATATAAATAGAAAAGTATTTATTTTTAATCTTGTTAAAAAGATTCAATCGATACTTTAAAGTATGTTAAATTAGATCTTAGTATTATTCGCTTAGGCTGAATTATTTACTTACTAATGTAGAGAAATCCTTGAAATTACAATTTTAAAATATTTTTCATGTATTAAGAATATATTTTTAAAAAGCCGCAAAAAAGTGATTATCAATTGTCTACTTAGTACCTATTTTAATTAGTTAAATCTGAATCTGGGTTATGCACTGATATGCCAATATATCTTATCTTATTAGGATTTCATATCTATTAGAACGTTGTCAACTATATTAACCCATTTTATCTTGTATATTTCTGATTTAAATAATTCTATTGATGTTTTGTTAGTCCATTATCGTATATGCTTAAACCATGAATTTCGTCGTCTTCCCTGTCCGCTTTCTTCCTTGATTTTTCGTTCACTTATGAGTTATTCAAGTAGTCCCGTATTTTTTATTTGGCTTGATATAAAATTTTAACCCCTTTCTCTAATTTGATTAGTTTTTAGCCAATGTTCGGTAGACTACAATATTGGTTGTATGAGTGACCAAGAATATTCTTAGCATTCTGTTGTAAATTCTCTTTTTTATGTTAAACACATAGTACCCCCTTTTGTGTCTATCCCTTAGTACCCCGTTAATCTGCTTGGTACATATTTTTGCCTGTTAATCTGCTGGTTATTTCCTCGTCATGTTTTAAAAGTATAAATCATGGTGTATTTAAATTTTCCAGTGCCTTTAATTTCCTCATTTTCTCCACTTCCAGGTTTTCTGTTGGTTACATATATATATATATATATATATATATATATATATATAATATATATATATATATATATATATATATATATATATATTCGGAGTATTCGAAAGTATTCGGAGAGAAAGAGGTGACACACGCCGGAACACGATTACTTGATTTTTAAACTTAGTTTCGAGGTCGAGTTTACTTCTCTCTCCTATTACGATAATTTAGGGTAATTTTACTGCGCATCAAGTATGTGTGTCGATTGTAGGACTTTTATCATTCTTCATTTCTCTTCAAATTGGTCCAGTGTTCGCAACCATACTATAATTACACTCCTTTTTACTATGTATTTGTGTGCCTTTACAATAATCCTTAAATCTACCAAAGTTTCATAAACCATATTTTTATGATGAAATTATTTGTAATAAAATAATTCAGCCCCAAAAAAATAACGAAATAACGACGTCGCTGAAATTGTGGAATTCAACAGTCCACGTTGTCAGATTTCGTTTGTAAGAGTGATTCGTCATCTTCAAGATATTGTTGGATTAGACTCGGTACTCCCGATAAAATTAAATAATATAAACCTTGCCGGAACAACTATTAATGAGCAAAAGGTAAAATGGGCCATATTGTGCTTCACTCCTTTCAAGTTACCAGGGCCTGAGTGCATATATCCAGTCTTTCTAAGGTGGGGACGGATTTACTTTTGCCACACCTTGTGGAAATATTCAGAGCCTCCTTGGTTCTGAGATATATTCCAAGGATGTGGAGGGAAGTACGTGTGCTCTTCATACCAAAATTAGGTAGGATTGGCTATACCCTGCCCATCGAGCAAAAAGATAAAAGAGGGAATGTAAAGGTAGTGGGGACAAAAATATTGTTAGACAGGAAGTGCTATCTTGAGAGGCCACTTTAAACAAGGAAAGACAGTCTATTTCCTTGTTTAAGAAGTCAAATTTAGTTTGGTTATGTCATTGTTTGTCCCAACTGTCACATGAAATTTTATTTATATTGAAGTTTTTTTTACCAATTATGTCACTTTTTAGACTATTATCGTTAATATTTAATTAAAACTTTCTTGTCTGAAAAATATTTTACAGGTATTGTTAACAAGTGTTGGAAAATTTAAATTTAGCGCCTTTGCATTTCCGGATATGTCCGCCATCAGAGGCCACTTTTTTGGTCTCCTTTTCATAACGATTAGATTCCCTCTTTTATCTTTTTGCTCGATGACCCTGCCAAAGGCTCTCTGACCAATTAGCCTAATATCCTTTCTGTTGAAAACGATGGAAAGGCTATGCGAGAGGTATATAAGTTATGAAGTTTTGATCCATAACCCACTTCACCCAAATCAGTATGCATATACTGTAACGAAATATTTTGCCTACCACATGGGTACAAGGGGTAGAAAATTGGGCACTGAAACTAAGGGGGTTAGGATAAGGCAAACAAAATAATCGCTACTTGTGCGAAAGGCACTCAGGGTTTGTTAGGAGAGCTGGGGTCATGGATAAGTAAATGGCAAAGGGGTTTGGATTGGGGCAACTACAAAAAATGAAATAAAGGGGTCATTAATCTCTTGGAACAAACAAAATAAAAATAAACAGGAAACACCTCTAGAAATTTAATATAGGGCTCCACTTTGAGGTGCCTAATTATAACTATTACAACATCTAGTTGTAATAGGAAAATAATTATTAAAAAATCAAAACATATCTGGGCGACATACCACAAACAGTTACACAAGTACAGACAGCACAAAAAGTGCTTTATTAGTTACAGAGATTCTTACCAAAATAATAAAGAAAACTTACATGTGTTCTACTGATTTACAATCTCAGGAGATGTTACAAAAACTTACAAATGTTACTGACGTATAAACTGGCAAATATAAAAATTATTACAAATAAAAAAAATTATCTTTTTAAACAATGAAAAACAATTATTATTTTTTTTAAATGTCTATCTTGACTTCAAATTTTAGACACAGAAAAAGTTACCTGACCTCATTAAACATCACTCTGCATGTCTGGAGTCGGGAACTGGAATCATGCTGGAACTATACTGGGAGCAGATCCGGGATGACGATCAGGGATAACAAGATGAGGGCGGAAGCCAGCACCGGCTGGAATACAACCTTGAAAACTCGTCTCCTTCAAAGACTGGAACACGCACAGCACAATGGCAACATGAGGCCATCTTCAAAAACTAAAGTAAAACTGCTCAATACCAAGTATCCAACTGCTACTGTCACTTCATGCTACATTTCCATGACAAGAAAAGGAAAACGAAAAGATTTCGAATTTGAAAATAAATTCTGACTCCAACAAAACTGAACACGCCTTGATCAGTGGCCGGCTTTACCGAGAGTCACGAAATTATCCTCAGAAATTGATCGCATAGCTTAAAATAACAAAACACAACGGAAATTAAGACGTAGATTATTAATTTGAAATTGTAGTACCTCGGGTGGCGTAAATCAAAGAGTATCGAGCAACATACGCAGCCACGGAATGAATAAACAACTCTAAAATGGTTTTTATTACTTGGCGACGCTGAAAAGAACGAAATATTCTTTGGGTTTTAATACGTACGAATAGGAAACTAAAATACATTCAAAATATTGTTCGATTTTTCAAACATTTATGAGGGATTTTAATATATCACCTATACGAGGGGATTTCAATGTATTTTTTCAATTAAAGAATCAATGAATTGCAAATGCTACAATACTTCGGGAGCATCTACCGATTCTGCACGGCATCAAGTGGTGGGAATAGTTGAAAGATCGCTGGATAATAAAAACATTCATCCTAGGTATATTCATAGACATTGACGTGCTTTAGGCCTAGGGTGATCGCCTTCATATACACTGCTGTCATATTATGCCAATGCTAACTTACGGAGCTATTGCTTGGGTACAAAAAGTGATATAGGCAACAGCGATTAACAGTAGATGGCTTACATAAATATAACAGGTGCCAAAAAATCAACACCAACTGCTGCAATGAAGTTGGTCATGGGCATCACCCCTGTAGACATATGTATATGTTAAAGAGGTGGTCTGGTGACAATGATACAACTGCACTCAACTGGTGCAAACCTTGATGTACGAATGGGAAACTTGAGAACTCGTTTCTGGCGGGTTTCTGGATGTGCTAACCCTGCTACAGGCAGGCTGCGACTCAGTTAAACCAAAGTTGGTCTTTGACAAACCCTGCAAAATCGAAACAAGGCAGTATAGTGAGTTAAACATGGCAAATCTGTATTGCATATACACCGATGGCTCCAAAATGGAAGAAGGCTTAGGATGCGGGGTATACTCCAGATCATTAAACCTGAGAATAAAGTGGGTATGGACAAAAATACCAGCGTAGTTTAGACAGAACTTGCTGGTATCTCCATAGCCTAAAGAGATAACCCAAAAAGGTATAGCCGGGAAAACTATAATAATCTGCACATATATTAGACAAGCGCTACTAACCTTGAATAGACTACGTGTTACATCAGGGTTAGTAATGGAGTGTCGCGAGTCCTTAACTCAAGCTTCGGATGGTAATAACTTCATCCTGAAGTGGGTTAAAGGACACAATAGGAATAAAGGCAACCGCATTGCTGACCAATTATGTAGGAAGGCGGCAGGCCTAAGAATCTTTGGACCTGGGGATCTTTTTGGTTGGTCTAGTACAATAATCGTGGAAATTGTCAAATGTCATTCCCACACGCAAATCGTGAAAATATGAGAAGAATAGCATGGATGTAGACTTGCCAGGGTAACACTAAGTAACCTTGAAAAATTAGCATCGATGAAGTACTTGGGAAGTAATTGGGAGGAGGAGAAACACCTCCACACACTGGGGCTAGTAGACACACCTCTATGCAGAAAGTGTGGACGAGAAGGCGAAACTGTAGAGTGTAGAGCATGTCCTTACGAGAGTACGCGTTCGGCGAGCTCTGGCCCACACCTGCCCACATAAGGGAGATGTCCTCTGGTGCCTTGTCCACCTTCCTAGAAATGACAGGATGGACAATGAGCTAAGGACGACAGCTCCCTGGAAGGGTGCACAATGGGTCAATTGTGGTCTAAAGGCTGTGGGACTTAAGTCGCCCTCTTTACTTTACAGATACAGAATCCTCGATTGTGATGACATTATGTGAACTATATACTTGATATTCTGTGTTTATATTACATACTTGTATACCGGTGAAAACTCAAATACATTATAATTATATTTGAATGATATATTTATACGAAAAATACGTATATTAAGATTCAACTAAAGATAATAAAATTATAGTTGATAGAAGATCTCATATTTAATTTATCAAAATATTAGTGAACCACCAGATGATGAAAAAAGAAAATTCGCCTCAATCCTAAAACAGCACAAAAATTTCCGGAGTCTTAGTTAAATAAAGCTTACTTTAGACAATGGTTAACTAGAGAGTTAGTTATAAAGTTAAATGCAAAGTCTAATCTGTTTCATTACCAGTTCAAATAGTTGTGATTAGAAAAAAAGGTATGGGCGTTAATACCTCTGAACTCCCGAGTTTTTATACTACAGACATTTAAAATGCGAACTTTCTACGCGCCTTTATTAAACCAATCACGAGTCTATAATCATATTTTCAATAATCAATTGATTTTAAATTGAATTTTCAATTTAACAGTTAATTAAAAACAATAACCATTAGTTATTATTACAATAATGTAATGGCATCTAATAACCAGACGAAAATACAAATCGCATCCTTATTAAGAGAGGAGTTAGACAAGGCGACGTAAAATCTCCAAATCTTTTAATCTAGCCCTAGAAGACGTCTTCAATATTACAAATTGATCAACATATGGCATCAACGTGAATGGCAATAAGTTAAACCACCTCAAATTCGCTGACGACATCGCGATTATAGCGAGCTCATTAGAGAAATTACAAATTATGATGAAGGAACTCAAGACTGGTATGAGCAGGATTTGGAAAACTCAGTTGGATACTGAAGAACAACAAAATACCTCAATACTTGAGGAGCAAAGTGTTCAACTAGTGCATCCTTTCTGTCATGACATATGGATGTCAAACCTGGACCCTAACCAAGGCAAATATAAATAAACTAGCCACGACAGAAAGGGTAATGGAAAGAGCAATGTTGGGTATACGACTGTCAGATAAAAAGAGGAGCGACTGGGTAAGATCAAAAACAAAAGTTGAGGATATCATAACAAAAATTACCAAACTCAAATGGTGCTTCACAGGTCACTGCTAGACAAAAGATCAACATTGGAACGCCACAATACAACATTGGAGACCTTATAACGGTAGACGACCAAAGGGAAGTCCACAGATGAGATGGATGGACGACATCAAAAGAATAGCCGGAACAAATTAGAAGTATGTTGCTCAGGATAGAGATTGATGGAATGAGTCGGGAAAGGCCTTTGTCCAAAAATGGACGAGAGAAGGCTAAAAAAGTAGAAAAAAAGATCCATTATTTAATGTGAACAATTGAATTTGACGATTATTTTTTCTCGTCCACCCTCTAAGCCTTTGATGATATTTAATTCCTTTGAGTATTTGTTACTGGATTTAATTGTTACCACGTTGTCGTGGAGATTTTTTATAACTTATCTTAATCGCTAGGGTAATTATCTTCCATAGTTGTTTTATGGGAACTGTCGTATGCCTATCTTAAGTGGATGAATGCTACACAGACTGGTCTATTTTTCGCATATATTTTTTAATAATTGTGGAAGTGTATCAATTGTTGAATCCTGTTGTGTTTTGTGTGTTTTACTTTTTTTATTTTAACTGCCCAGTTATGCGCCTGTAGGTATTTTTACCTATTTTCTTTTTTATATTGGAATATAAAACCAATATTGCAATCAACAAAAAAATTTTAGAATAATGGTGATAAGAAACAAAAACCAAACATGCGAATAACGAAAATGCGAGAAAGTGGAATCATGTCTAAGTGCAAGCAAGTCTTCGGAGGCTTGGAGAATAATACGAAATCTAACAAGGCAGAATATAAATACAACAAACCTACGAACCGTTAACATCAATGTATTTAAAAGTTACTACATAACCCCAACAAACACCCAGAATCCATGTATCAGAAATTAACATCGGAGACGACCTAACTGCTAAACTTATAAAAACGATGAAAAATACAAGAGCTTTTGCTCCAGAAGGAATCCGTGCTGCACTTCTGAAAAATGCAACACCAATGCTTATTAATATGCTGACAGAACTTTTTAATTGATACTTAAATGGAGATAATATTTCTGAAAGATTGAAAGAAATATGATTACACCGATCCGTAAAAAAAGGATAAGGCAGACTTCAAGAACTACTGCCGCATCTCACTTACCAGCAATATCAGTATAGGTTAGGACCACCAGTATGAAACAGTTATTAAAACACTAGTGGAAAACGAATACAAACCCATGAAACCAAAATACAGATTATAAGTAGGCACTAAAGAGGCAAGAAAATACATTAGAAAAAAATCAAATGTATAACTTTTTTTTTATGTAGCTAGAAAGGTCACCAATAATTAATATAATGCGAATGGCAGATAGATGGATTGTGGAGAGCGAGTCGTCGATTCGAAACTAGTTTTTTAAATTGCAGTTTGGTTTAACACAACATATACCACAGATAAGAAGAAAAAGATAAGAACAGAATGCCACATAACTTTTTGTAAATAAAAGGAGAAAGTTAAGAAACCTTAGATCTTTAACAACAAATTAAATTCTGAAACCAAAAATTTTAAATATATTGAAGTAGCACTTGCTGATGTGTTGCCAACACACTCTATAAATAAATAACAAATATGTTGGGTGGAAGTAGTCCACACACTTATCTAAGGCTTATTCAGCCTGATCTTTCTTTCTCATCACAATAGAACTATCAAATTCAATATAAGGTTGAATGTTCGAATAATTAAACTTTGATAGTAGGTATACAAGGCAACTATCGAACACAGCGATTAATTAAATCTTGCCGAAGTACTTTCGATCAATAGATCATCTTCAGAGGCATCTGAAATAAGCCAAGAAACGTTTTTTTATAAGAAGGAAAATTAATTCACTTGGATAAAAAACTCCAAGTTTATGGTTGAAAAAAGTTTTTATGTGATAAACGTTTATAGACTTACTTCGTCAGTTGTGGCCTATCCGACATAAGTAGAATGTCATACATGTAAATTTGGACATAACAATACAATACACAAAGACAAACAAACACTTTAAATTTTTTAAAAAAGAGAAGCTACATGTTATATAGAAGCCGGAGACAGAATGGGCTCCCGGTCTTACGGAAATATTGAGATGATATGTGACAAATGACAGCTTGTAAAGGGCAGTTATGTGATCTGCACCTTTCAAAATTCTATGAAACTAAGTATTGACCAAAGGTCCAACTGACACGACTATAGGAAATCAACTGATGAAATATAAAATTAGTATGTTTTTATGTAGATTGAATAATCCAAATCTCACACTCAAACCTGTCTATAATAATTAGGATGTTAGTTTGAGAGCGATTGAAGTTGACATAAAGTATAGATGTAAGAAAAGACTAAACAATATATTAGACAGTGGATGGTTGACTACAATAAAATGGTCCACCAAGCGCTATCAGTACTGTAAAAAAGGAAAAATCTGAATATGCAGTTAAATTACTAAAAGTTAAAATCAAAATTGGAAAGCAAAATATATAAATGTGTTATAATGCAAGTAGTTCAGTTGAATCCACAGTCAATGGAAGAACTTTAAAATTAATATTGAAATGCTCAGTGCATCAGTTCTAAACAGGCGAGCTGGGTCTTCTACGAGGTGAAGCTGTAATAAAGTTTTTAAATATAGGATTAAATTTAGTACAATTTAAATTAATTTGAGTATTAAGACAGTGAGAGTTTTCATTTGTTTCCCTTGTAATCTCCAAATCTTCCACAAAAACTATCTGGAGTTGGATTTATTGGAAGATTTGGAGATTCCAAGGGAAACAAATGAAAACTCTCACTGTCCATGTGTACACATGGACTGAAAACTAGAGCGCGCGAGGCTCCAATGAAGTAGTTTCAGCTCTGTATAACTCTGGGGATTTTGGAAGACAAGTTTAAAAATGTTTCAGCGAAATCATTGACACTTCAACTGTTTTCTGATGCTTCCACTGGACAAAATAAAAATCAAAATGTTTTGGGTTTTCTACTTAATTATGTGCAGACTTCCAGAGCGTTTAGTGATATTCAGCATTGCTTTCCAATCAGTGGACATAGTTATATGCCTCCTGATCGAGTATTTGGACGTTTTGAAAAAATATTTAGAAGAACAGAAACCATAGTTCAACCAGAGGAGTACTACAAAGTGTTTACATCTTCAGTTACAGTTTAAGTTTTAGGAAAAGACTGGGAACATTTTGATTTCATGGAACATTTTTTGGATGTTGGATTGGATTTCATGGAACATTTTTTGATGCGTGAACGAGTTTGTTCATTTTCAGATAAAAGTAATAAAGACATTAAAGATAAAAATACCTACTGTGGTGGTTCTAGTACTTTTAAAGTTATAAAAAAAGTATACAATTTACTAAGAATGTACAGTACAGTGAAGTCTATGCCATTAGTGAATCATGTAAGTGAAAAGAAGAAAAAACATGTGAAAAACCTTCTCAAATTTATCTCATTATCTGAAAGTTCAAAAGACTTTCATAATACTGCACTTACCAATGTGCAAAATGGTTCCAACGATATTAATAGTGTATGAAGAACTAGAGCCTTTTATTTGAAAGATTTTTCAACTTTGCTTTTCAAATTTTGAGAAAAAAGTGAGTAATTGATTTTAATGAATAAAATTAATTTTTAATTATGTACTTAGATAGTTATTAAACTTTTGCTGGCATCTTAAAGACAAGCTCTGATTATCAATAAACTTACAAATGAATAGTAATATTAAGTTGTCTCCTACATGACTTACTTACTTATTTAGTCCTAAGCCTTTCTACCGTTAGGTGTAAGGCTGGTGGAGTTAAGTTTTGCACTGTTGTCTCCATGCTTTCCGGTCTTGTGTTAGATTTCGTGCACTTTCCCATATCAATTCTTTCTTCTCAACTTCTTTTCTGATTTCGTCTACCCACCTAACTCTTGGTCTTGCTTGTTTGTTTTTCCCTTGCACTCTCGTTTCAAACGCTCGTTTTGTTAATCTTTCATTCAACATTCTACACACGTGCCCGAACCATCTTAGTTGCCCCTCTACTATTTTTTCGTTTATTAGTTGTATTTTTAGGTTTGGCCTGATTGTTTCGTTTCGTATTTTATCTGTCCTCTTTCTGTTTGCTATTTTCCTCAGGAACCTCATTTCCATAGCATTGACTCGAGATTTTTGTCTCCCAGTCGATGTCCACGACTCGCTATTATACATGATTGTAGGTCTAACTACTGATTTAACGACTGCCGTTTTTACCTTCTCCGGTATTTCTTTTTTCCCCAAAAATGTTGTTTTTCGTAGTTCCCAATAAGCTTCCTGTTCGTCCCATTCTCTCATTTATTTCCATGTCTTGTTTTCCATTTAATTGTATTGCGTGTGTCTTTCTCTTATTTGAAATTATCATTGTTTTTGTTTTCTCTGTATTTATCTTCATATTTATGTTTGACAGTTCTTCTAGGATTTCATGGTTGTTCTGTAGGTCTTCTCTGTTTTCTTCTATCAAAACCATGTCGTCTGTAAATAGAAGCTCTGATAGTTGAGTCTGTTTTATTTGCCAGTATCCTAATGTTAGTTTTCTCATTCTTCTCTTGGCTTTCTTTATTGCTTCATCAGTACCACTGAGAATAGCAAGTGGGCTTAACACGCATTCCTGTTTGACGGCTTGACTTGTAGTAAATTCTTCGGATTCCTCGTTATTGGTTCTCACCGTATTTGTATTATTATTGTACATATCCTTTATTACCATAAATCATATCACTTGTTACTAGTTATATCAACCATATAATCCATATCAATTGTTATCCTGTCAACTCCTCTTTCCTTTAATGTCCTCCATACGTCCTTTCTTTGGATTCTGTCAAACGCCTTTTCCAGATCAATAAAACGTATATATTTCTCTATTTTTGTTGATTACTTTCTCACTTAATTGTCTTATTGTAAATATGTGGTCTTGCGTGCTTCTGTTCTTCCTGAATCCACATTGTGTATCTTCCATAGTTGGTTCTATTTGGGTTTTTATTCTTTTTTCTATTATTCTTGCGAATACCTTCCCAGGAATACTTGATATAGTAATACCTCGGTAATTATTACAGTTTCTCTTGTCGCCCTTTTTGTGTATTGGTAGTATAATGTCTTTCTTCCAGTCCTGTGGTATTTCTGCTCTCTTTATGATATCATTCATTAGTTTTTTCATGCTGCCCACTCCCTCTATTCCCATGAATTTTATCATTTCCGGGGTGATATGACCCTTGTCTGGTGCTTTGCCTAATTTAACTCTTTAAATTGCCTTTTCTAGTTCCTCTGTTGTTATGGGTTCTACTTTTTGTTCCTCATTTATTTCTTGTATCTACCACATCAATTTTCTAAAAGTGTTTAAGCTACTGATTTAAGGTCGTCTTGAAAAAAAAAACAAATGTTTAACTTCTTAAAAGCCATGATTTTGCGTTCAAATCTTACTTTCAATTGTCTTGAAACAAGAATTTGAACCTGCAAATTACATGACTGATTCTATTCCAAAGTAACATTTAATTATATGCTTAAACATAGTGTATTATTTTTATTAATGTAATTTATTGTTTTTATTTATTATCAAAGGTTCTATTTATAACACTTACAAATTTATTAAAGTCTTCATTAATGTTCACTAATTTATAACAATATTTATTTATATTTATTTCCGCGTACAATTATATCTCGATCTAAAAACTCGACTTTATTCAAAATATTCAAAAACTAACTGACCCTTTTCAACAAAATTTCATCCTTAAATATAAAATACAATTAATCCAGAATCCCTTCGAAATTCTCAGTAAAACAAAATAAAATTAGAATATGTTTACAGTTAGAGTCATAATTATCGTAACAATAAAAAAATTCATTCCTAAAAAATTTACTTTTTTGACTTAGGACCTTTTGGAATCTACCTCTTCAATTATGAGCAGAATTTTCTTTTCTTCAACGCTTAACTTCGAAAGCTTCTGTTGCTGCATCTTTTATATTTTATAATAAATATCCGTATTCAAAAATAAGAAGCAAATCAAGCCTGGTTCAGTTTACTTGTAAATTGAATACAATAATTAAACAAAGCATCAAAATGAAAGAAGTTTGTAATAGCTTGGTATTATATTATGGCTTTAATAATAACTACAGGAAGTGACTATATGTCACTGTAAAATGATGTAATCTTTATCTTTAAATATAAAGTGTTTGTATGTAAACAATAAAAAAATCATTTGCAGATTGCTGTCTTGATTTGGTTTTTATCTTTTATTAAAGATAAAATTAGAAATACGATCCAAATTGTTAGTGATTATTTCTTAATTAGAATCATGTTAACAATGATATTTTTTGTTGCTTTGTAATTACATCATCATCATATTTTAATATAATCAGATTAAAAATGTATGCCATTACTGGCTAGCTATATAAATATAAGCAAAGCAATTACCAGTGTCGATATAGAGATATTACATTTAAACACGAAAACCGATCAGGCTTGACAATATTTAAACGAATATTAAAGTAGAGTATAGCTACATAAAATATAGCGGTTTTTGATAGTATTTGAAATTATGTTTTTATTATCTAATCGTGATTAAAAGTAATTAGACTATTCTAAAACAAATTTTTGATATTCTGTTATAAATAATATAAATATGTTTTTATTCCTACATTTTATTAGTTTTTTTTTAATAGAAAATTCAAATAACTTATTGTCATTGTAACAAAATTAGTGTTGGAGTTCAAATGTGGGAAATGGAGGGTGAAGGCGTCAATGAAGCAAAATTAGGAGAAGTTGAGCACCCATAAGTTGGTGTCAATACAATAAACTTAGAATATAAAAGAAAAATGCAAAATTCTCGGCTGAAGAAAACAAAGAGTGACAACTAAAAAAAAGTTAAATATGGAGTCAGCCAATTTGCATGCCCATAAATAACAGTGTATTATGAAAAAAAAAACGAAGATTAACAAACACATTCGAAGAAATAAAAGCCACCAAAAACGGACAAAAAAGAATCTTAAAGAAGAAGTAAAGAATATACTTCACCAAGTTGTGACCTAAAAAAAAGTAAAGAAGGATACTAAGTAAAATAATGAACCATATGTAAAATGAACCATTTGATTTATAATCCCTCCACTCATTCAAAATTGCTTCAGTTAAGTACCTTAAAGGGATACTCCTTAAAATATACTTACTCAATAATAATCCATCATATAGCTGTACAGCCCAATTCGAACCCTGATCTCCCTCATCAAACCACTCCATCCGTTACGGTCTATAGCCATTTTTCTCCATGATCGACTGCCAAGGAGATTTCTGGTGTCCCCATCTACATCATCGTCCAATCGCTTTCTCGGTCTTCCAATAGGTCTCTTCCCCTGCATTCAACAGTTTTTTTGGACCCCTGTTTTCTTCTATCCTAAATACATGGCCTGCCCATTGAATACGCTGTATGCGAACATACTGAGATAAAGATGGTTCTTTATATTTTGAATATGTTGCTTGCTTGAGTCCATTCAAATAGATAAAAAGAAATAAGAATAAGACTTACTCACAATCAATTTTTGCTTCACAATGTTTCATATTGAATATTGCGTCCGTCATCATCTCTGAAACCTTGTTCTTCTTTGCTGTCTATTTATTATTCAAATTTGTCCTTGAGTAGACTTGTGAAGAGTTATTCATCTGTTGTTGTCCGGTTATGTTTTTTTGGCATCTCTTATCTAGTTCACTACCGGTGGCTCTTATAAGAGCCAATACCGCGCATTTGCCAGTTCTAACGCTGTTAAATACTGTTAAGCGAAAAAATGATTTGGTTCTTTGCTGAAACCAACCGAAAATTGGTGGCAGTAAACGAGTTAAAAATTTGTGGTTTATACCCAAAAAATATACCTATCACAAACAATAACTGTACATTCCTATTTCTATTCTTTGGATTATATTTATTGATTGTAAATATTTATTAAAATGAATTTATTTATTACAGGTGTGAAATTCCAAGAACATTTATTGAAAACTATGCTGCAGATTGAAGAAACCTTTTTTGAACTTGGGAAAACCTGCAAACGAAACTGTCTTATAATTTGTGATAGGGGGGCTATGGATGCTTCAGCATGTAAGTAGAAGTTTAAAAATAGCTTAATTAGTCGTCTGCTTTCAACTAAAACATAAATATTTTGGCTAACCATATCGTAATCTGGAATGAGGAACATCTATTAGGATTGTACAGCAAAATTCTCAAAATCTGGACCTTCTGTCCAGGTATTCTGGACGTTTTCTAATACCCTTAGACCTTCAATAATATTAATATAATATAAAGATTAAAAATTGTTTTTAGAGTGACTTCAAATTGCTACAAATTAATGAGCCTCATGAGTAAAGCGTAGCAAATACTTTTACTTGGAATTAATGTAGTCACAATCAAGTATATTGCAATGTTTTTTATTTAGTCTTCCAGTCTTCTAAAACTTATTTTAATTGATCTACACTAACACTAAAACACAATTATTTATTTTATAATATATTACTATTATTAATTAACTAACTTAACTAACTGCGTCGATTATCATTGCGCCGAGTTTTCGACATGCCGTTCGATGTCTTCTCCAGGGCATCCGGAGACGCTACTATACTGATCAGAAATCAATGTATTACTCGTGCAGGGAATAGAAGACGGGTCATTTATACCATCGATAGTGACGTGGTTTGGGTGGCGGTTGGTGTGGGGGGTTAGTGTGGGGATTGGTGCGGAGGTTCGTCGTGAACATTTTTGAGAGTGGGATTTTAATTGACGGGTGGAGCGGATGGTATTTTCTTTATGAGAGGACTCAAGTCTAAGGTAAACGTATACCGTCAACTCTTTTATTGAGACAATTTGGCCTTTTTTCAGTTTCTATAGCTTCTCAGATAATTCTTGGTTTATAAATAAATAAATAAATAAATAATAGCTTTATTACCCAACAGTTTCCCATTTCTAGGGTAAAAATTTAAGTTACATCTTTAATTAGTATACAATCATCAGTAGGTGATACAAAAATATCTAGTAAAAAAATACGTGTAGAAACTAAGTTCTTCTTTATAGAAGATAATGGGAGCTATGATTCTGGAGCTTTCAAATTTTATTTTGTTACCTGTATGAAGATGGTGGTGACCTAGAGCTGAAATTGAGTCGGAATGCGAACAGAAATGGAATGTTCATAAATCCTATTTTGGATTCTAGGATTTGTTTGGCGTATATAGGTCTTCTTCTTAACGTGCCCTATCAAGTCCCCTTGACGTTGGCGATTAACATGGCGAAACTGTCTCTGTCTCGAGCTATTCTAAAGAGTTGCTCAGCTTTCTTTATTCCTGGTATATAGGTCTGCACAAGGAATTTCATAAACTCCGTATTGTTCATTTGGAATATTGTCTTTAATTGGTCGGACAAGAGATAAAAGTTTTTGTTGAGAGTAAATATTGTCTTTATTCCTCTTGATTTTAGAATTTTTCGATTTTGTCAGTGTCACCTTCGATTTAAGGAAGAAAAGCTTTCGTATGATCGAACTGATCAGTTCGCCTGGAACATCAAGAAGAAACAGAACTAATCTGACTGACTTGACAATGGCAAGTGTGACCTTGCCGAAACGTCGCCAAAACAATGGTTTCTCTAAAATATTAACAAATTTAACAAAACTATTTAACGCGGAGTCAAATCCGGAAAACAACTGAAACCACATATAGCTCCCGCGGAAGTTTCAAATCCTATATATATATATATACGGATATATTGGATTTAGTAGTCAATATATTGGCCTTTAAGTAAAACTCTTTTAGGTTTGCTAAGCTTTCGAGTTTATTTTACTCTTTTTCAAAACATACTAAAAATTAACATAAAAAATTACATTAGAAAAATGAAGTTCTTATGTCTTCAATAGGCTTACTCTTGTGAGAATTGTGTTTTAAAATTAGCAAAATTTTACATTTTGTCATTATGTCATTAACAAAATGACATTAAATTTGATTTACTTTTTATTTCTGTCAAAACTTATTACTAAGGTTTCCATGTCTCTTCTATTTTTTATATTTATTTTAGGTGAGTTTGACACAGGAAGTGTCTATGTTTATGCAAACCTTCATTGCAAATTTTGATATTCGCTGTGAGTTTCGCCGGTAGCGCTCTCTCGCGGTTTGAAACTTGTACTTTTCTTGTAAAATCAGTGTAAATGAAATATGACAAAACGAGAAAAATAGATATTTATTTAAAAATACAAAATAATGAACTGAAATATTATGGTAAACTGATTAATGAACGAAGACACATAATTAATAGTAAAATTAATTACGCCTTGTTATTTTATTCATTATAATTATAATATTTAAGATATAAGTTCTCGCGACTGGATGACTACTTACGCAAGAGGTCATTAAGAAAAAGAAGAAGTTTATATGAAAATTTTTAATGGTTAAAGCAAATATTTAAGGTTATAGACGCTTAAAACGTCTATATTCTTTAGTTAAAGGTTACCTTTACCTCTGTAACGTTGTAATTCTTGTTTTTATTTTACATTTTTATTTTGTTTTTGCTCAGTTATTTTTTGTGTGCGTAGGCCTTAGTGCTTAGATATCAATTTATTTAATTCTTCTTTTTCTTCTTTCGTTTTATGGCCTCCACCTCTTAAATTTGTTTTAATTTTATCAAAATGGATATTAAACATTATACTGGTTTTAAGTCTATATCACATGATATCCCATTTCATCCAGCTACACCAAAAAAGAGAAAAGGTTTAGTTGATGCAGGGCATGTACGCAATGTTTCGGAATATAATAGCTTTTTAATTTTACACCATACAAATATCATGTTTGCATTATAGGTTATTTACTTATTTTTCTCATTGATAGCAATAATCCATTTTTCTCTTTGAACTATTTTATGCTTGGCAACAGGAAATGAATAAAATTTACAATGACTGTTGTACCCAGTATTTTTACATGTATCATATATTTTTCTTTTTGAAAAATCCATATTCGCCATTATTTGAATGTTTACAAGTTAAATGCACAAAACTGCCACTAACAGCGTTGGTGAAAACTGTCAAATCCCCTCTACTCATCGGCTCACAGCGAATAATATTACAGTTATTAAACAAGCAACAGAGTTTATGTTACTAAGTAATTAAGAAAGAAAAAACACAAATAAAAATAAATTTTATCTCATTTGAACTTGATCAAATTCAATAATTAGGGAAGCTGCAATTCAACAATTTAAAATTTCCCATTGAGTTTCCTATGGCCCGTTTGACGATTCACCACCCGGTATATGAAATAAATAGTACCCTCTACAAATCGGAATACAAATTACATATGTTCTCAATTTTATTATTTGGCCTCTGATCAAACCCTCTTCCATTTTCAACATAAAAATATAAAGTTTATTTACCTTCTTCATTTTAATCGTATATAAAGCAATAATTAGATTGTAGCATTTCATATGCAAGCCTACTATAATATATCAAGTTCACTTTCTTTCTCCTCTTTTAATTAGACATATAGTAAATACTAATCACATATCAGTGATTCTTTACATAAACTTATTAAAATATCACTTTATTAACTGTTTTACAAAATATTTTCACTACCAGCCACTGATATAGTAGGAGAGAAGAGGGAGACTTGATCCCAACGTTACATTTTTTCATAAAACTTTTTTTACAACCGATCTGGAACCTTGATAATTTAATGGAACATTACAAATTGATCACAGTTTTGGGTATTATACACCCGAAAAGTATATACCGCTGAAAAAATGAGTTTTGTAAAATCTAGTATTATGGAGAAACTAATCATGTCAGAGATTTAACCCTTGTGTATGGGTGACTTGATTATGCCTTCCCAGATTTACGATATTGGATGCTGAAAACTAACTTTACCAATATTGTTCTGAAGCTATTTTCTTGTGGCATTTTAAATTAATTACTATTTAACTGGGAATAAGCCATAATTAAAGATAAAAATACGTTTATTGACGTTTCAATTTCCACTTCGGAAATCGTTCTCAAAATACAAACTGTTTGTATATTGAGAACGATTTCCGAAGTGGAAATTGAAACGTCAATAAACGTATTTTTATCTTTAATTGTGGCTTATTCCCAGTAATTAATTTAAAATGCCACAATAAAATAGCTTCAGAACAAAAAAAAAAGGAAACAAGGAAAATCTCCTTGTAGCAGTGCTTGTTTCTTTGTTAAATGATAAGGATATAAATTTTCGTTGTGTAAGATATTTCCTGCGAAAGATTTTGAAATTGTGGGATACATGGCAGACAGTCTTCGAACGCTAATTTCTAAATTTTCCTGAAGTTTCATTAAAATAACATCTTTATTATGTGCTGCTTACATCATTTTGTCGTCCAGTTTCATAATTTTTTTAAAACACTGAACTTGTTTCTGTTAATCCGGAAATTTTTCAGGGTATCTAGGTTACTGTTCGAGCATTACACCTCATTTTGCAATAAACTACATGCATGTCAGCGTATTTCTCGTTAGTAAAAACCATTTTTGTTGAATTGAAATTGTTGTGTTTGAATGCCATAAAATAAAAACTAAACGAGAAACTTCACGAACTGACAACAATTTGACCATGAAAAACGTAGTTTATGGTTCTGTTGACATTTCAAAGCCAACTAATGCAAAAAAATGTTAATTTAAATGTCATGATGAAAAAACGAAAAATTTTCAAATCGATTTTTTTCGAAAACGATGTATCCTATCGACTTAAAGAGTACCTTTTAGTAGTACCTGAAAATCTAATAATCTAGTATCACAAATGCTTAAAATTTATAAAAAAGTTATGCGTTAAAATAACCATTGACCTACCCAAAACGGATGCCTATGAGCGGTACTAAAAATTACCAATTAATGGAATCGATTCAACTCTGGTGGATAAATAATCGTACCAATGTTCGTTTTTCTAAATAGCAGCGTTCTGAAGTTATTTAAAAAAAAACTAATGGCAATCAGCCATCTTCAAAGAGCTCTAGCTCTCTTAGGAAGCATTTTTGGACTAGGTGAATTGGGTTAAATTGTCTTAAAATTATCTGAGGAATATCCGGTCTTCGTTTGTCACGAGAGTTTCTGGACACCCTGTATTTCTAGTACCACTTTATACTTTAGCAGTAACTCTACAAATTTCACCCGATTGTTCTCTTCACGTCGTTTTTTCTTCATAGAGCTCATAGCGTTGCGTCGTCTTTCGCAGGTCGTTTATAACTTACATACACCCATCACTTTCAATAAAAAATCATAGTTATTCCTGTCAAACTTGTTAAAAGAAGAAGAAAAGTATTTGACCAATGCGTATTACCGTTCATGACCTATGGGGCGAAAACTATGACTAACCGAGACTACGGCTTCGAAATTGAGAGTGGCACGAGCATCGAGCAAAAAGACAAAAGAGGGAATGTAAAGGTAGTGGGGGCAAACTTATTGTTAGACAGGAAGTGCGATCTTTAGAGGCCACATTAAACAAGGAAAGAGAGTCTCTCTCCTTGTTTGACATCAAATTTAGTTGGGTTATGTTATTGTTTGTCCCAAATGTCACATGAAATCTTATTTATATTGAAGTTTTTTAACAATTGTGTCGCATTTTAGGCTCTTATCATTAATAATTAATTAAAACTTTTTCGTCTAAGACACATTCTGAAAAATATTATACAGCTACTGTTGATAAGTGTCGGAAAATTTAAATTTGGCGCATTCGCATTTCCGGATATGTCCGCCATCAGAGGCCACTTTTTTGGTCTCCTTTTCATAAGCGTTAGATTCCCTCTTTTGTCTTATTGCTCGATGGGCACGAGGCAGGGTTGCCAGATGATTTTTTTTAATTCCGTAGAATTTTTGCCAACCATACTTGACAACCATATTTAGCATAGAATGCATAAGTCTTACGTCAGAATGAGTGAGGTTTTTAAAAACCTTTCCAAACATTTCTAATTTGTGTGTATTGGTCACATAAGAAGTTGGAAAAATTGGTATTTTAATTGTTTGTAGAATGAATAAGGACTTTTGGTTATGAACATTCATTCTGTGCGATTGGTATTATTTGTTGTTCGTGAATTTGTGAGGTAAGATCCTCCTCAATCTTTTCTCCGTATGGATGTAGTGGCGTTATGTAATTTGTTGAACTATTTTTGTCCAATTATCTCTCTCCTGTGCGTGTTGTTTTGCTTCGGAGAATGAGTAACCAGTCATCTTCTTTATTTGGTCCGACCATCGTACTGGAGATCTTCCTCTGGATCTTTTACCCGCTACGTTATCTTCAACTATTCTTCGCTCCATGCCTTCTTTTCTTCTAGTTATATGTCCAAAATATCTCAGTATATTTTGGTTGATAGTAGTGCTGAGTCTAGTTTTAATGTTAAGTTCGGCTAGAATTAAGTTATTTGTGTGAAGGGCGGTCCATGGTATGCGCAACATTCTACGGTAGACCCACAGTTCAAATGCCATTATACGCTTTGAATCGGCTTTTTTTATTGTCCAAGTTTCTGAAGTATAGGTGGCGACAGGAAATATCAATGCTCGAACAAGGCGTAATTTTGTGTTTTTTTTATGTCAGTGTTCTTCCAAATTTTTGTGAGTTTGGCTGTTGCCGATCTGGCTATTTTGATACGTCGACGGATCTCGTCTTCGCATCCTCCACTGTTAGTAATAACGGAGTCTTAAATAAATAAATTGCCTGACTACTTCGTAACCTGTCATGTTCCTTATCTCTGCTTGGTTGTTTCTGATTCTATCGATGATCATCACTTTGGTTTTCTGCATATTTATTTTCAAACCATATTCCGAACTCACCGTGCCTAGCCTATTCATAATTTGTTCCAGTTCTTCTGATGATGACGCCAATATGACAGTGTCATCAGCATAACGTAGGTTTTTGATTTTTCTTCCTCCTATCGTTGCTCCACCTTGCCATTACTCAAAAACCTGACGCATAATATGTTCACTATATACATTGCATAGAATAGGGGATATTATGCATCATTGTCGAACTCCAGATTTTAATTTGAAGTTTTTCGAAACCACATTATTAACTCTTACATTAGCAGTATTACTTACATATAGTTTTTGTAATAAATAGATTAGATGTTCTGGAGTACCCATGTCTCTGAATATATGCTACATTTTATCCCATTTTACAGTATTGAAGGCTCTGGTCAACAATAGTCAACAAAGCATAAATATCTTTCTCCGATAAACTCGAGATTTTTCGATAATTTGACGAATATTAAGAATATGTTCTTGTTCAATCACAAATTAACCCCTTAATTTGTAATCTCACATTATTCTTAACGTCTTAATCTTCTACCGTGTATAAGTGACATTGCAAAACCATATCGTATAATATTTTAATAATTAGTTCATTTACCTACAACTAAATAAATTCATCAGTTGGCGCTACAACCCTTCGTGAGCCTTGGCCTGCTTCAAAACATTCTTCCATCCTTCCCTATCGAGTGTCTGCCTTATCCAGCCCCTCACTCCAATCTCCCTCAGATCTTCCTGTACATCGTCCAGATATCTGAGTTTAGGTCGCCCCCTTCTTCCTACCGGCCTGTTTAGCATAGTTATTTTAGTGGGATCACTCTCATCCATGAGCATAACGTGGCCCACCTTAGGCGGTTTATTTTGATGGTCTTCGCAATATCTGCATCACCAAAAAGTCTATAGAGTTCAAAGTTATATCGCCTTCTCCACAGACCCTGTTCGTTTACTCCGCCATATATGGTCCTCAATACTTTTCTTTCAAAGACTCGTAGTAACTCTTCATCTCGGGTCGTCATTGCCCATGTTTCCGATCCGTATGTGAGCACTGGGCGTATTATTGTTTTATAAAGTTTGCACTTTGTTGCTATTGACATAAAAAACTAAATAAATTGCCGAATAATATATTTTCTAATAGAACTTCCTAAGTGTCGCAATTAAGGCGTAGATTACATTGTATTGTAAGCAAAGTTTGTTGGTATGGTATGATAGAAAGCAATGAACTATATGCTTAGGTATGAATTATTTGTGAGATTATAAATTGGAGATTTGAGCTCATTTGAGCACAGTCTATCATAAGTAGTTACCTAACGAACATCATATTGTGTAATTACCAGTAGCTGTCAATAAATCAACATTTTACTCCACAACTTCAACCTTTTATTATACCTATCATCGTCAATCGAGAAGAAGCGGACAAAGGGGCATTTACAAACCGATTCGAACCTCAAAACTACGTTCGAACCTTTCCAGTTCTCTTGTTCATCTACCTGGGGCGAATCCGCACTGTTCTTGGTGAATTTGTGGTAAGAGAATTGATTTTAGTCTTTCATTAATGATGGTTAGAAGTACTTTGCTCGTGTGTGATATCAATGCTACTGTGCGGTAGTTACTGCAATCTGTCGGTGGACCTTTTTTATATATGGGAATAAACGTGAGTTTACCCCAGTCATTTGCCCCTAATTCTCCCATTTCTTTTATTGTTTCAGCTGTTATTCCATCTTCTCCTTCTGCTTTTCTGGATTTTAGCTTTTTAATTGCCGCCTCAATTTATGATTTCAATATTTGAGCTTCTATTTCATAACTTCTTTTCTTTGTATTATTGTCTGGGTCGTTGTTAGAGAATAGTATTTGGCAATATTGTTTCCATATCTCTGCGAGACCGTCTGGATTCCTTATGGTATTTCCACTATTATCTTTGATGATCTGTGTTTGCGGTTTGAATTCTCTGGTTAGATATTTGACTTTTGAGAAAAGTTCTCTAGATTCTTGCCGGTCAGCATGTTCCTCTAGTTGTACGCATATGTTTTTAATATAGTTATTTTTGTCCCTCCTGCACAAGTGTTTCATAGTTGTATTTATGGTAAGAAGGGGTAAGAATATCAAAGTATTAGGATATTTTAGTCCAGGTGGATCCCCGACGTAATTCGTCCTGTGTCAAATACCACCACTCTAGTCATAGACGGGGAAACACATAAACAGTTAGAGAAAGAGAAACTAGAAACCAAAAATCGCTCGAAGCCAATATATACTTTAGGCCCAGATGGGTCCTCGACGTAATTCGCAGTTAGTGAAATTTCACCACTCTAGTCTCCAACAGGAAATCACATGAACAGAATTCAGTGATTCTCCGAATAGTACGATTTCCAAGTATGTAGATGATATATGTGCGCAATTTTGAAAAGTTTATTAAATCCAACTGATTTTTAAAATAGTATTACAAATATTAAGAATTCCCTAGATTTTTTATAGAATTGAATAAAAATCCCCTTTTCCCTAAGCTGACTCAAAATTCCCTAGGTATAGGGAAAATTCCCTAGGTCTGGTAACGTTGGCACGAGGCACAGAGACGAATAGAACGATCTATGCTGGGAGCAACGTTGCGGGACCGAATAAGAAACGAAGATCTGCGAAGAAGGACGAGTATTGCTGATGTTGTGGAACGCATAGCGAAACTAAAATGGAATTGGGCCGGCCATGTAGCGAGAATGCATGACTCGATGGACGAGCAAAATTACACATTGGAGGCCAAGAGCAGGCAAACGTAGTAGAAGAAGACCACCTACACAAAATTTTCAGCAAGGAGCACAAAATCGCAAAGAATGGAGGAGTTTAAGGGAAGCCTATGTCCAGCAGTGGACGTGATATATGAAGGCTGGATGATGATGATGAAACTTGTTAAAAGATCTACCAAATGGTCTAGAAAAAATAAGCAATTACTGTGGAGCAACAGCAAATCATTATTCATTAGAAACAAAACAAATGCTTTTTTTTCTATCTTTTACTTACTGCGAACGATTTGCTTTTACTTTATACTTCGAGCAAATACATTTTTGTTCATGAGACCCAGTTTCTCCATGTATTAGTTCAAAGTGATGCATTAATTTCGAAAACAAGTTTATTTAACCGAATTGATCAAAACAAAAATAATCATGAAATAATACATTATTATAGTCGCGAGGTTAGTTCTATACCTATTAGTCAAGTGTCTCAACTGTTTACATTGTACTTGGCAAATAATAGTTAATAATCTAATACCAAAATAAAAAGATTTGCTAGATCAAATATTTTTAAAGGTCATGACTAACTTTAACTTTATTATAATAAAGACAGATGAATTTATCCGAGAATTAAACTCCCGTTTGTTTATATTCTATACTATTAAAGTAATTCCGTTAATAAAAATATTTAAGAATGAAATTATTTTATCAATAAGTAATCTAAAGTGTGTTACATTGTTTTTAATTGAAAATTAATTGAGAAAGTGTACAATTACAATTGAGCAAAGGTTAGATTAGATTCGATATGAGATTAAAACGTTCAAGCAATTTTTTTGCCTCTGGAAAACAACTTAGCTAGATGATTTCTATCTAAACTCTAGAATAACGTTTACTAAGTTTGTTAGCCCGTTGCTCATTAGGAACGTCTTCTTCCTCTTCTTAACCTTCTGTCGTCCATGTTTGGACATAGGCCTCTCCCTACTCCTTCCATCGGTCTCTATCCTGAGCAACATATTTCCAATTTGTTCCGGCTATTCTTTTAATGTCACCAACCCATCTCATCTGTGGTCTTCCTCTTGGTCGTCTACTTTCGTAAGGTCTCCAACGTTGTATTGTAGTATTCCAACGTTGGTCTTTCTGTCTAGAAGTGTGGCCCGCGAAGCTCCATTTAAGTTTGGCAATTTTTGTTGTTATGTCCTCGACTTTTGTTTTGGATCTTACCCAGTCGTTCCTCTTTTTATCTGACAGTCGTATACCTAACATTGCTCTTTCCATTGTTCTTTCTGTTGTGGCTACGTACTCCTCATAAACTCGTCAAAAGTTAAGGATATTGTTTGAAACCGTTGTAGCAGGTTGACTGTCTTGAGAAGTATGACGTGATGCATGAATAATCTGATAATAGCTGCAAGAATCAATTTTCAATATTCAATCAATTATTGTTTCTGGTGCATCTAAGTTATAGAAGCCACGAGAAGCAGTTTTGGTCTCTCATATCAATGTATCGTTAATCAAGTTTGAACGGCTGTAAGAAACACACGTTACATTTCTGTAGCTAGATGACACAAGCTGATAAGTCACATTTTTGGCCAAATTGAGTTATGCATATGGACATGTTCAAAAACAGGAGATCTAACAGATGGTAAAATATAAGTTGAATCTTTGTAAATAACATAAATATAGCCCTGGTCCAAACGTGATATGTGATTTTCCTCCAATCTCAAAAATATCAAAAGCAGTTAAGTAGGTACATAACAACATTTTGACATTGGTTTTAACTTGATCCAGTCATGGTAAGATTGCAAAAATAAAAAAGTACTTTTACCCGTTTTTGATAACTTTTGCAATTTTAATTTGTAAGTCAACAGAAGATGGCAGTAACTGTTATGTGCTCTTATCTAGAATTTCGGCTTTGTCTGATGATATATTCCTAGTTTAAACGGATGGCAAAACTTGATAAGGTGATTTATCATATTTTGTCATCTTCAGTTAATGTTAGAAATTGCCATTTTATCAGCTGATCAATGAACATACCTTATTTTGTCATCAGTCACAGTAGTTATTTTCTATTCAACTACTGTTTTGATTTTGATTGTATTTTTTCAAATGCCAGTTGTTAGTGACTGCATTGTGTAAACAGTAAAAACTATCCTGACTATCAGTTCTAAAAACAAGATTAATGTGAGTAGGAGGACACTGTTAGTTTCTTTGACAGTGAAGGGAGACGGAATTCCTTCTCAATCAGAAAATTTTGAGGTTAGTATGATTTCTGTCTTGATAACAACGACAACGCTGAAAATCCTATAAAAGTAGTAAAACACAGTAAATGTACAAAAAGAATAAAAGGTATAAGAAAAAGAGAAAACGAAAAGTTTAAAAAAAAATCAAGAATTGGACTATAAAAATAGGAAAGGCAAATTGTTTTCATCTAGAATTTTCAAACCTGTTGAAAACTGCTGCGTTAAGAGAAAGTGTGATGAGAAGATTAAATCAGAAAACCAAAGAATCAAAATGAAAGAAAATTTAATGATTTTTACAAACTACCAGTTTGTGCAAAAGACCAAGTATTAGCTGACAGAATACCATAGTTGTATAGAAACCAGAGTTACTCATGATCGACTGGTGTCATGCTATGTTACTTTAGATGATGGAACTACAACAGAAATATATAAAACTATGTTCATTAGTATTTTTGGTTTAAGTAGAGACAAGGTGGATGTCATTATTCAAAAAGTGAAAGCTTCTTCATCTAGAATTATCCAAGGAGGTATGCGAGGTAAGCACCCACAACAGTTTAAAACTACTAGCGAGGATATTAAAGATATTAATGCATTTATAGACAGATATCCTAGACATGAGAGCCACTATGCTAGGCGAGATAGCTCCTCTAAAAAAGTATATCTACCAAGTAATTTTAATATTAAAATTATGTATAAGGAACACTGTGAGCACAGAAATGAAAATGGTCTCACTAAGTCAGCATTCTATGATTTTTTAGAAAACAGTTTAATGCCAAAGGATATAAATTTAAAGAACCATTTATTGACACATGCAACAAATGTGATGAGTTTATTTTAAAGAAAATATATTCAACCAATAAATCTGATCGCTAAATTGTTTCTGATATGCATGACTCTCACATCAAAGAGGCCCAAGAGGGGTATGATATGAAAAATCATGATAAAAATCTAGTGAAGTACTATGAAAATAGATTTCTATTGGTGTTTGATTTCCAACAGGTTCTTCCTGTATTTTACTTATCATCAAATATTGCACATTAATTATAAGAGGTTTCTATCCATGTACAACCTCACTATAAGAAACTGTTCAAATCACCA
This sequence comes from Diabrotica balteata, assembly GCA_918026665.1. NCBI lineage: Eukaryota > Metazoa > Arthropoda > Insecta > Coleoptera > Chrysomelidae > Diabrotica > Diabrotica balteata. Next base: position 90,611,365 of record OU898280.1, read on the forward strand.
GGATTCTTCTTATTGCTGTATGTGGAGTGAGAGAGATGCAGGCAGAGTCTCTGATGAAATTACCTCGTGTGTTTTCAAAAAAATTATGGATTTTCCAAACAATATCGAGTATGTCACCACATACTCAGACAACTGTGAAGGATAAAACTGAAACATTAACATTGCCGCCATGTTTTATTATGTTCTGAACAAGTAGAAAGCCATTCAGGTAATTGATCAAAAATTTTTGCTACCTAGCCATACCCGTCTCGAATGCGACAGCCATCATGCTCATATTGAAAAAGCGAAAAAAGACTTCACTCTTCAGTTAACAAAAACAGTATCAGTGATATGTACAGAATCATGGTGCCACGTGATTGATGTCAGTTCGTCAGCATACTTTCTGGGAGAAAGAAATTTAAAGTTATTGAAATGCAACAACTTGACTTAAAGGAATTTTCTAGTCTCTTTAAAAATATGCTGGTCCATCGAAAAACTGACAGTGAAAACAAAAAGTCGAATGGTTGAAAATCAGGTGGCTACGATACACTCAAGATTTTGAACGAATTTATTTTAAGTACGATCTTAACCTATTTTCTTCCTTTAAAACTTTCAGTATATTGAGAGGTAAGAATTCTATGCCTATGCTGGACCTTTGCCAATAAACACGAAGAAAAAGAAGGATCTTCTCTCAATGTTTAACCTCATTGATCCCCAGTTCCATTCGTTCTTCAAGAAGCTGACCACTGATACAAACATTCGTGAGTTTGATGAATTGGATGAGTTGGATGAAGAAGATAAAGTTTAGTGTCTACTTTCTTATTTTACTCAACAATTTTTATTTTTCTTTGAATATAATGTTTTAAAAATTGTGACTCTTTCAAGTAGCAAGGACAATTTTGAAAAACAACCTATAAATACTGCTTTAATAGTTATCTTAATAAAAGCTGCTATACGTCTGAATTGTTGTTAATATCAAGATGTCTTTTAAATTATTTCACGTATTTTTTACATAGAAATTGAAAATAAATTCAAAACTATACAAACACTTGTAATAAACCCTTTAATATAACTAATTCTTACTTGAAAATTACTGTTAATTTTAATATTTATCCATAAAAAATAGCATTAACAAAAAAAAAACGAGAAATGATTTCCCTATATAGCTATGCGGGCATTTGAGTCCTGTGGCAGATGACAAAACATGATATCTTTTACATCACTTACAAAAAAAAAATGATTAGTTAATTTAAATAACATTGTATTGCTTGATATTTTGTATGCAGTTAGTCAAAGAACAGCTGCATAGTTAAATATAAAATTTGCTATGAATAACTTACTAACTGTGTGTTGGTTGTTTTTAATGGTATTCTGTTGTTGTACTTGATTTCTATCTTTTTCAAATTTTCAGATAAGCCCTTCACATATAGTATTCTTGTCACCTTTGAGTTCCTTCTTGTGGATATTTCTGGATTGCTTGAGGTGTTGTTTTGTTGTTTCCTTTCTTCAATCTTATGGAATTCCTTGTTTATAAATGTCAATGGGTAGTCATTATTGGTCAAAACTTTTGTTAGCCGGTTTTTTCTTCTTGAAATGAATTTTCATTAGAGCAGGTGCTTCGGGCATGTTTACGTTGTGGTTGAGTGTTAATTTAAATATCTGTTGGTCTGGATTGTTTTTTTGTACACTGTGGTTGCATATCGTTTGTCTTATTTTGTTATTATTATATTAGTAAAATAATTAAAATACAGAAAACACAGTATGAAGCTTCGCACTAGTCTACTATACGCTTGCTGTATCATCTTTTTTTTAATAAATCGAAAACTACATGTAGAATTACATATAGAAAAACAATATATACAATTTTGTACTCTATGAAATTGTGCGTATCTATAATAGCTTTGAATTATTTAACCCAGCGCGGATTTATAAACATAAGCATTTACAGATTAAATTAATAATATCTTGTAAAAAACTTTTTGTCATTTTTTTTTATATTTATATTATTTTAGTTGTTGCCAAAGAAGCATGGGAGAATATTATGAGACATAACGCCTGGAACAATGTAGAATTAAGGGATAACAGGTATAACCAAATAATACACATGGTAACAGCGGCAAAAGGTGCGGAAGAATTTTATTCTACAGAGGTAAGAATTATTTTCTTTATCTTATTACGCCATCTTGGAAACTGCATCTCCAAATATTCTCAGGTCCTTTAATCATGATATATGGCGTCTCCCTACTAACCTTTTACTTTCTTAATTATAAGCCAAAGTAGCTCATATTTTCCACCTCTTAATACATGACTCAAGTACTGCATTTTCTTTCTTTCGTAATGTTTCAACCTTTTTGTTTACTCTAGCACTGGAGATTTTTGCCCACTTCTACTAATCCGTACATCTTTCATAAATTTGCTTCTCTAGCAACTTCTCTTCTGACAATAGGTGGTACGATACCAACAATAGGGAAGAACTTAATAATGTATGCGGATCTCAGACATACACCAGTGATCCTTACTGACCCGCTGATACCTAGATCTATATATTTAGTATATACTGATGCTTTCCATACTTGTGCAGTATATTCTGCACCCGAAAGACAGTTTGCAAACGTCGATGTTCTAAGTGTAGAAGGAGTTGAACTCCACTTTTGGTTAATACATTTGTGGAGAATATTATTTGCGTTTTAATTTAAAAAAATACTCCTTGAAAAACAAGTTTAGATCCAAGGTAAACCAAAGTATTTAGGGGAAACAGTGTTCAAGGGCTTCTCCATACCATATGACAATAGCTGACATATTGCATGAATTACATTTCTAGTATCTAATAGTACAAATGACTCGTTGGTGTGGGTGTTGGTGCCAATACACTGCCTTGAGTGAGATCATTGTTCTCTATTCTACATCGGATATTTTTTCCGTTGAGGCAGACGAAAAATCTTCTCTTTTACAGGAACACACAATACAGAAGCAAATAAGACAACTCAGTTTACCGCCTTCTATGATTCCATAGAGTTCTTGAAACAGTTTTCTGTGATTTGCGGTATCGTAAGCGACGGTAAATCTACAAATATTGCTCCAGATGGACACCTGGCATCTTTCATACCCGTCTTCGATGTGTTGGGTGAGATTCAATATGTACAAGATTTCTCTGGCTTAAAACCACTTTGTTTTTTAATGATGTTTTCGTCTATTCTCGATGAAATTCTATTAAGGATCATGCATAGAAGGAATTTGAATAAGTGACAGAGCAAAGATACTCGCCGATTGCTTTTGAGGCAATCTTTTTGGTATCTTTGCTAGGTAAGTAAGGCACCAACTTTGCCTTACATAATTTTTCATCATCTGGAGAACCCATTGTTAATGTACTGTACACAATACTACAGTAAATTCAACTTCAAGCTACGGACGATGAAAACAAATACACGCTGGAAACACGCGTTTGTTCAGGGCCGGACTAGTAAATTAAAGCTGCAATACAAAACCTTATATAATTTGTATAATTTGTAGACGTCTGACAGGTACAGATTATAGTACACTAATTTTTTAAATATAAAAATGATTTACAAAGTCGAGAGTTATTAACAACAAAATAAAGTATACAAAAAAAGTTTATAAAATTACCGTATTTTATCTTAACTTTCATAATCTGATGTACTGCTGTCATCATTAAAGTTGATAATGATAGGCTCAATTTGTGCCTCAATTAAATTGTCCAACTCCCACATTATCAGTTCATCTACTATGTACTTATTATATTCGCGTTTATGTTGTTTAACGATTTCTAAAAGTTGCACCTTTAACATCGTTTCTTCGAAGGGAAGGTCTTTTGAGCGAAGCCAATTTTGAATATCTGCCTTTTTTGTAGCCATAATGGGAATTTTTTCCAATTTTCTGGAATGGTAAGGGGCATTGTCCATTACAATTATAACATTTTTTTTCCAGTGTTTGGAACGCTAAAGTAGGATTATCTTGTAATTCACATTTGTATGTATTAACCATTATTTCTTTGATTCTTATATCTACGTGATTTTTCTTAGCTCTTTTCCTAGGAGGACTTAGCGTTAACAGTTCCTCATTTTCATTTGCCGACTCCGTATCAGACATATTAAATAAATGGATTTATCATACTTTTCTCAACTAAAATAACAAAATGGGCATTTTCAAATTTACTTTTATAGTAGAGGATCCGATATGAGTTTGCCTACACCACTTTGTTAAATGTGATATTTTTACTTATGATTTTGATCCTTGAAAATCGTCATCTATCGTTCTTCGTCTGTCAATTCTTTTTCGTCTGTCAATTCTTGTTCGCCTGTCAATTCTTCCTTGTCTTCCAGTTTTAAATTATTTATAACTCGAACACGATCAACTTAAGAAAAATTACAAAATAAATTTTTGTTTAGAATGATCCAAAAAATCTAAAACAATATCTGCCCGGGTTGATTTTGTTTTAAATATATAAAAAAGGTGTTTTTTAACTCTTTTCGGCATATCGGATTGAAATTTGATCCACCAAATTTTTGCTACATGTTGTACAGTAGTCCACAAAATGAATCACTTATTAATCTATTTTTATCGAGTTACACCTACGCAAGTGGTTTGTATTCCCTCTGTCCCTATTAAGTGTTATCTTTAATTGGCAAAATTCCCACGGTATATTTATTGGCCAAAGGCGAATGGTTATCAGTTGTTTCTTGAAAAGTGAGGTCATTTTACTTTTTACGTGTGCAATTGAATCTTTCTATGTCCCAAGGGTCCATTGTAGAAAATTTATAAAATCTCGTGCCGCAGAGTTTAAATTAATTATAGTCATGACAAAATTATATCGGGCACCTCTTGTTTTTCATAATTTTTAACATACTAAATAATTTTTATCCATTAAACATATCAGTACAAGTCGATATTATATCGTATCTTATGGCTATTATAAATTTTTTATTATACTTACAGGAATTATTTTAAAGTGGGGAAAAAGTTTGTATCGACTATAATTAAATGTTCTTAAAAATGCTTTGCACAATCCACACACGAGCTAACGATTAACAAATTAACAAACCAACAAACAGCTTTGCACAAAAATTACTGGGCCATTTCGCATTCGACAGAGGACGGAGCGGAAAAACAAAGTCCGCACCTGTTAGGGCAACTGCATGACTTACGATCGTTCGACAATTTGGCCAATAGCAAGGCGTTCGTCACGTGTAGACTCGAATATCACGCGGTGACTTGTGTTGATTCTGTCCGTAACTTGAAGTTGAATTTACTGTAGGGGTTTGTTATTTTTCATAATGTGAATAGCGGCAGTCTCCCTGTAGCGTTGTGCAGTACTCTGACAATTAAAATCACCGAGAAGGAAGTTGGTGTTGCGGTATTTTTTTAAGTTGTCTTGTTCTATGATACTTAAATTTTTCCCAAGTGGCTTATATACAGAGACCAAAGAGAAATTTGATGTGCACATAGTGAGAATTTTTACGTTACTGAGTTCATATGATAACATGTTATTTAACAGTATGTAATATACAGCATATATTATTTTAGGATCACAACTGCCGCTCCGAAGACGTGGAACTAGCCAGGATAGTTGATACCAAAGCAGCCGCTGCGTGGGTGGGCCACCCATACTTCGACGTCATCGACAACTCTACGGACTTCGAGGGAAAAATTAGAAGGATGATCGTATCAGTGTGCCATAAAATCGGCTTGGATACCGGCGACAGATTGCTGAAAAACTCCAGAAAACACAAATTTTTGGTCGAGGGACCTCTGCCGGACGACTTGCTCTTCCCGCCATTTCAGGATTTCGAAGTTGTGCATAACTATCTGCAATCTAATTCACCTAATCAAGTTAGATTGAGGAAGAGAGGTCAGAAAGGTGAGAGAAGCAAATTATGTAAAGCAAGATATTTATAATGTATCATTTGAGTATATTATGTCCAAAGAATACCATCTTTGGTTGGTATCAACTAGATATTTAATTCATATCTAAATAAAAATCGCATTTTTTAATGATATCAGTATTTTATAATTCACTGCTCTCTTTAACATAAAAGAATAAATAATTTTCAAAATTAAAACATGTCCCAAAACCCACATAAGTTATTTCGATAAAGGCTCTTAACAGAAATTACAATTGATTCATCAAAATACATAGTATATTTGTATAAAATAGCATAGAAAAAGCATATCAAGTTTCAGATAAATATCACGTTCTGTATCAAATGTCACATAAGATGTCACATTTTACTTCAAAAGTCATATAAAATATCGCTTTCCTCATAAATGTTACGTTATGTGTCAAATTAAGCCAGTAGAAGCGAAGATACTTATCTAAGGTCATTTTTACTTAGAGACGCGTTTAATTTTTCTATGTAATCGTATTCGATTCGTTAAACCCTATCACATGACACCTCGCACAGTCCTATACGTTAAGTCGTTTAGGTGCTACAAGTTTGAGGCCTTTATTTCACACCGCCATCTTGGTGGCGACAGTGGCATGCGACATCCTGAGGTATGTCGCATGCCCCGTGCGTTCAGTTTATTTCTTAACGTTCGTTAAGAAATATGTATTTCTAATGCGGTCTGTTTTGCCCCAGTTTTTAATTGTGAATATATTTCTGCCGCCTCTTCCGTTCTGCGAGACATAATGCTGATGTCATCGGTATAGGCTGCAGTCTGTATTGATTTATTGAGGTGTCATATATTTGTCTCTACTTACATATTCTCAATCTCAGTGCTTGTTGTTGTTGACTTGTTGGCCCTCATGTTTCTTAAGATATTTGTTTGATATTGGTTACTGTGATATTCCCTCCGCATTGGATAAAGGTGTGATCTGCCGACGTTTCATTGGTTTAGATTTGTTCAACAGATTCTATTATAATTCTTGTTGGTATGTTAGATTTTTGTAGGAGTTCGACCTGTAGTACGTTCATGAAGAAATAAAGCAGATTGTTTATTTCTTGATGTGTGTTGATCTAATCTAGAGGAGAATCCTCAATGGATTTGTCCTAATTATGTGTATCTGCAAGATCTGCAGGAAATGATTACATTTATATATTGTATTGCTTTTAATGGACTTATCTAGTAAATTCTACTAATTTACTCGATTTTAGTGAACAGTAGACACACTCGACTAAATTACTTTACTAAATAAATAGCTATGTCTGCATCAACCTTTATGTCTTAGTTTGGGATTCCATTAATGTGCAGTAAAGGGGCTTGTATGAGTTGTTTATTGCCGTTTTTGCTCTCTGTACTTTCTATATGATGTTCTTTTTGTAGCAATTTTGTCTGAGTACTCTTACCAATTTTTGTTATTTGGTATATTCTGGGCTTTCTTAATGCACTGTTTCTATCTTTTTCTATTTACATGATTCTGACATGCGTATTGGTATTCGCGAAGGTTATATTTTTATCGGAGTTTTACGAGGGAAAGGCTTCGGGACTTTTCTAACGCAACCGGCAGCAATTAGATATATGTGACTCTCAACAGTATCAAAAGTTTTAGGATGCTTTTGTTTTCTTTTGTATAATACAGTATTTACAGATACTAGCACTACTGTATACAATATAATTTTTATTTTCGGTCACTATTACTAATTCTAAAATTAGGAATTCTATATGTATTCAGTATATAAACGAACAAACTGCAGTTTTGGAACGTTTTGATTGCATTTTTAGAGACTATACTGACAAAATAAAACAAAACTAAATATATAAACCATAAAATAAATAAATATTAACTAAAGATGTGTTATATTTGCTTAGATTTTCTATACTTTATGCCAATCATATTGTTTATGATCTAGTATTAAGGAGGCTCTAGATGATTAATTGTTTTGCTGAGAAGATTGTGTCAAGCACGATTGACCATATAGTAACCCGTTTGACATTTGAGTCAAATATTGACTAGGGTTGTTTGGCAGGTTGGTTGATTCATGCAACTAAAGGGGGTGCAGATGTTCTATGGGAATTTGAATGACTATATACAATTACATTTAGAATATAAACTTATTATATCAGTTGAAGTCCGCGTGGATTGATTGACTCAATCTTGTCATCAAATGTATTGACTGTCTAGCGTCCTTCTTTGGACATCTCACTTTAGTCAATGGTAAAAAAATGTTTTTTATGTTATCGTATATCTTCCAATATTTTACTTGTTAGAAATGTCAAATAATTATTTTTATTGTTGATACAAATATATGAGGAACTGCGTGTGATCAGGTATTTTCTTTTAACTTCCTAATCACACTAACAATTCGCCCCTATGGTGTAGCACTTTATACAAGTTAATGTGCTTTTGTGACAAAGCCCCTTATATCTGTTATTATAGAATATACCACAAAATTTATTTACAAAAATATGAGGAAACGGCGAACCTTGCATTTTAAATTTAAATATACCGGGTCTTCCATAACTTTGAAAAAGCATCAAACATGTTTTTTTAATGATTGTATTTTATTTTAAATTTAAAATATGCTTCACTTCCTCTTTACAAAGTTGTTTCGGGTTATACAGGGTATTTAATAAGGGATAATAATTCAATTTCAGTGAAAATCATATTAAATTCACCGTCCTGTAAAATTGAAAAGGCGTAAAATAGTAACTACCTGCTGTAGCCATAGTTTTTAGATGATTGTCAAAATTCATAAGAATAGATGATTTTCGTAATACTCTTTAAATCCAATACAGGGTAAGTCAAAAAACAAATTAATTATTTCTCAGTATTTTTAAATGCATCACCCTATATTTTATATCAATATCATAAAAGACAATGTAATTAAATTTGTCCTAAGTGTTTCTTATGCCTATACTTCATAGTTTTGAAGGTTGTTCTGAAGCGATTTTCTTGTGTCATGTTAAAGGAACTACCATTTTAATGGAAATATGCCACAAATTAAGTTTAAAATAAGTTTATTGGCGTTTCCATTTCCACTTCGGAAATGGTTCTCAAAGTGCAAAACATTAATAAAACATTAATATTTTGTATTTTGTGACTATTTCCGAAGTAGAAATTGAAACATCAATAAACTCATTTTAAACTTTAAGTGTGGCTTATTCCCATTAAAATAGTAATATATTTTTTAGTTATATTAAAGTGTAGTCGAAAAAGGGACATTTCACGGATATATGTAAATATTAAAGAAAATTAATATAATTAATGTAATTTATAAATAAATGTAAATTAAACTACATTGGCTTTATTTATGACGGTGATATAAAGAAACAAGATGATGCATTTTTATGCGATTTAAAGTAACTATGACTACAACAGGTCGTTGCTTTTATATCCCTTTTCAATTGTACAGGGTGTTGAACTTGTTACGATTTTTATTAAAATTTGCTTGTAACTTTTAAATACCCTGTACAAAATAACTTTGTATTATTAGAACGAGAAAACGGATTTTAAATTTAAAATAAAATACAGAATATTTTATTAAAAACAATCTTTCATGTGGTACAGTGTTATGGAAGACCCTGTACATTTGTAACTAATTTTAAAATGTGAAGCTTATAGCTAACTCTTATTTTGGTAAATAACTTTTTGATATGACCTATATAATAACAGATATAACCGACTTTATTACAAAAATGCAATAGTTGATCACCCTGTATACTATTAGAGGTTGATAAAAATAGTAATTGGACAAGGCTGTAATATTTTTAAAATTCTTTAGATTGGTTTTAAAAACACTTCAACGTATTAACATTTTAACCTAGAAATTGCAACTGATCAGGTTTTCATATGTTTCCAACACTTCGCGGACAGTATCCAACGTTTTTGGCTTAGACGTACGAAAGTAAGTGGCTAGTGCACTTTTTCAGGGAGATTGGTATCGTCGTAGAAAAAAAACTATAAGGAGTCTTGATTTTTTAATGGCACATTCAACTTACAAACTAACTAATCTGTGTTAACAGCAGTAGATTTTCAAAACTTTTTTTTAGAATATGACTTATAAGTTTTACCATTTTAAAAATGTTAATTCACAAAGTACGAAATGTTCATCATCTGAAAATTTTAGTTTGTTGTGCATTTTCCACATAAAGTTAGTCTTTGGTGTAAAATGGCAAAAATCGCGCCACGTTTGTTTATTTAACACTTTTATAAAATTTAAGTTTACTTGCGGCAAAATACAAAAATTGCATACGAAAGCTGAACTCTTTATCGTTAAAACGCATCTTGATTTTTGTCGATAGGACACTTGAATCGAAAGATATCGAATTTTTACAGTCACGCTGATAATAATTTTACTGAACATTGATTTCGCGCGCGTAACTGACATTCAAAATCGACGGTCGCTTCAAGCGTTGTTTGTGAGAGAACGGTTCATCTCAGCTACATTTTTTATTTAAAACATTTTTTTCTACGGTGTTCAGATTACTGGTAAATCGATTTTTTTGAGTCTTTACCCCCCTACGAGGAAGTAATAGGAGGAAACCCGGGAATAAAACAGATAAACTTTTTTCACCGTTTTTGGGGTCCTAAAATTAATATTCTCGGCAAAATTCAGCTTGTTGGTATGATTTTTAGTGGCTCAGTGACATTTTCTTCTCTGACGACCGGAGTATCTAGCGAATTTAATTCTCTCTCTCTCTCTCTCCCTCTCTCTCTCTCTCTCTCTATATATATATATATATATATATATATATATATATATATGTATTTGAACGGGTTGCAGATTGATTCCATTGGTACTAATATTAAGATTGTGATGGGCTTGTAAAACTCGGCTGAAAACGAACGTTTTGTTTTATGTTATTTATTTTCAACCCTGTTGTGGTACTCTCTTCTGTGAGTATGTTCATTAGTACGTGGAGCTGTTCTTTATTTGCTGCTACGATCACCATACGATTTGTAGACTTTATGTTATTTATCACAATGCCATTGATTCTTGCTCGCTCCGAACGTTCTTCTGCGACTATGGAATTATATATTCAGCATATACATTAAAAAGAATTGGGGACAGACAACATCCTTGTTGTAATCCTCGTTCAATGTTACGTACCAATTTAGTGTTACCGTTATTTGTTCCAATGCAGCGTCTGCAATTTTAATACTTGTTACAAATGATAGTGATATAGCGTCCATTCAAAGCAGGTGTAGAGGTTTCTTTTTATTTCGAAATATCTCTCAGCGATTATCGTTAGTCCAAGGATTGCATCTTTTTCTTTTAGAAAATAAGGTATAAAATAAGAGAAAAATAAGAATATAAAATTGAACAAATAATAGTGATAGTATAGATGATAGCTTTTGAAATGTGGCTTTATCGCTGAATGCTCAGAATATCATGGATACAATACATTACGAATCGAACGGTATTTAAATACCATAAATAGAGAGTTAGAACTTATAACGATTAAGAAAAGAAAGACCTCGTACCTATTCTGTTACGATTAAGAATTGAAGGGAAGATAGAGAGCCGAAGAAAAGTAGGCAGGCAGAAGAGCCATGTCATGGCTTCGCAATACCAGAGTTTGGACGGGCATGAACGTTCAACGATTATTAATAGTGGCGCAGAATAGAGAACATTTTGATGTAGTGATCGTAATCCTCCAGTAATGGAGTGCACCAGAACAAGAAGTGATAGTAGCAGACTAGAATACAGGAAATTGAAGAGAACTATGAAGAGAACATGCAAGAAAAAAAAACGAAAAAACAATAAAAACAAACAAACAAAAAATTTAAAAAAATAGGAAATAGATCATTTTACTAGGATACAAGAAAAACATAAAGGGAATATCAAAAAAATAACCCATTTATGATAAATTATGAAGGGACATTGATAAATGAACTAGGGGAAAGAGTACTTTATACAACTGTTAAACAAAAACGAAGAAGGCAGTGAAACAATCCATGAAATTAAAGATGATCACATAGTAGTAGAAATACTTACCTAAGGGAGAAATACAAAACGAAACAAAGGGACTAAAAACAATAAAAGCCCAGTAATAACAGAAATATCGACAGAAATAATAAAAGCAGGAGGGAAATGGCAACATAAATAGATACATAATCTGATAAAAAGCATATAAGAAACAGAAAAAATGCCAAGAGCGTGGGCATAGCAAGGATACACGAAATACACGAAAGTTCTGAGCTGGCCGTTGAATGTAACTCAGAGCCTCGCAGCAAGACGGTCCCGCGGGAGACCAAGGCACGGGACCGAACTCGGATCCATGAAACCCAACTCGTAAGAATTAGGCTCACTTCACCTCGCCCAGCCCCGGCATGTCAGCCGTGACCCGCTTCCTCGCCAAGCCCGACATATCCTGATCCTCCAATACAGATGATACAAATGAGTATTTTTCGGTAACAGTTACATTACGTTCCGGTTCCATGTTCGTACCTGTTCCAAATACTAGTTACTTTTTAACCTAGTATTTTTTACATTTGTACTTCACGTCTATTATTCCAGACGCAGGTCGCAGTCTGTAAGGAGGGCAATTGTTAACGGAAAAACGAAATTGCTTGAAAGGCAATAAATTAGAGCAATTATCATTTTTAAGTGTTAATTCAAAATTTTTCTAATGTTTTACATATGTTATATTTTGTATTTTGTTAACTACTCGTGTATTATTTTTTAAACGATCTCATTTGTTTTTTGTTATTTTTGTATTAGGTACACGTATCCAGTTTATTTTAGTAAATAATATGTATATTTTAAGAATTACCATAAACCATGTTTTACCATGTTTTACCATAAACAAAATGGTTACCTATTCTATTATAATACAAAATATAAATGGGACTCCACGCCACCCGTAAAAATAAACAAAAGGCATCAATAAGTATCGCTTACAATGTTATATAGGTACTATTATCCCATATCAAATGTAATGTTTATTTGCTTTTTTTTTAATTTTCAATAAATTAAAAAGTTATTTGCACACACAGAAAATTTATATACTCTTTTATTTTAGTTTCATGAAAAATATGTGTTACACTCAAACAAAATCAAATTAAAATACTTCTAGAATAATATAGTAAAAACAAGGGACCAATATTATGATATGACCGATTTAATACGTTTAATTTCACATCTTGCATACACCACCGTAATAATCCCGACGTCCGAACCGCCAATCCTCAATACCTACAAACCATAACAAACTATTACCTATACCTAACCAAAAAATGCAACTGATCCCTGTGCGTATCGGTATCCCCAAGTATTCGTAATACCAATACCAAAATACCGATATCAAAGTGCAGCGCAGGTATCGAGTATCGACGTTACTGTGTTGTGTACAGTAACAATACCAGTTAAAAGACTTGATACATTCTGTGTCCGTCACGTCGTTGAACAAATATCTAGATGGAACTGGAACTAGTATTTTAGAAAACCGGTAACTGTTACGTTACGTTATATGCTCGTACCTATTACCAAATACTTGTTCCTAGTATTTCGTATCATCTCTATCCTCCAAGCCAATCCTTTTCACGAAGTTACGGATCCAATTTACCGACTTCCCTTACCGACATTATTCTATTGACTAGAGGCTCTTCAACTTGGAGACCTACTGCGGATATGGGTACGATCCGGCACAAGCCTTCACGTGGCCCTCTCCTAGATTTTTAAGATCCGAGGGGAAGATCCGGACACCGCTGCAAACCATATGTCCCTGCTAGAGGATTTCATGGAACTTGAATGCTTATACAGAAAAGAAAACTCTTTCCGGATCTCCAGACGGCGTCTCCAGGTCCTTTTGGGTTACCCCGACGAACTCTCTTGCGAGGGCTCGATGTTTAACGAAATTTTAGTTTTGAGTTTTGGCAACAAATTTGAGGCATTTGAAACATGCTTAAAAATGCTGAATTTAAACTTTAAGATTACAAGCTAAAACATTTAAAACTGCTCTTTCTCAATTACATTAATACGTTTTCCGAAACCATCTTCTTAAATGCATTTTCCGAAGAAACTACATGTTGTATAGAAGCCGGAGACATTCTGTACATGGAGAATCATGTAGTTTGTTCTGTTCAAAAATTTTAAAGTGTTTGTTTGTCTTTGTGTATCGTATTTTGTATTGTTATGTCCAAATTTACTTTTATGACATTCTACTCATGTCGGATAGCCCACAACTGACGAAATGCCCCTGAAGATGATCTATTGATCGAAAGTACTTGGACTTAAATTAATCACCGTGTTCGATAGTTGCCTTGTATACCGTCAAAGTTTAATTATTCGAACATTCAACCTTATATTGAAATATTATATACGCTGACGATACAGCCATTCTTGCAGAAAATTTACAAGATCTCCAAACATTACTCAATCTAGTCAGTGAAGCAAGTTATCGGAGAAGACTTAAAATCAACATTTCAAAGACAAAGTGGATGGTAGTTGGAAAGATCAATATAGATCAAGGTCTGATTTCTTTTAATGGAGAGGAGATCGAAAGGGTAAATCATTTCAAATACCTTGGCAGCTGGTTAAATGTAAGAGTTGTGACTCTGATGAAGAGATAATAACCAGGATCGAAATATCACGTAAGGCTTTTATGACCTGGAAACCAGTTTTATGCAAGGTTATGTGTGGTCCATCCTATTGTATGGTTGTGAGACGTGGACGTTAAAAACCATGGACGTATAAACATAGATGGACACAGCAATAAGATACCTGTAACACACAATGTTTTGAAGCTTCCATAGAATGTGATGCTTCCGCAATGAGCATAAACGTGCTTGAATTGTTACTCGCGGGTAATTATTCAGATTTTAAAAATTGGAAGTAGTAATAGCGTATAAAAACACGTTTTAAAAAGGTACTAAACAGATCTTTTTTAATCAGATGATGTCTACTTACAATTTAAAAATGTCTACTAATTTCATGAACATATCTTATTCAATACATTAATGAACATGAATAAACCCAATGGTACGCCCATTAAAATGTAAACAAACACGCTTCCTCATTTCCTCATCTTAAATAATGTAAATTGTATGTACTTACAAATGAAATGGGAGATCGGGATGTAAATATTTCGTTTATTTTATTTCACTTTTCATAAATATCACTCAAAATACAGCCAAAATATCGTAAAACAACTTTTACTAAAAAGTAAACAAACATGGAACAGCATTTGACGTAGATCCATAAGACAGAGAAATGTAAACAACCGTTGCCATTTCTAAATAGTTTTCAGTGCTTCTACATATAAAATAATTGATTGATATCTATTATACGCTATTATTAAATGATAATTCACACTATGTGCACACTTTATATTTTGATTACAATTAAATATATTAATCTAACCAATAAATTATTATTTTGGTTTGATAGCACCTGTAGAGTATAAAATACGGAGTAATATTTTCAACGACTCGCGAATAAGAAATTTTAAAACAAAACGTGACAACAGTTGAAGGTGCTGAGAATGTGACCTATTCAAATAATTTTGACTTCACAATTTTATGTAAATAACTGAGTCCATCTGTGTTTATACGTCCATGTTAAAAACCATAATGCTAAACAAGTTAGAAGCATTCGAATTGTGGTGCTATAGACGAATCCTAAAGATATCGTGGGTTTCACACACTTCCAATGAAGATGTTCTTCAAATGATCAATTCAGAACGTCTGCTCATAAACACCATAAAGAGGAGAAAAACATAATACTTCGGCCATATAATTAGAGGACCTAAATACCATCTACCATCTACCAAGTGGAAGGAAAGAGATGGATTGGTTGAAAGAAACTTTCATAGCTGCGTAATGTTAGACAATGGTGTGGTTCCACATTAGAAGAATTATTTCGCGCAGCAGCCGACAGAGAAAGGTTTCAGGAAATTGTAAACATGATGTCGGCCAACACGTCTGAATACGGACACGGCACCCGAAGAAGAAGAACGTGCTACGAACATAAAAGAGCAGTATATGTCCTGTTCTTCGACTTTAATTAAGCAAGCCTACGATAGGGTAAAGAGAACAGATGTACGAACGTAAAATGTAAAATCGTCAGGATGGTAAAAATGCATAAAAATGACTATGAATAACACAACAAACGAAATAGCATGGAAAGGTCATAAATCAAACAATTTTGAAACAAAGGAAGGATTACGACAAGGAGACTCACTATCAACAACTCTTTTTAATCTGATACTGGAAGGAATAATCAGAAAAAGCAAAATAAATATGCAGGAACCAATCTTTAAAAGTGGCCATCAATGTATAGCATTTGCAGACCATCTAACACTAATAATAACAAATTAGGAAATAACTAACACGATTAATGAACAAAATAATAAAAGATGCAAAACAATTTGGGCTTAATAAAACAAGGAAAAGACAAAATACATGATAATGAGAGAAACAGATAAAAAAAATTTCACATTGGAGATAGATGGAGAAAATATATGGCATTATCAAAAGAGCTTCAGAATACACTACTTACCTGGGTGTAAAGCTTGGTGAAAAGGGGACATGGGGAAGGAGAAATAAAAGCAAGAATAGTAAAAGGAAACAAAAAGTATGGAGCATTACGATCATTAATGAAATCCCGATATGTCTCAAGAAAAAAAATTAGGATATATAAAACAGTTACGAGTATCAGGCCTACAGCTACATATGCATGCGAAACGTGGGTGCTTAAAAAATCAGAAATAGACCTTTTAGAAAGATGGGAGAGGAAAATATAAATACGGAAGTGTGAAAATAGATGGTCAATTCAGAGAATTAGATATTTAGGAGACATTGAAAGAATGGGATGGGAAAGAATGCCAAAAATGGTACTATCACGAAAGTCAATACAAAAAAGAAGAGAGAAAGTAATATGAAGACTTACACAAAAGTAATATTCAGAATTGGAAAGAAAAAGCATTGGACATAAATCAATGGAAGGAAGCGGTAAAGAAAGGTATGGAAAGACTAAGAAATTTTAAATGTATTTTATCGAAATAAATGTAAATAGTAATTGTAATAGAAAAATATAAATTTTTCAGCCCTATATAATAAAAAGGTGATCCTCATGAAAATTTTTGCTACGTGACTTATCAGAGATATTGTTCTGTGATCATCACATTTTCTTACCTTATGCTTCTTGGTTAGTGGTATATACGTGGTTGTGAGCTAGTCTTGAGGTAGTGACCTACCTCATATACACGATTACCTCATATACACGATTAAAGAAGCGTGTCAGATATTCGCTTGCAACAGGACTTAAGTTTTTGAAGTGTTCAGCCACCTTTTACGTCTTCACCTGATGCCTTCTGTACTTTTATTTGTTATGACACCTTTGAGGGGAGAATTGCGATTTCGCAATATATATCGTATATACGTAGCGTATATCAACTGGGGACTTTATTAAAAAGGATAAAAGGGTTAGTGCAACAGAAATGAATGACAAGAGAAACATTTCAAAATCATGGACGATTTTTTAGAACATAGTACTATATTCAGCTAGATCTTGCGATTATTTCGTATATTTACATATTAAATTTTTTATTTTTTCTACGCTAATTCATACTCTATACTTCTTCTTCCAATAACGATGCAGTCCTAAATGAGTCTTGGTTTCCTATAATTTGTGTCTCCAATATAAGGCGTTCGCCTTTACTTTCTGTCGTTCAGCAAATCGTGCGCGTCCATTGCTGCAGTATTCTTCTATATGTTTCGTGACTTCCCTTTTAGAAGTTGCGTTAAATTTTATTATCTAGGGCTCTTCTCATCTCTCGTCTGTCATAATCCTCCATAATAAAATATTTGAAAATACCTACAAAAATTGCGAAGAAGCAGAAAAGAAATCTTTATTTCAGAAAAATTTGACTAAATCGTTTTATAATGAGCTAACGCACTAGTAGGTAAATTTTAGATTTTAAATGGTCATTTTCGCAGAAGCTACATGTTGCTGTGTTCAATTTGCCAGTCCAGTGATTATTCTGAGTTCGTTCTTCTAAAGCACCAAGAGTATTTTCGCGTAGCGAGCAAAAGGTAAGAATAACCTTTTTGCTTACCTTTGACCTGGAATATTTTTCCAGTAGGCTACACTAAGTTCCCTTTCCTATTTTCGGACATCCTCGACTATATGGGTTTTTGGTATATCGCAGAATAGCTCTGTTCCTATAAAAGGAGTATCTGCTCCTTCTTTAGCAAGACTGTCAACAATCTCAGTACTAACGACCCCTTAATGTCCCGAGACCCACAGCAAAGTTATTTTTGTTGCGCCCTATCAGTTTTTTAGGGATTGTTTGTAGTTTTAAGTTGCATTGTCCAAAGCCCTCAGTAAAGATTAAGCTTGGTTTGCAGATATAATGTCTGTGGATATCATCACGGATTGCGTTGTCATAACTCTTAAAATTTTAGATATAATTAATCTTTCACTATAGGGCCATCTACTTTAGATGACAGAAACTAGACACCAATATGTGGCCCTGAAATTTTAAAATTGGAGAAATTTCTTTACGGAAGATAAGCAATATTTTAGCGATTTCTACGTATTTCAGAGACAAACAGAGGTGTTGCTACATAACGATATTATTCTGTCGAGTTAGAATGATGCTTCTCTCTCTCCTAGTCTGACGCAGTCTAATGTACTTCAGTAAAGACGATACACGTCAAAGCGTGAGCGTAGACAAACTTTTAGACATAAAATATAGGTATCCATTCCTTGGCCATTTTCTAACATTTTAGATGGTTAGAACTATCAATCAATCTCAGTACCAACGACCCATTACTATCACAGCCAACCTCGTCAATAACCGAGATATGTAGGCGTTAAGAGAGTATCGCTCAACTGTTAAAAGTATCACCAGTGTTAGTTATCACATGACTAGAAATTTGGGTTTGTTGCTTAAAATTATTTATATCAAATTAATAGTTTTTTCTTAGCTTACTCAGCTAATAAATTCTGTAAATAAACCAGTTAAACGATACCTTGTTGAACACACAGATGCTTTTAAGAAAAGCAGCAGATAGAGACGAGTTTGCAATGGTTATAGCCAACCTTTATTAGTGGAGTCCACACTAGAAGAAGAATGATACCAGTACCGCTATGTCCGCTTTAACAGACTTCTAGTTTTAAAATAGTTTTGAATTTGCTTTTGTAATTGTCTACTCTAATATTCTATGGTAAGTGTCATCTAAAATCTTCCATAATAGCTAGTGTGACACAGAAAAACAATATCTACATACCATGTATTTGATGCTTTAACACGTAGGCAGGTCGAAGAACGCTAAAATTACAACCATAGACTTTTTTTATAAAACTGTTTAGTACTAATGAGTGCTTTTTAGGATGTATAGAACTTTAAAATGCAATAAAATAATGTGAATTGAAACGAAATTTGCTATATATGAAAGATCATTTTTTGTTATTTTCATTTTGTCATGTTTTTATCATATTCGTCAGAGTCGTCGTATGTTATTCGAATAATGCGGTAAATATTCCTTTTAAGCCATCGTCGTTGTTACTCGAGTCAGGCTAACAATTTAACATATTCCTATAGCTAGAACATGATCTAGCTGTGCTCAGATATCTCAGAGATAGCACACGATTTCTGATAGAAAAACGCGAAATTAGACGCTCACCAACTTCATTAAATCCATAATAACATGCTTTGTGTGTATCAGCGTTTTATTGAAACCATGGTGTCTTAATATCAAGGAATCTATAATTATTCAGGAACCGAAAAGTATTTGATCGCGACTTTATAGCAATCAACATTGACTGTAATTTTTGTATGGACATCGTTTTTGAAGAAAGCTAATATTTGTTATTAAATTATTAGATGCTAATGAAAATTTAACACAAATAGTTTTATTTCCTACTAACCGAATTCTTTCTAGATCCTATTTCTTGTAAGTATCAAGAAATAGGATCTTTTGCTTATGTTATCTTCTTAACGATCGCTCACCTTGTCTCTAGTTTTTCACTGCCATTCTCTTACTCCTGCATTTTGTAAGTCTTCTTCAACTTCTTGCAGTCACTTTGACCTTGGTCTTCCCTTTTTTTCCTTCCAGTCCATTATATATCTCCATTATATCATCGCGTGTGTTACTGCTGTATCTCCTGCTGGCTAGATATGACCGAGCCATCTAGTTCTACATTGCTTTATTTTGATCACAATATGTTCTTTCATACTTTCTTAATATCTGCATCTGTTTTGATTGATCGAAGTATGGTTTTCATAATCTTTCTTTCCAGTCTTCTTTACATTTTTTAGTCATTGTCATTATTTTTGCTGCTTGTGATAATATTGGTCTAATGTGTTCTATATGTTAATAGCTGTCACTTAAAACAATGTTGCCAACTTAAAGTTCTGTCTGTCTTAAAACCAGTCTTAATATAAGTTTACATACATTTACACTTAATTTAATGGGTATGAACATGGCTGCGAGAGTTTTAAAGTACAAGCTTCCATTTTAGGTCACTACAGTTACATCCATACCGTGCGCAGACAAAATCATCCCGGGGGCCAAGTGATCGAGGTGAAAACGCAGATAGCTCATCGTGACTACATCAATTTATTGACACAAAAGGACAAAACTCATTTCACCATCTACAAAAGACGCAGATGCTTTATCGAGAACAATCAGTACTTCCAATTGGATATCTATCAGCAGCCAAGTCATCCGAGGTAGGTATTTATTTCGCCATATTTATTAGTATATAAGCTCATTAGTATATAAGCTATTATAGCTATTAGTATATAAGCTATTATAGCTCAAACTACCAATAGGTGTATGTTGTCAAAAAAACTTAATAGTGTATAAAAATTTTTATTAAAATGATCTGGGTACTTTCGTTACATTTATTTAGAATAAAAGACTTTTCGCATCTGACAGCCAAAATAAACATATTTCTAATTGTTTTGTATTTCTCCCAAGTTTTCACGTTTTTATATGCACTCAGTATTTTGCCTCTTTCCCTTTTCATAGTGCGTAGACTATCAGTCATCCACATTGCACACTTTTTCGAAATTTTATAGGTTACATAGAAACATTTGATCCAGTAAGCATATTATATTATATCGGTAAAGAATTTAACTTTCCCATAAACGCTCTCAATATCAAAAATATTCCTCCAAGGAAGAAACTGTAATTTTTTATTTTCTTGAAACGTTTAACAGTTTCATTATAATTTCGTTTTTTTTTAAAGGTTCTGAAACTGTTTTCCTGTGGCATGGTTAATTGAAATATATTAGATTAAACCACAATTGGCCGTAATGAAAATTGCATTTTACATTTGTTGTGATTTGATTTACAACTCGGGAGACATTAGGACGGGAGGTATATGTAGAGCAGTGAATGTAAATGTATTGTGTGCAATGAATATTAGGATGGGGATCTATGTAGAGCAGTTAAACATTGGATATTAACGCGGGAGGACGTTCGTTGGTCCTTAGCTGGTTTGGACGTTGAAAATAATGACCTGCTGGTTGGTAGTTGACGTATGACAGTTGGCGTTTGATGGATGATGTTTAAACGTCTTGACGGGAAATAAAAAGAAGACGAATTGGCAGATGCGTTCTGTCCAGGCTTGTGTTGTGAGAGTGGGAGTGGTGGGGAATATCCCAAACGATCCATATCCCGTTTCTGCCCAGAACATTTACAGCGTGCAGTTGAATGTTCTCTTGCATTAACCATGAAATAAAATCTGTTTTACTGGATTTTTTAGACCTTTTTCAAAAGAAAATCTAGTTTGGTGCACAAGAATAACGAAAGAAGGAAGAATACGTTATATACTATAGCATGTTACATCAAAACTAAAGTCAGTGTACGCCATTGAAATGCTGAAATAATTAAACAACAAACAAAACAACAATTAAAATAATTTTTTCAATATTACAATTTTTTATTCAATAAACTGTATCTTCATAGCTAAAATAATTAACAAAATAAATATTCAAAGTTTTCTACATTAATCTACACTACATTAATCTACAATATATACACAGTATCGTATCCTAAATAATATTTGGCTTTCACAAACATCTTTTACAAAAGAAACAGACATATTTCCATCTTACATTTTTTTAAAATATGTTCAGAATCATAGTAGTGAATATCATTATGTACATCTATAAATTTAGCCTATCACAGGCTATGAATATCTTTTTCTCGAATTCAACAATTGTTGGGAACACTCCATGGAGGAAAAAGTAAAGATTGAGACATTGAGAAAAGAAGAAAGCAAGAGATCAACATTCATCAAAATAAAAAGATTTTCAGTTTGTTGTAATAAACCTATGATATTAATAACAAAAATGTAGAATTGTCAAATAAAACTCAATCTATAACTAGCATTTCATGAACTCATGGATATAGCTGAAACAAGTAATACTAACACAAAACCAACTGCTTTTGCAATAATAATCCGTCCTTCTTGTAAGCAAACACAAAAAGAAAATGAAAGAAAATTTTACAAACCAAAAAATTATTCAACAAAAACATCAATTACCAAAACTTCAACATAAGAGACTGACTTTGTGTCACTAACGAATCACATAAAAGAACTATTTGACGATAAAACTCAAATCCCTACATTTGACCAGCTAGTAGATTTCTTTAACCAATAACAAGGTCCAAAGATCCATTTTTAAAAACTGTGTGACGAAACTTTGTTCAGGTCTTCAGAGGAATATTTATCTTCTCTATAAATAAACGTACCTATAATACACTTAAAATTGAATTGCAAAAAGTCTATATTTCTTTTTCAAAATATCTGCGGTATCAAGATGACCTTGTGACGTTGCTAGAGCAAATGGACTAGGAAACACGTTTGTAGATGCATGTTTCTTCAACAACCATATGACAAGAGGAGTTTGTCCAAAGAAGGCTGTCATTTGTAGAGGTGTTAAACCTTTGTCATTAGGTTCGTCTATGTTGGCTCCGGCATAATATAGTTCTCGAATACAGGAAGCATTTCGAGAATGAGGGTATGCTATGCACTGGATGACAGCTAAGTAGAATGCAGATTCGTGGTACTTGGACTTCAGAGTTACATCTGCACCTAATAAAACATGCACATTAAAATCATAAAAATATTTATATTTTTACAAAAATTTAACAAAAATAGAATATTGTAATTATAACACATATACTAAAAATCAAATATTAAAATAAATTAATTTAATAAATTAAACAAAATAAATTACATTAAATTTTCCTGAAAATCTTATTAAAATGAAATTAATACTCCAAGTTAGAGGTCACTAATCTTCGATCCCAGAACATACTAAGTCAAAGATTGCTTAAATTTTATAGATTTTATATCCACCAGATCATAAGATTGATAAAGTCATTATCATAATAATAAGAGAAATTTTCATAGTTTTTGTGATAGTATTTTATAAAAAACAAAGGCATGTTTCTAAGAATTGTAGTACATCTAAAGCTGATAAGACTTAATAAATCAGAACAATCAGTGGTATGGTCAAGTAGTTTATAGAGAAATCTGATCGCTTTTCGACAGTGTCCACGTCTCTGATCCATATACAAGGACCGGTTTTATCAGGGTCTTGTATATTTTGCATTTGGTTTTTCTTGTGATGTTGTTAGATCTTAGATGCTTAATTAGTCCATTATATGTTTTATGCGATATGTATTCTTCTCTTAACTTCTTCACTGATATTGTTATATGCAGTAACTAGTGAACCTAGATATGTAAAACTTTTCACGCTTTCAATGTTATAGTCTCGTATTGTCATATTCTGTAGGTTTCTTTGGCCTGTCGATTTACTGGCCTTCATGTATTTGGTTTTTATTTCGTTAATGTTTAGGCCACTGTTTTGTGCTGCTCTTTCTATCGCATTAAATGCTTCTATCATCTCTCTTTCTCTTCTAGCTATGATATCATCATCTGCAAATGCCAATATTTGTACACTTTTTGTTATTATTGTTCCTCTGGTGTTAACTTTTGACTCTCAAATTATTTTCTCTAATGTGATGTTGAATAGAATACAGGATAGGGCATCTCCCTGTCGTAGGCCCGTTCTCACATGTATTGTAGCATTTTAAAGTAATTACTATTTAAATGGGAATAAGCCACAATTAAAGGTTAAAGTAAGTTTTCAATTCCCACTTCGGAAATCATTCTCGATATCTGAAGTGGAAATTGAAACGTCAATAAACTTACTTTAACCTTGACTTGTGGCTTATTCCCATTTAAATAGTAATTAAGACTGGATGCTACACATGAAAGTAAGATATCAAATTCTATATGTTGGTACTGAAACATATCGATAGTTTCTTGTGATAAAATCTAGATTGCAGTATGCTTTATTTGACAAATTGTTAATGACATGGATAAATTACAAGTAACTGTCAAATAACACACCCAAATCTCTTATTTGTCACTTTTGAGAGAAGGCTTGTATAGTTATGATAGTAAAGCTGATAGTCAAACAGAACATTATATTGTTTTTAAATTTATTAAAGGATATAACAAAACACATCTGTATTCGACTGGAGACCATTGAAAAAAAAAACAATAATTATATAGTGAAGTCAGGTCTTCTTGAATCCTTAGACAGGTAGATAGGTTTGAAACTTAGTATAGCTTAAGATCATCAGCAAATAAATAACAAAAATTTGAAAAAAATAATGAACCCTGTATAAAAACAAACTGAACTCTTTGATTAAGATAACTAGTTAAGCATGAAAGAAACCACTCAGGAAAGCCAATACATCTTAAATTTAAAGATGAGCAAAGAATAGATTAGTGTGTCAAAGGCCTTCAAGAAATTGGTATAAATTTAGTCCATTTGGTACCCACCCTCGAAAGTCCTGACAATGTGGTAATGATACACAACAAGATTTGTAGACAATAATTTACCCTGCCAGTGGCGCACCCAGGGGTTCCCCTACCCCCAGCAACCTATTCCGTTATTCACAAATTGTAAGGACTTAAAATGGTGGAGGTAGCATAAAAAAATTTCGATGCCCAACCAAACCCCCCCCCCCAGAGGAAAATTCTAGGTGCGCTACTGTACCCTGCCTAAATCCATGTTGTTCATTAATCAATAGTTTTCTACAATGCCAAATGAGATATTTGTTTAGAATTAGTTCAAAAAGTTTAGGTATGACAGATAAAATAACAGGCCTTTTTTTACATTGTCTCTGTCACTGTTTTTAAATACCTGAATTATATAACTGCGACCGATAGTCACCACCAAATTATTGTAGAATTTATTATCGGCATGTCATATTTATTATCTGCGTGTATTTGATGGGACTACTAACAAAAGCAGGTAGCAGATATAACCATAAATAAATAGTCATTTGTTTTGGTCTATTTGTTTATGGTAGATATACTTCATTCGCTTAGCTCGGGCATATTTTAACAGATTCATTGTCGGAAACCTACAACACAAAAATTCCTACTTCTCAGTATTAATAGCTCAAATATACTACTATTGCAGACTTCTTCCTTAAAAAAAGAAGAATTATTTCAAATAGTAAAAGTGTATACTAAACCCATAAAATTTTCCCTTTATATTTAAAATATAATATTTGAGTTGTTACAATTGAACATATTGTAGTAAATATTTGTATTATTCGCGTTGTTTATTTTAGATAATATAGTTTTACTGTTTCATTATTTTTGTTTAATTCTTTGTTAGTTCTATTTAGTTAATTAGTTAGTTCTATTTTGAATTTTATTATTAGAGGTAGTCAAAGTTTTCCATTTGTTCTATCAGATAATGCGTTGGTAAGTTTTTCTTAAATAAACATAAATATGATAAATGCTCTTTAAAAGTTAATATTTTTAGATGAGTAGGGATGCTGTTAAATTACGAGGTAATCAAACTGTACAAAGATTTATTCAAAACACCAACCATTTTTGTTTAATTATTTGCCCATTCGGCGTAGGTGGATCATTAAAATATATTTATAAAATTATGTAAATATATTCTTAATAACAAAAACATATCAGTTAACATCTAGTTCAGTTTGACATGGCGTCAAAAATTAATAAAAGTTACAGTAATTTAGTTTATATCGTTAAGTTGCTCCAAATGTAGGGAACCAACTTAAACTTTTTGTTAGGATTTAGCTGGAGTTTCTTGAGAATATTTTTAATAAACATTTATTATGTTCCAGTTAATTTATTATTTTTTAAAAGTGATAATAATAATGCTGGATAAGCAATATTTCAAATGATATTTAATCACAAAACGTACTTAATATTGTGTTATTGTAAAATCCTCATAATAAAGTACGTTAGATAAAAAAGGTAAAATCCCGGGTCGTCCAAAACTAGTTTCTAACTAGCTCTTTCTAGATTAGATATCATTTGAAATATTGCTTATTCAGCATTATTATCATCACTTTTAAAAGAATAATACATTAACTGGAAAATATTAAATGCTTATTAAAAATATTCTCAAGAAACTCCAGCTAAATGCTAACAAAATTCTTAAGTTGGTTGCCTACAGTTGGCGCAACCTAACAATATAAACTAAATTACTGTAACTTTTTTTATAAAATTTATTTTTTAGATATAATAGATACTTACATTCTATATACATGCTATAAATTTCTAAATCATAGTATAAGTTTGCAAAAGAGGTTGACGAAATACTCTAATGAAATGCGCTACGAGCACATGTACTTGGTTGTATAATAATTTCCAGCCACTTCTAGTCTGTCACAAAGTAACTAACTTCGTAAAAACATAATTACTAAAATCACTAGACAGTTCGGACTGGCATTAGCGAACCGAGTATACCTTTTGAAACTTACTGACACCACTCAAATACAAATGACATTTTAATAAGCTTAAGATAAGGTTTTCTGCAATAATTTGTTGGCAACTATACTGAGAGAGGTTGTTTAAATCCGCTAAAATTGGGATTATGCATGTGATTTGAAATCAATTCTCCCTGGTATGTAATCTACAAAGAACCATGTGCAACTCTTGCTAGAAGATAAAATTTGGAGAGTTATCATTCAAATTTAGCTGATCAAATTTAAGTAAACTTTAATTGAAATGGATAGATTAAAAAGTAGTTTCTGAATACAAGGAAATGGTAGAGATAATATAATAAGAAGAGAGACTTAAAAAGGCAAATAATTAAAAGATGGGTATAAACAAATTGCAGGAACAGGTGAATCAAGAAGTAAACAATTTGTACACATGACATAGATACACAATATTCTGTAGAAACATGATGCTTTCTAAAAACATTCTTTAGAATTTCTCTATAGAAAAATACAGTTATCCTATTTCTTCTTACCTTTTTTCAACATTATCTTGACTAACTGTGTGTTTCCATTGGCACACGCTACTAAGAATGGTGTGTAACCACTTTTAGAAAATGCATTTACGTACTGGGGATATTTCTCCAAGTAAAAAATACATTCTATGACACTTTTGTTTGCCGCTGCAGCACATAATTTATCAATTATATCTGGTTTTCCTTGGAAATAAAAATGCAATTTTGCTAATAAATAAGTAATTATACTGGCCAATATTAGCGACATGAAAAGAATACACGTCCAATCAATTATTCTAATTAAAATCATTATTTTCAACTATTTTGATGTGCATTTCATAAGCCGAATAATAGGGAAACAACAATAACAATGTTCAAAATCAAAACAAAATAGTTAGGTTATGTTATGTCACTTCAGGGTTTGACAGATCGAGTGTATATTTTTATAGACCAGTTAATAATGTAATTTTTATTTCAAATTTAAATATAGTTTTATTAAAAATATTATTATTATTATTTAAAATTTATAGTCAATACTTCAAATTCCGTAGGATTGTTAAGTTATCGTTTAAGAAGTATTGCTACTTTGGCAGGTCTATTTTGTCTATAACAGATGATCAGCAAAAATGTATGAGAGAATTCCTATGGTGAAAAATAAATAATTAATCAGTACTTAGCCGATGCTCGAATGTGTTAAAAAATTAATCACGGACAGTTATTTGGTTTGGGAATTATTATTTGTGCATAAGAAATTTCATTAATAAAACATTTTTTTTTTTAGATGCCGAGGTATGATCCTCTTGGAAACTTATTCGGCTCTGGATGACGAGCAGTTATTAAAAACTCTACCAAGCTTCTTAAATATCAAGAAAGAAGTGACAGGAAATCCGGATTATTCCATGTTCAACTTATCACTCAGGGAAGACTGGAAAACATCTAAAAAGTTCTGCAGATCAGTTACAGGTTGGTAATGTCTTCATATCATCATTATCATAGCATTTGTACTACATTATAGTTCTTTTGGCGATCAGGAAATA
This sequence comes from Diabrotica balteata, assembly GCA_918026665.1. Taxonomy (NCBI): domain Eukaryota; kingdom Metazoa; phylum Arthropoda; class Insecta; order Coleoptera; family Chrysomelidae; genus Diabrotica; species Diabrotica balteata. The sequence goes on from OU898280.1 coordinate 90,639,543, forward strand.
AAAATTGATACATTAAATAACTTATTTATTTCCAGATTCGGATTTTTCGAAATTATCAACTTCTGAAAACCATGAAGCTACTATGAAACAGCTATACAACAACGTGAATCATGGTAATCTCAATGGAAAACCGATGAACGGAAAAGCTTAAGTGTGATTTTATTCTATTAAGTTTTAGGTACTTAGTATTTTTACCATATCTGATCATTTTGTAATATTTTTGTTTACTTAATACTATTTCGTTTGTCTATTTTGCGGAATTTGCAGAAGGAAATGAAAATGAATGTAAGTTAGCTGCATATTTGCATGATCAGCTGCGTATTCTTGTCAGTTTTATAGGATAGAGGAGAAACTATTGAAAGTTCTTCAAACATTTGTATTTGTTTGACGCGTGGATATTATCAAGTACTTATTTCATACTGTTTCTTTCTATGAAGTAGAAAGTAAAACTTTAAACGATCTCTCCTGCCATCCGTCAGTCTCTTAAAGGCCAGTTAAAAACGATGTTTGCAATGATGTGTAAGCAAAATATGTGGCTTTTTTGAGGATATGCGGAAGATGGGGATAGATTAATTTTTCATAAAAGTAAATCTTCCAAAATAGACTAACGAGTCATGAATATTTTAATATTTTCTCTGATAACTCTTTACGTTGTGTTAGTAATATTTTGATTTTGAGATAAAAATCTGAAGAGTTTAATGGACGTTAAAAATTAATTTCGCTGCAAAAGTGTAAAATCAGTATTTTAAATTATTTTTCTTGTTTACTTTTTTAATTTTAGTTTGAGATGTACCTGCTTGAAAAGAAAATCTTAATATTGTCAACATTACACCATAGTGGAGTAAGTCATATTTTTTGGAACGTTTAGATAATTAAAGGTCTTTGTCGGTAGAGGAACTGGTTTCAAACAGCTGCTACTTGACGAAAAAAAAAAACAACTAAAAAAGTATTAATATCGATATATCAAATGACGTAGGTGGTATATCGATATTGATCGATATATTATTCCTGGTCTGTGAATTTCGGTTTTGTATTTTATTACTTTACATACACTACTACATACATTTTTTCATAACTTTTCCTTTTGCTTTCTTTATGGTGTGAAAAAGTAATTTTCTTCCCTTAATTTCACAAGGACAAATTTTTTTGAATTTATATCGTAAAAAGTTACTTTTCAATCTGGAATCCGAAACGTCGAATAAACAATATTATTGTTTAATTGTTGTCTATTCTCAAAGAGATATTTTACATCAAAGGTTCACAAGAAAAAAATTTCATAATATAGGAAAGTTGTTGATCCTAGTCCTAAGATACTTTCGTTTCTTTTTGTGTACCTATCATCCGCTAAATTGTGATAAAATTGTTTTGTAAAAGGACACATTTTTTGAATTTATATCGTAAAAAGTTACTTTTCAATCTGGAATCCGAAACGTCGAATAAACAATATTATTGTTTAATTGTCGTCTATTCTCAAAGAGATATTTTACATCAAAGGTTCACAAGAAAAAAAATTTCATAATATAGGAAAGTTGTTGATCCTAGTCCTAAGATACTTTCGTTTCTTTTTGTGTGCCTATCATCCGCTAAATTGTGATAAAATTGTTTTGTAAACAGTTTTAAACAAATTAAACAGTTACTGAGTGGTTGAGTGGAAGGTCCAGAAGAAGCTGAATTAAAGAAAGAGGATCCCCGATAAGAATTTCTTAGTGAGAAAAGGTTTTTCATTTTCGATTTCGCGGTTTCTAAAGATGTTTAAACGTAAACCCCCTCATAATAGTAGCAGCACTAACCAGTTGTTCTGTGGATGAACTTGCCCTAATTAAAAGTTCTTTGGTTACTTATTAGATGATCTATTATAAAAGAGTAGTTAAATAATAGTGTGATACTTATTTTTGGATAATATTGTATAGCAATCTCCACTATTCATAGACATATTTTATTATAGATGTGATTTTCATTGACTATTTTTTGTAGTAGTTGAGAACGTCTTGTAGAATCTCTTTCACCAGATTTCTTAAGTTTAAATAAAGACCTGTCCTCAGTACTTTGACTAAAACAATGTAAGATTGTTTGCAATAAATAGTTTTAATGGCCGTAAATAACTAAGTATGCATGAACAGTACATTCAGTGAATATAAGCTCCTTAAGAATAAAACGAGCGTTTTTAAGCGATCAGTTATTTCCACCTTAAAGGGATTGTGACTGTAGAGACATTGTGACAAAGAACAGATGTCAAACATCATAGAGTAAGTGACTTATGACACTGACAGTTAGCGTATAGTGTCAAAGTCGCTGTATTGAAAAAGAGCGTCTCTAATAACAATTATTAATTGTCTTAGTAAACATTATGTATATTATTTATGAAAGGGTTTTCAATTAAAAATCACAATATTTAATTAATTACCTTCTTAAACGTTATTCCTTCTACTTTTATGCTCTTGGTATATAGCATGAAACAAGTTGTCAGACAATGCCATACCTGCGGTATTGACAGAGTGCTTTTCTAATTGACTATTTTTAATCATTTACTTTTCAGTTATTATAGACGGCACTGGCAGTATGTAGACAATTAAATAGTTTGTTTTAAAACAAGTACTTATAATGGAAATTCAAAATATGTACTGAATTTCCTATTTAAAAGCTGCTCCGATCTGCTTTTAGGCTTATTCTTTGTGGTATAGTTGTCAAGTCGCATAGTACAGGTAACAGACAATACTGAAAATAGACAGACTATATCGTCATATGGAAGAGGGCTTGTCAACGACCAAGTGTAACTGTAAACGCAACTCGGTACTTACATAGAATACCTACCAACTATTGACCAATATCTGATCGTTTGTATATCATATAATATATATAAGTATATATATATATAATATATATATTATATATATATATATATATATATATCATATTATATTATATTATATATATATATTATATATATATATATATATATATATATAATGTTTTATCCAGGGCGCAAATCAAGGAATGTACTGTATTTATTTTTGTGCCTGTGACTTTCATCGTGGACAGGTTTAAAGTCTTTAGATTTATAAACTAGTCCTAAGATTTAATCGATGTTAGATAGACTTTTTAGCTGATTTATTTCTGTTGAAATGTTGATACGATATAAAGCAGGATTTTAATGGAGATCTGGTTAAAGCTGATGGCCTTCTGTGTCAATTTCAATACCAAACTGTACTTATCAACAGAGCACCTGTTTATAATCGAAGGTTTATATCTGTAAAAATATCTACATAATAAAGAATTGAATGGAATTGTTCGTTTTTTTTTATACTTTATAACTTTTAAGAATCTAGGGGGTAATTAAAGAATTTCACTTATTTATCTGGCGATAATTGGACTTTTTTGGAACCTTTTTGATACTGATGATAACTCCAATAATAGTTAAGACTGATTTATAAACTTTACGTTGGCGCTGACGTTCACGTTACAACATAACATAAAAAAAACTAACTTTGTCATCGCAGCCAATAGCAATACCAAAAAAGTGACAAGATTTGTCAAATAAATCAGACTAAATTATTTGTTTGTTTCCAGTTGTTTATAAAGTGGAAGATTTTTGATAATAACAAGCCTCTCTTCAACAGAAATTCCATCAGAGCAATAGTTTATATTTATTTTTGATTTTACCATTTGCAGTAATTTTTCAAATACTGGAACCTGCATCCCGGTATATTTAAAAAACTGTTGGGTATCCCAGTTTTTCATATTTTTATAATAATTAAAATTTCCTCTTGTCTTTCTGTTCTGGTTAATTGGCCTCCGTTTGTATCGACGTTGTCTCTTATTTCGAAGGGTCAGTGCTGCTCGAATACAACGTATTAGTGCCACTGCACCTAACAAAGGCCGAGCATTTTCATTTTCCATTGTATTAATTTTCAAGCAAAAGTAATAATACCAAATCAAAAATGTAACATTAGAAATTTAAATGTGATCTTTAACACCAAACGAAAGTTTATAAATGCAGTCTATGATAGCCAGCGCAAAGATCAACGGCGAACGCCAGCGCCAACGTTAAGTTTATAAATTAGCCTTTTTACCCATTTTAGTTAAAAAGATATATTTTAGATCAAAGCCGAAAGTTCATTAGTGGCCTGCAGCAAGAAGTTAAAAAATCTTAAACTTTTCATATATTTGAAATATAAAGAGAATTTTTACTCTGAAATAAAAGTAATTGCCTGTTTTATAAGGAAAATTATGCTTTGTTATGATGGCATCGCTGTTGGAGTTGTATTGGTAAATGACTTTCAGCTGAGAGAAATCTGCACATTTCATCCAACAAAAACTTTGCCTGAACCTGTAAGTATGAAAATAATATTATATCTTACTTTATTGCTTTAAATATTGCTATGAATATATTATAAACAAAACACAAATTATTTTATGCCCACAAAACAATAACTTGTGTTAAGAAAACATTTTTTGGGTTATATCAAGTTTTTACAAAAATAATACAATTTTTGTCGCTTTTCGCCCCTCAGTACACAACAGCGATCGTGTTTTTTGTCTTTTAACTTAAAGTTGTGTATTTTGAATTAGATCCTAAATTATATAAATATACATATTTGATTACTATCAGAATTGTTGTTAGTTTCAGTAATAATTTGTAACAGGTTGATGGGTTTCAATGTTAAATCTAATGTTTTCTCGAGGATCTGTCTTATTGAATGAATCTGGTGAATTGTTGATTTTTCTGGAGTAAATCCGCCTAGTATTTTCCAATTATGCCAACTTATAGCCATTCGTAGAGAATATTTACTAGTATTTTGTAAGCAATTGGTTATACCTCTGTAGTTGTCACACTGGAACTGAGCGCCTTTTTTATGTAACGGGCCTTGAGACTATGGTCTCATTTTGACAGACAAGAAGTAAACGTTTATGCAGTGCTTGTCGCAGATCGTCACCGCCAGTCTTATAGAGCTTACTACAAATTTGATCATTTCTATTGCTTTACTTTTAAGCTTTTTAATGACTTGGGCAACCTCTTCAGTGGTAGGTGGTCTTTCGTTCTGCTACGGAGTTACCTGCTTCTTCGATATAACGACTGTTAAATTGTGTGTCGAAAAATTCAACACATCGGTTCAAGATTGAGGCTAGGATATTTCCTTCTCCATCCTTACAGCTTTCTATTTTACTCATTTTGTTACACTTCTGCAGAACTTTCTAGTTTCGATTTGATTTCTTAGCCATTCTATGCTTTTTAAAGAGCCAACCATTACACTTGCACCAGCGTAACATTTAGCAATAAATTATTTTTGTAATCATATGACTCAAGAACATTTGTAATTAAATTATAGAGAGCACCAGCAGATAGATTTTCGCTAATATCAAAAAACCCCAAAAATCTTTGTTTTTCTTCCCTTCTTAGGGTCCGGTGTTCATCCCTTTGCTCTACTTATGAATCTAGCTTGATTTGTCTTTAGGTATGCTCTATTTTTATTATCTGTTGCTTCTTGGTACTCCGCGTCAAACCATAAGTTTTGTTTAACTGATTTGGCTTTCCTTAATACTTCCGATGCCTTCTCAGTTATTATGTTTTTAATTTTATCCAGAATTCCACTCCATTCTTTCCTCTTTTTCTACTGTGGATGATTACGTCCTTGTCTCCCGTTGGCATTATTTCAATTTTATAATTAATTTTATATACTGCTTCGGGGCATTCTTCTTCAGTATAATTTATAAATTCTTGTCATTATCTTATCTAATAGTAACGATTTCCACTTCTATTTTTATTCTTTATCTTCTATTCCTTTCTTCTTTATGTACTACTTCTTGATTTTTTGTTTTTTTTTTGTATTCGTGTATACTTCATCTAATTTACTTACCGTTGCACTTTATTATCATTAACAGAGATCGAAGTTGACATAGTTGCCAAAGAATAAAAAAATACTAACTCCATTTTAAATCAAATAGGTCACATAATTATTGCAAAAGTGGATTATACAACAAAACAAACTAATATTACACACGCTAATAATAATAGTAATTAATAATACACACTAATTTTGTTCAAAAACAGATTTTATTAAATAGGTAAAAATATAAACCAAGAGGTATTCACTTTAAAATTCAAAATAATAAAGTACAAAAAGTTTCAACACCGCAACTGCCAAATACGTGTTACCAACAAATGTTCCGAACAAATGTTCTTCATAAAAACGCTTTATTATGCATTTATACAAAATAAATGAAACATGTTATTGTGTATTTCTTTAAGTTAACATTAATAGAAATCTTTAAATTATTTCTACGCGTATATTATAATAAAATATGTCTAGTGGCTGTAATGGCAGTGTACTCAGTAAAGTGATTCTAAAAAAGAACACACCTACCGCCTAAATATTACGTTTTGGTATCAAGTGACCTCACGAGCTATGATGAGGATGACGTGCAACGGTAAGTAAATTAGATGAAGTATAGTTTTCCGTGCAATCGTTTAGATGATTTATATGGTTTTTGTATCATCTTTTTCAGCTCTATTTTTGTATTGGCAACTTTTAAGAATACAACTAACAAAGTAAAAGCACTTTTATTAATTAAACTATAACTGAACAAAGATTGATAATATTTATATGAAATTAGTCGATGACGACCTTTCTGTGATTTATGTTGAAACTGTTGATCGACTGGGTTATTGGACTTCAATATTGCTGGCGTACGGGCTTATTGTAGCGTAATTTCTCCATCCCCTCACGAAGTTTTCTGAGCGATCAACAAAACTGTGTGTACAGCTTCTGGGGCCTCTTGACTTTGGTCAGTGATGTTTACTGCTATGGTGTGATTCTGCTCATGTTTTCTTTTTTAGTTTTTCGCAACTTGAGAAAAACAAAAATTAAAAAGATGCGACCAGGATATATATTGCTAATGTTCATATGTAGCTTTGATCCATTTTTGTTGGGAGGATGGACTGGAATCTTTCTTCTTCTTGTGTTAACTTGTCATCATCATGCAATCTTCGCTTGTCAACTGCTGGACATAGATCTCCCCCATAATTTTCTATCTTGTGCCTCTTGCATCAAATTCCTATGGCAACGTTTTAGATCATCAGTCTAACGTGTCGGTGGACTACCTCTCCTTCGGTAATAATTATTTGTAGTAAGTCATAGGTTTGACTATTAAGTGTTCCTTTGAAAGAGTAGTAATCTTGACTTTTGGTAATTTTATTGGTTTTTCTTTAATTATCTTGGGACTAGTATATATTTCATTATTAGTCCGTAGTTCACATGCTGGTGGTAACTCAATTAGATTTTCTAGGACTTATTCAATGGTGGTCAATAGTTATATACTTTTGTAGTTTTTGGGAAAGCAGCAATGTAGTGTGGCATCTGGTACATTTTGGATGATCGTTGTAGTGACGGTAACAGGAACTTTGGCAATGAACAGCATCATTGGAGAATTTGTATGAAGCAGTGATTAGTCTGGTTGTTTTCTTGTTTCAATTTTTCAGGACGGATGAATGTTTTTAATTTGCTTCTTTTACATGATATACCTACTGGAAAAGTGAGTTGTATGCTAGGCATGAACCAGGTGGAATGCTTATGGTATGATTATTAGTTGTGAGTGGGTATGAGAGGAAATACGTGAACGACTTGGAATGTAGTATAGGGAAATGTAAAAAAAATCGTGTGATTAATGTATCAATGTTCATAATTTCGAATATTTGGTTAGGTCTTCTTCATGAATATAGGGAATCTTTGATGTAGTGTGGCCTTCAAGTATCGTTTGCACAGTCCATTTTATTTCTTCAGGTATGGTGAGACCAATGGTAAAGTTTTGGGGCTTGCAAATGTAATTGCTGTTTGTAACTCGTCAAGTATTTGTATCAAATTGTAAATCAAACTGGTTCATATCTAATTTAATTCTATTTGTCTCTTCGGCCACTATTTTTTGATTGTGTAATGAAATAGTTTGGTTAAAATTGGTCATTATTCCTTTATTGAGGCTGAGTTGGCTATTTGGGTTGGTAATAATATTATGTTGATTATTTTTAAGTGACTTAATGGAAGCGTTATATCTTTCTGTATCTTCTTGATCTAGATTATCAGACATAATTATATTTTATTACAGTTTTATATGTACTGTGCAGTTTTATAAGCATATAAAATATGGTTGACTGAGTCCATTTTCTATTGGTTTGTTGATAGTACTATACGGAGATTCTATGGATTTAATTTCTTCTGCAATTGGTTCTAGATGGAAATAGTTGATGAAGTCGTGAGAACTGGTCTGTATTGTCGCTTTTCCAAGTTTAACTGAGAGGATTCCTGGATTACTCTTTAGGTTTTGAATTTGAACTTGTTGGGTCAGAATATTTGTAAGGTAGTTTTCGCGTTGGCTTGGCTGGCGTTGGATATTCCTTTTGTATAATGGCATATCTTCAGTATCGATTGTCACTGGACCATTATTTTTCACAGTGCGGAAAGAAAATCTCGGTATAAGTTATCGGTGTTTCAATTTTTTCATATATTTTGTTAACATTTTTTTTATTTGCTTCTTGTAGTTTTTTGTTTATTTCGTTGTAGATTTGTTCTATTTTTAATGTGGTTTATTATATTAATTAGTTATTGTCTTTTATTTATTAACGTTCTATTAGTATCCATGTCGAATGGATCTTGAGGATCGATATGACCATTGAGAATTTCGATTAGATTTTGTTTAGTTGATAAATTAATAAATTCAACTTATTTTCATCAAATTAAAAGTTATTATATCCCAAAACAGCATATAAGATCAGCTCCTTAATAATACTGAGTCTTTTTTCCAGGAATATTCGTAGATATTCGTGTAGTTATTGTAGAATGTGTAGTAAAATTGTAGAATGAAAATGTTTTATCATTCCGTTTGAGAGTAGATTATCTGGTGGGTAGGTATCGACAAATTCTTGAATAATGCTGTTCTTTAATTCATTTCCAATCTATATGATTATAATGTGTGGTAGTCCATGATCCATGATAAAGAGAATAAAGGTAATAAGAATAATTCCAACGGTTTCTTTGGGGTTGATGGTAGCATAAATTTCGGCTTTGTCATACTTCTTAGCTTGGCACGTATTACAAAGGTTGATAATTCTTTTATACCTTTCTTTAGGTGTAGGTGAGTGGTAGCGTTTTCTTATTTGGGCTTCGGTTTCGTCAATTCCTCTGTGGTTGGTTTTGCATTGATGATTGTTCTCTATAATTTCTCTCTGTCTATGCCCGCTGATTATACCTTCTAGGACGCTGTTGCATTTGAAAAGATCAATTGCGGAGTTTTTGAAAGTTGCACGTAGAATGTTGAATAGGGTAGAGTTCGGCACTATGGAACATAGTAGAGACTTATAGTCTATTTTTTTTTTATCTATACAGTACTTGAATGACTGGAAAATATCGTTGTTAAGATCAAGTTTTCCCAGTTGGACATGCAAACTTTTCTTTGTTATAAAACGTTGCATCCCATTCTGCTTGCCAGATCCATATATATATATATATATATATATATATATATATATATATATATAAATATATAATATATATATATATATATATATTATATACTCTATTATAGTCAGACTTCGAGACTTAAAAGTCCCCTCAGCTTTCCATGCCATTCGTCAGAAGAAATGAGCTCCTGTGGTACCAAGAGCCTCTTATCCAGCGCCATATCGTACCATGTAATCCTGTACCCTTGTCTCCATACGTCGTCGTTCAGCTCGTCGCAGAAATCTCTGCAGCTTTTTTCTTGGCGCGAATCAACCTTTGTAATTCTTTCTTCTTTGCAATATATTCATCTTGCATTCGTGCCACTTCATCCGCATTTACTTTACGTCCCCTCGCACGCGTTACCCTGCGGCGCAGGGCGAAACCTTCCTTCCTCATATTCTCAATCTCAATACACCACCAGTAAGGCAGTTTCCTAACCCTTTGTGGATCTACACTGTTAGCCCTGATCGTGCCTTCCATATCTCGTTCTAACCCCTCCGCTAAAGGCGGGAAGTCTTGAACATCCACTGCAGTTTCACTGGGTTTCACGATGTTCGCCCGTTTCTTTTTTGGTGTGAATACGGTCACCCTCACGTCTTTACCTTCAGCTGCCAACTCTAGCAGCTTTCGGGTACGGTCTGTGCCCAGTCTCGTCGGCGCATGCATCCCGACGTTCTTTCTACCGAGCTGGTCCATTCTCTCCAACAATTTTCGGCACACCGCCCGAAAGCCTGACGACCGCTTCACGTTCGTCTGACTTTTTGGGAATGAGCTTATGGATGCACCTTTCGATGCAATCCTTTCGTTCATTTGCGTCCCTAACTCGTACGGACCTAAAAGTTGTTACCACTCCCCACTCTTCGTTAACTACCACGGGAACATCCAATAGATCCGGGTACCTCTTAATGAACCGACTCAGAACCTTTTCGTCAGCCTGGTCGGAAGTGACCCACACCGCAGCGTCTTCGTTGGAATCGAGTAGACTTCCCTCCAGAACTGTCACCTTCGTGAACAACGCCTCTGGCCAATCTTCATTTAGGAGATCCATAATTTCCTCTGAGGTTTCACATTCGTGCATTCGCGTTCTTATAGCCTGGACACGACTTTCAATTTCCGGAAGGTCCTTTAGGGAGATATCTGCACTCCCATACTCCTTTTCTTTTGGAGGAAATCTGTTTGTGTACCGATGGTCGCCGTACATACTTTGTCATTTCTTTGCGTTGACTCGCCATATTCTTTTGTGAATGCCGCCTTAATCTCCCTCTCAAACTTATAGGTCAGATCACATAATTCCTCGACCTCAGACTTAATGTCGACTTCGGTGTTATTGTGGTCCTTGGTCAACTCCAACACCTCCATCACTGCGGCGTTGAGTTCGGCCATTATCTTATCTACCTCACTGAGGTTTGTACATAGGCGGTCCTCCGGACTATCCTCAAATTCGGATCCTTCTGATTCGGTTGTCGATAGGTCGACTTTCACACCACTCTCCTCATCCGTCACACTCTCTCTTACTGGTGTCTCACCTACACCAATATCCACCAACGACCCGCTTGGGAGCGCTCTCCCCGCCCTAGTGAGCGAAGTGGACACACTCAAGGGTTCCCTCTTCCTCGAACTCTCCACTATCTTTCTATCGTTTTTTTGCTTAGTACTCATCTTATTCCCACGAGTTGGGTCGAATATTTGTCCGGCAGGGCAGTGCGCCCTTACCCTGCTAAGGCTAGGATACAACAGGGTGTCGCCAAGTGCCCCGAGGAATTCCGTTTTCAACCACGTGACGTGTGGCTATTCAGTTGTCGGCACGGTCTCTTACACCTTAACTTACGGATTTTTTACAGCTGGTTTACTCCATCTGGATATTTTTGGAAGCATAGCTTTCTTACCGTCGGCTACGAACGGAGCGGTGGATCGCATACAGGTATAAAAAAAAAAACAAAACGCAACGAAACTAGATCGTGCGATCACACAAGTGAAGTAGTAAGTGCAGTCCCATGCGTATTTCTTAGTAAAATAAAATTAACCAAACTGAAATAAGGGTTGAGTTTACCGAAAGTACAAACTGATTATAGCCACAAATATCAAACATGGGACAAAAAATAAAAATTTGATATAGCAGTGTTGGCATGCTTTTATAATGTAGATGCTGTATGCTTCAAATATAAAAAGATAAAGCTTTAGAAAAGTACATTTTGTTTATATTTTGTTATGAATTCTGCAATTTTTGATTTATATAAAATAAGAATGAGTAAATATCTGTTTATATGGAGATTCATTGCAGTTAATTATTACAAATTTTTTTAGCAATTACTGATTGATTAGGGAATAGATTTGGCAATCGTCAAATCAGCAGTTGCCAGATGTTTGCAATTAATCTCGAAAGAGACAAATATTTACCCGATATTGCTTCATATAAATTAATAATTGCGAAATTCATAAAATAATATAATCAAAATGTACTTTTTAAAAGCTTGATTTCTTTATATTTGAAGCATACAACATATGCATTATAAAAACATGCCAACACTGCCAAACCGAAATATTTTTGACATTTGCGGCTATATTCAGTTTGTACTTTCGGTAAACTCAACCGAAATAAGAATAAATAATACTACAATCAAATAAACCAAAATGAATCGAATCGGGAGGGATCGAAATGAATGAAATCGAATCAAATCCATTCGAGTCGAATCGAATCTAATCAAATAGAATCGATTCGATTATAATGCATTTGAATGGAATCCAATCAGATTGAATCGAACTGAAACGAATTGAATTCAATTAAAATAATTTAAATAAAATTAAAAACCCTAGCTCCATACGTACGCGATAAGAAAGCTAGGATTACCCTCCTCGGTCACTTTCCGAGTACCAGAACTCGTTTTTTTTCAGTGTCCGGCGCACCGCCGCCGGACGCTGGTTGGACTGTTGTTGGTTTCATCGGTCGTGCTCCCCTTATAATTTAAGAGACCAAGACCAATTACTCGGCCCTTCCACCACGTCGAGGTCATCTCACAGCCCTGGAAGGGACCTAACCTAGCACGTATTTGGTCCTAATATATTATAGTTTTTGTACTATGAATTATTTTTTAGTTAAGTTTCATTTGGCAATTGTCTGATTCTATGTCGGATCTAAGGTACACTTTAATGTATGTTATGGATTTTTTAAATCCTTGGTGTATAAGTCTATAGTGCATTTGGAATCTTAATATGTGATCTAGATAAAGTCACTTGAGGTGATTTCTTCGTATATAAATATCTTCGAGGAAGATTAAAAGGAATTTGTTATTACAAGCTGCGCTTTAATTAACAGATTTATTTCTTACATGGTGTTCTAATTTACGAAAGCACACATGGCCGATCTATTATCGGCTAAACAAAAGGACATCGTGCGGTTTATTTCAGAACATGGCTGAAGCAATATGTAACTCACTTGATTCTGTCAACCGCGTGAGAGTCATTTGCCCAACAGAGGATGCAATTTGTAGCAACAATACGAGACTTGGCCAGCCCTCTGCTACGAGAAGCGGGGGAAAAGTAATTAAAAGTGAAATAAAGGTGGGAAATAAATTACTTTTTGTTTATTACTTATTTCGAACTGTTAAAAATTTTTATTCTTCTTCAGCAATTTTCTTCTTCTTTATTTAAGGCACAGGTGGATTAAATAATAATCAATAAACAAGACAACATCTTTATTTACATAATTTTTTTAAAATAAAATAACATACATTGCATCTTCACAGAAGACAGATCATTCCTGAAAAGAAATTTTACTATGTAATCGTGTTATGGACTTAGTTAATATAAGAAACCCATACTCCAGAAGATTATTTCACTAATAAAGATTTTGACAGATTATGAATTATAATACATTTAATTTATTTGAATGTTCTCTAATGGACATACTAAAAGGTTATAACGTTTTACTGGCCGATTAAGACGGTCGCCTACAACTTTGTTATGATCATATTTTTCTCTGGAATAGTTTTTTAGTATCCAAAGTGGAAGAATATATTGTTTAGAAAATATTACCATGTTGTGACTGGCTGTATGACACTTGCCTATGCCATTTAAATCAAAAATGACTCTTACTCCAGCGTCATTACAACCTCGTAACATAGAATCATCGAGCAATAAGACAAAAGAGGGAATCTAATCCTTATGAAAAGGAGACCAAAAAAGTGGCCTCTGATGGCGGACATATCCGGAATGTGTCTTAGACGAGAAAGTTTTAATTAATTATTAATGATAAGAGTCTAAAATGCGACACAATTGTTAAAAAACTTCAATATAAATAAGATTTCATGTGACATTTGGGACAAACAATAACATAACATAACCCAACTAAATTTGATGTCAAACAAGGAGAGAGACTCTCTTTCCTTGTTTAATGTGGCCTCTAAAGATCGCACTTCCTGTCTAACAATATGTTTACCCCCACTACCTTTACATTCCCTCTATTGTCTTTTTGCTCGATGCATAGAATACACAGTTTAAGGATCTAGTTTCAGCAGTTAAGTACTATTGTTGCACCTTTAAAAATAATAATAAAAAAACACAAATTAGTTATGTTTTTATGCAACGAATTCGTCGTTTCGCTCTTGTTGACATTTTTACTGTCAATTTGTGGTGGTATTATTGTACAAATTTTGCCTTATTAAAATGTAAAGCCTTGCAATCCTTTTGTGTGAATTCATAGTATTTGTTTTATTTCTTTTTAACAGTTTTACTAGTCACTGGTATAAATTCCCCGAATTTATTTCGGCTTTCGTTATGAAGAAACTTTACCTCATCTTTTGCGTTATATCGTACGGTTAACACAAGGATTAATGGATATATCAGGATGATTGGATATTAATTTCGCGTAAATAATCTTCTTCGGCCATGTTGGTCCAATGCTGAACATAGACCTCTTCCATTTGTTTCCATTGATGTCTACTCTTAGCAACTCTCATCCATGGCTTGCCCACCGGTCGGATTTCATCGGTCCACCTCTTCTGCGGTCTGGCCACTCCTCTCCTGTTCTTTCTTGGAATTCTCTGTGTCAAATTTTCAAGGTTATCTCTATTAACATACTCGACCCATTGCCACTTTATCCTTGCTATATTTTCTACATCATATTATTTACGCTCCACGACTAATGCCACGGAGCGTAAATAATAAAACGTATAATTTTTGTAATTTTTTTTTCTATCCGCAAAGTCTCTTTTTCGGTTTTTAACCCTATTTCACCCAAAATGTATGATACGAAAAGATATGATTTCATCATTCGTTGCAATTCTTGAGGAATGGAATAGGATATAATTACATGGAGCTAAATCTAGCAAATACAGTGGGTGGTCGATCAATCCGTATTCCAATAGGTATAATGTTGCTTGTAAAAGGACCTCTTTGTGGCCAGATGTATCGTCTTGATGGAAGAAAATTTTTGTGATACAAATCAGTTCGTATTTTTCCAAATTGGCGTCGAAATAGTCCAATAGAGCGGCCACACCAGTTATTGCTGTACCTGTTTTCAAATAACAAATGCCAATAATACCTCACACATCCTAAAAAAACAGGTACCATCATGTTTTCAGCCAATTGAGTGATCTTGGTCTTGTTCGGTGTACCGTTGCTGCTTTTTATTCATGGCTAAGTGTTTCGCGTCTCTCGTAGAAAGGGAATATATTTTTCCAGAGTTTCAGACACAGGAACTCTTTCACAGCGTTGAAGTTTTGGTCATTAGTAGTAAGATTTTCATTAATATTCTCAGATCTTTTGTGTTACTCTAAGTAAACTTAAATTTACTTAGGTTTATACGTAGTCCTATTCCTTCTGCTGTTAAAACTTAACCTATGGTGTGTTAGAACAGTGAGAGACGCATAACTCACAGTCAGTCGAACGCCGCATAACTCAGTCAGTCGAACGTCACGCACGTTCGTCAAAATCAAAGAAATGATTCTCTATGATAACAGTTTGGTAGGTTCTGCTAAGCTACACGCACTGCAGACCGATAGCCGTGTACGTTGACGGTGTGCGCTGGAATCAACTGCGATTTGATTTGGATGCAAACGTTCAGCTGAGCTCACAACGTACACATAATATACGGAAATTATAATTGTATTTTTATATAGTTATTAATATTGTAATAATTAAGTGATGTCTACTAAATTTTCTCCCGATAAAGATAAAAGACTAGTGGATCTAGTACAAATTTCAGTTCCAAATAAATCTCTGGAAAGTCTATAATATTCTAGAAATTTTTCCTCGTTTTGAAACAATCTTTCTTCGACTGTTAATGTAAAAACACCTTCTGTATTAAGACATGAAAAAATTTCGTTTACATTTTTATTTCTTTTATTTACATTTAACGTTATCAACTCTTCTTCTTCCTCCTCTTGTTGGACTAATAAAATTATTGCATTAAGTTTGCGAGAATTCATTTTTTTTAAATGTACAATCTTTGAAAGAATAAATTTGAAACCAATTTCTAAACTTGTTTTCAGAGCGACAGAATATTTATGCGAAATAATCAACACCCAAAACTGCCGTGAGTCGAGTACAATAGATTCTGCTGTGCGCTGCGCACTGTTCTAACAAATCGTAGCTTTACGTGGTTCTTGCCCTGATTCTTGTTATCATATCAACGTCGTCAGCGTGTGGAGAAAATATTTAGGAAAAATCATAACCAATTTTAGCCGATCCCAACAAATATAATGGCAAACATAATAATAACTGAAGTAATCGTAACACTTTCATTCCGCTAACAGAGAGCAGTCTATTTTTTTTAAATCGCCTTTATATAAAGAAACTGTAAACTACAATCAAAAAGAAATAATGTCTAAGAAACTAATTTTACTAAAGTTTTAATTGCACTAGGCAAATATATTACACTTGTCTCAATCTAACAGCCGAACTATATTCTTCTGGAATATGAAGTAGCTACTCAAATAAAAAAACACAAACATGCTCATGAAATAAAACAAAAACTTTATCAAAATAATAATTTATTATTCAGAAACTAAAAATTGGTACAAATATGTCGGGAATAAATATTTACAATGAATGATTTTGGATAATTAATGGATAAGCGTAAAATTAATGAAAAGTTTTAACATTTTTAAACAAACCTACATTATTAAGCACTACATTTTCTGTGAAAATATTTCTAAAAATATTGTTTTATTATCACAGCTCACGTTTAATACAAGTTAGTTTCAATTAATAGTAAAAGTTTAATCAGTCTCGTTAAAATTGACACACCAACAAAATTATTTTATATTTTAAAATTAGAATACTCAAAAGGACAAAAGGTTTTAAGATAGTTTCAGTGTTTAATATGAAACTGGAGAATTGTGAGATATATTGCATGTTGTTGTATTAACCAATATTTATTAGAGTCAACAAATTTGTGAGAGAACTGTAGGGTGAAGGTAAGGAGAGAGACATCGATAAGAAATGAACAGTTTGAATATAGGCCAGGAGGACAACGGATGTATTGTTTGCTGTGAGAGAGTTAATAGAGAAGAGCTATATTTGGTATTTATAGATCTTGAGGAGCAATAGATAGAGAGAGAGAGAGAGAGAGAAAATTTTCTGAGAAGTACGTAAGACTCGTGAAGGATATGTATGAGGGAGTGTACATGAAAGTAACGGTTTTCCGTTAAAAGAAAGTTTTCCAGTAACGGTTTTCCAGTAAAACTAATTTTTTTAATGATTCAGTTAGAATATCACGCAGAGTATGACTTATTGTTAATATCGTACGGCGTTTCAAAGGTCGGGATCTTTTGCACGTAAGTTTTAATGGCTGGTGTGTTAATTTTATCAAAGAATGTAAATTAATTGTACGTCGATATACATAAGGAACAAAGTCAGCAAAACTTTACATACTTAACAAATAAACGGTTTTTTCAAATATACAAAAAATTAATTCAAATACAAATTAAATATATCGACGGAAGAAACAAAAAATATTAAAACTAAAGTAAAAAAAAAAATAAAGAGATAGTACAAACTGATACCGTAACTCTAAAATCTCTTAACCATAGCGTTTATCGATATATTAACTGAATCGTGTTTTGTTCTACATGAAGAGTCTTAAAGTTCTTTTAAATACTTCGAATGGCCATGAATTAAATTTTAAAATGAATATTACTGCTACTAATTTATATATAGTACAACATAAAGGGTGTAGGATAGGCTGCGCGTTGGCAAACATAGAAAATATTAAAGTTACCTCAGTTTTGTTTATATGTACTTAAAATATATGATCCTGCTGTTTTAATTTTTGCAGTGTCGTCAGGGTATTTATATATTTTTTTGAACATAAAATAAAATTTTCAAACTATTTTTACATTAAAATACTAGACATATTGACCAGAATAAACCGATGATTACCCATCAACAGCAATCCAGGATAGTTTAAACTATGTTTTCCAAATCACTAATTAATAATTGTTGTACCTGCATGTAGGTAGTATTTTTTGGTTATTTACTAATTTATTTAAATTCATTAGATTATCTTATGTCATTTTGTTTGCTTTACTTTGTCTGCTTTAATCAATTTTATTCATATTAATAATCACAGACATATAATATTGGCATAATTGCTGCAATTGTTTTCTTTATAAGACAGCACCCTAATGTGGGTTTTTGTACTTTCAGCATTTAATTAACCAGGTACCGTTAGACCTGAAGATATAAGTAAATTGATTGTAAGTCTTATTTTATTTCTTTTTACCTATTTGAAATGGACTCACACAGGCAACACATTTATGATTTGAACAATGTAAGTTATTATTTTATGTCCCTGGTGGCATGATAACCAATGTGATACATACATGTCATGTCGATTTGGGTCATCTAGGTGTTGACAAAACTGTTAATCCAATTAAGACAGTGTATTGAATTCGTTTAATAACACGAGGACAACTGTCAAGAACCGTATTGCTTAAAATGTATGAAGTTTTTCTCTCTAAGTGGCAAAGAGGAAGGATTCTTACATAACCTTCCAAAGGGCGATTAACCTTTCATTACTTGTCATATTATCATCATGGGCCGCCATAAGCTACAGATACATTTTTGAAATTATTGATGCCTTTACTAAATTTATTAGATTGTACCCACAACAAAAACTCAAGAAAGTATAAGCACGATTACTTCCGCTGTTATAGTATCTATCCGCTGTTTAGTTCTATTATAGCTTTAGTCTAAGTACAAGTTTCAAAGGTGGTTAATGAACACAACAAGAGATCAGATCAATATAATTGTTTGTGGGTTAAAAGGTTTTCAAGTTAAGGTATCCCAAAAACATTAATTACACACTTCACTTCTTCAAATATCTACTTACTTGCTCTGGATTGGTAACTTGGGGCGCCGCATTCGATGACGAAGAAGCAGCTTGCTGTTGTACATTCTGCACGTTAACAGCCACCAACGGCGCCCCGCTGGAAGTTTGGATACGCACAGGGCTACCTTGTCTCATTCCAGCTACGTTCTGGTTCAAAGCTGCTGATACCTGAGATAATAACGCTTGTTGAGTGGCTCCCGAGGCTCCTTGTACTTTGATGCCTGTTAAAGCGCCAGCTAGTGTCGATGTGCCTGCTTGGGGACGAAGGGCGGTGTTTAACGCTTGGGACGATCCGGCAGCTACTACCTGTAGAAATAAAGAATAATATTGTACAATATGCTTTCCAAAGGTATACACTAATGACTAACCGATTTGTAATGCGTCAAAAACATTTATTTATGCTGATATAGTCTAATAGTCTTTTGAACATAGGGGAACATCTTAAGGATAAGTTTGACGAACACAAATTACATTCTTCCATCTCAATGACAGAGAAGGCACAAAAAACCTTACCGTTCAATGGAATGGAGTTTCCCCAAGTACCTTGGAGTGACGCTAGATAGAACATTGAACTACAAGCAGCACACTGAGCTGGCCCAAGTGTGTAAAAACAGAGCTAGCTAGCACTCTGCCTATTAACAGCAGAACATACCTGCCCTTTTGGGAGCGATCAAGACACACTTATAAACTAGCCAGTGTAATGAACGAGACATGCCGACTGATTACCAGTTGCCTGACAGACCAGAGAAATTACCAAAAAAAAAAGCCTGTTTCGTGACACACTTTGATACAGGTATCTATCAACTTCTTTTGATAAATTTGGTGATAACAATAAGTAATAAACAAAATATGCAAATGATTACAACGTCATTTTGTACTTATAAACTATATATAAATATATAAAAATGTAAGATCCCTATTTGATTTTAAATACTAAAGGTGAGAAACGGTAAATTAAAGCGACACATTCCATTTTAGCGACCATGAAAGTAGATTGTTTGAGTCCGGACCTAGAGGGACGACTTCTTAAATCACTGCAATTCAGTACCTTGAGTGTGAGAAATGAGAAAATTAGTATCAACGTTAAGTACTACAAATATGTAAGTACAAATGTCTCATTTCGAAAGAAGCAAAACAGCTAAACAGAGATTAAATAAAGTGTTTGAAGTTTAATTACTTGGGTTAAAAGTTTAAAGCCAGTGCCGACTGGAGGAAAATTAAGCAGAGTTCTTTGTACATTTTTTCAAATTATTTAAAACTTGTCAAAATAGTTGGGAGATACAATCACAGAATTTCTTTTGATTTGGTGAACTAAGAAAATATACGTGGTTTCAGTTTTAACCTTTTTTCCATAAATATTTAGTGCTACACAGTGTCATGTTTTTTTGTATAGGGTACATCCGACATTTTTTTTTATTTCGCAATAACCTTTGTTTTTTGTGTATAACCCAAAAGTTTATATTGTCACTACTGTATAATTAAAGGATAATTATTATACTTTTTGTTGTGTATATTTTATTAGACAGTAAGTTATATTACCAATAATATCATGATATGCTATAACTAAGGTATTGTCATAATATTTTTGTTATTTAAATTCACATTTCTTTACCCAGTTATGAAAGTATTCCATCTATTTCTAGGAATATTTGTAAAACAGGATTTGTCGAAATTTACATTTTTGATTTTGCTATTTGCCTTGATTGATTTGTCTATTTTGCTAACATGTTGACCTTCTATATTAACTTTTACTTGGCTGAACATTTAAGAAATAAAAATTGTTAATTTGTAGCAATTATTTGTTTATTACTCTTTAATAATCTTTCCTTTTTTTTGTAAATAATAAGACCATTCTGACAGGAATGTAGAGCGACTATATAAGATAAGTGTGTTTGCTTCTCTTTCTTTTTGACTATGTCATTTGGGTTTAGAGAGGTTTAGCATATTTGTTATTTTTTTTTTAAATTATTCTTAAACCAATCTTCTCATAGGTCAAACGTCGAGTTTTCCTCGTCACTCGAAAAAGGACTAGGTGGCGCTTTTCATTTTCCCCTTTCTTTTAGACCAAATTCTGTCATTTCTATTGGTACGTATCAATTCCTAATTTTTTATCTAAACATACCCCATCCCAGATCTATAGTCCCACGTCCCAAAGCTCCCCGCTGTGAATACCTGAGCGGAGGTTTGCAAGGTGAACATACTTGCACCTGAATTCTCTTTTCTCTATTAACCCCCAACATTCCTTCCAGGTAAGTTACGTTACAAGATGACAGCTGTGAATTCAGCATGATCCAATCAATAAGACAACTACTACAGCTCGCAAACAGTCTCGCAAACTATGAGCAAGGGTGCTTTGATGTGGATTCAATAGAATGCAATTACAACGACGTAGCATTAGTTTTTATCAACCACTAGTTACACTATGTAGTATGAAAATTTTTATTATTTTAATTAATTTTTATATGGACTTACATTTACTTAAATGTAATTTATTTATAAAATGTTAATGTGCTCTATTTTAATTTTTATTTTGATTTATTTTAACTGTAAGATTCGAGAGAGCAATGTAGTTCGTACACGAAAAAAAAATTCGCTACTTACTGATGTCATAAAGCAGTGACGAAAACCACAAAATTATTTGAAATTTTATTGTCTCAAACATTGCACTAATTTTTATAAACCAATAATATGGATACCCATAGAAGTTGGGTAGATAGATTTTTTTAGAAAGAATATAAGTCGAAGGGGTTCCTTTTGAAGGGTTTGAATGAACTTATACTAACCTGTATGGTTTGCTTTGTCCCCTGCGTATTTACCGGTATAACTCTAGTAGGTGGTCCTTTTGCCAAAACTACCGGTCCCTGACTAACGTTCAATGGCGACCTGATCACCTGTTGAAACTGCTGGACGGTCATCGCTGTACTAAGTGGCTTAGAACCGACTATCAACTGAGCCTGCATGTTGTTTTTGCCCACTTGGGCAATACTAAGTTTCTGGCCGCTTAGCTTCTTTTGCGCCAGTAGTTGTTGTTGCAGATGAAACTGTCGCAGTTGGTTGGCATTGGTTGTTTTAAGAGTCGGAGCTAGGTTTTTACCTTGGGCTGAAAGGGAGACACCGGTGACGGGAATCGTGACTGTTTGAGTCGCTGAAAATTTAATAAATCAACAATCAGTATTCACACAGCAGATTTTAAAATCTCACACTAAATATGAGCGTAAAGAATATGCAACTGTCTTACCTCCAGGTGTGGATGATACTGTCTTAACGAGAGTAGCAACAGATGCTCCAGACGTACCAGCCTGAATTGCTTGGGCTAGTACTTGTGGTGATAGACTTTGAATCGTACCACCAGTTGAGGTACTGAGTTTTTGTTGCTGCAGTTGATGCTGCTTCTTCAACAATTGCGCTACTTCACTCTCTGTTACAGGTCTAGTAATTCCTGTTTTGCCGCCAACAGTAACAGTACCTTGTCTTATGAACTGAGCTCTAGGCTGCGCCTGTGTGAATTGAACAACAGTCTGTTGACCACCTATGGTAACAGTTGACGTTTTAACTCCTTGTGTCGGCAAATTTCCAGTGTGTAGCCGCAGTTGCTGCTTGATATTTGCTTGCCGGATCATCGCCAATTGTGCTTGGCCAATGGCTTTGCCTTGAAGAGCTGTTGTAGTGGCCACTACTTTGCCTTGTCCAGAAGAACCTGCTGATACTATAAGACGCTGGGTTGCAGCTTGTAGTTGGGCTGCACTGAGGCCGGAAACCGAGACTACCGTTGGTGTTTGGATCGGAGACGCGATTATTCGCTGAGTTCTTAAAGTATCTGAAAAATAAAATATTATATTATAAGAAAGAAAAACAAACATATGAAATACAAGGATTGATCTCTTTGCTCTAAACTCTGCAATAAGCTCTGTATAATAAGGAACAAACACATATTTTCTCGAACACAAAAGATATTTAACTGTTTCGTGTTGGACGCTTTCTTACTAAAATTAATTTATATTATTTATAGGTATTTAGTTCAATTAACAAAGTAAACAACAAAATTACAAAATGTTTTTTTTTACAAAATATTTACTAGTAACCCCAAAAAATTATTTTTGTTACTTACTCGGAGGAGTCGCCGCAGTACTGACAACCGGAGCCGTTGACGTGGCAATGGCTGAACTATTCTGTTGAGTTATCACCTGGGACGTTGTGGAAGGAGTACTAGTTCCACCACTCGATCCTTGCGCAGTGGGCGAAGATGCAGCCACGCTGGCTTGTTGGTTCGCCATGATGTTTTTCATCATTTGAAGGCGAGCGGCAATATGCTGATCGGGCGTCATATTTTTCTTTTCTTTGGCAATTCTCTCTGCTCTCCTGTAACATTGGAATAAAAAAATGTACTCTGAGGACTACTAACAGAAGTGCAACCTTTTACAGACAGGACTAGACAAAAATCTATATCTATATAACAAAGGCTCGCGGACTTTGCCTTTAAAGAAGGCATAAACAAGAATATACAAAGAGAAAAAATACCTACAGCCTCAACAAAATTCTTCATTGTCTCAAGATAAATTCTAAATATTTAATGCTTAACACTAAAGGATATAGTATGTTCCCTGTACGGGGACGGAGTAGAATATCCCCACGGATATTCTTTGCCTGTTGTAAGAGGCAACTAAAAAAGAAAGATGAGCAGTACAATGTAGATTTTCTCAGAACGGAATTAAGCATAGTGCAAAGAATATACGTTCATATGTGTTTTCGGTGCTGCTGTATGGGGTGGAGACCTGGACCTTAAAGAAAGAGGTGTGAGATCGACTTGAAGCATTCGAGATGTAACCTAACGAAGAATATTAAAAATAAGTTGGGTAGACCGAATAACAAATGTTGAGGTGCTCAGAAAGATGACAAAGGAAATGGAAATCATGAACACGATTAGATAAGAAAGTTACAATATCTCGGCCACGTTATGAGAGGGGATAAATATGTGTTGATACAAACCATAATGCGGGGAAAAATACAGAGAAAACGAAGTATTGGAAGAAGACGCATCTCTTGGCTCAACAATCTGAGACAGTGTTATAATTGCAGTTCTATCGACTTGTTCAGAGCTGCAATCTCAAAAGTGAAAATAGCTGTGATGATTACCAACCTCCTTAGAGGAGACGGCGCCAAATGAAGAAGAAAGAACATATTATGGTTTATAAGCTCAGGAAATGTACGTTAACAACAAATCACAGACATAAAATATATACAAACCTTGCTGCAACGTCAACCGGTAAAACGGGATGCTCAATATCGATACCACACTCATTCAAAACAGGCGACGGGGTATGTTTGGTCTTATTCAATAAAGGATTATTGACTCCTAGCTTCGGAGGTGGTACTTTCTTTAACGCCTTCAACGCCTCAAACCTGTCCGCCATTATTTGACTAAAAGCTGAGTTATTGTCCTGAGTGTACATCTGGGATGTCCTCATAGACCTGCTAGACTTCGTGGGCATCGGATACTTTTGGACGGGCCCGGCTTTATTCTTTTTCTTCTTCATAAAGTTGTCCAGACTGAGCTGTTTACCTTCTTCTCGTTGCATGAGATGATTCTCGTACCTCTGGCGGCATTGTTTAGGAGTGCGATACGCTATCGATACGGTATTAACGTAATCTGCTACGAAATCCCAATTTGGAGTGTGACCTGAGAAATACCGAAATGTAGTAGTATATATATATATATATATATATATATATATATATATATATATATATATATAATTGAAAACACATAAATATCTTGATGTAATAAAATAGAACCTTAATAAAACATATATTATAAACTGACTTCATAATTCGTAGTACCTAATCTATTATATAAAAATGAACCCATATTTTTCTATGACATGCCATGAGAATGACTTTACCGTTTACCGAAAATTTAGGAAAATTACACAGAAAATTAAAATTTTTTTGAAAACAATTTCGCGTTTGACAGTTATCACGATTTAAATGTCATATTGGATAATGCAATGGTGAGTATCCCACCTGTCTTGTGGGGGACCAGATGTGTTGGTCCAATGTTTATCCCACAACTGCTCTTTGCCAACTGTTCAGATTTTAACCTATATTTGGTTATTAACGCGCAAAATTTTTCGTATCTAGTGTGCCTTTCTGTCATAAAATGACAAGTGACATTTGGGATTAATATGTCTATACTTTTTGACATATCTCCCGTTTCAGTTTGTCTGCTTATTAAGCATACCCTTATATTTTACTGAACTAAACGTTGAACGTTTAAAACTTGAAGCATTTGAGATGTTTTTTTTATAGAAGAATGCTGAGAATATCATGGACAGAGGATTACGAACAAGGAAGTTCTAGGAAAAATGAAAAAGAACCAGAGATTGTGTTTACGATCAAACGCATAAAATTGCAATATCTGGGACACGTTTGAGAAATCAGCACCGTTACTCCCTGCTACAGTCTATATTGCAAGGTAAAGTCAAAGGTAAGCGAGGACCGGTAGAAGGAGAATATCATGGCTGCGGAATTTAAGAATTGGTTTAAGAAAACCTCAACGGAGCTGTTTCGAGCCGCAGCGAGCAAGGTTATGATTGCCAATATGATTTCCAACATCCGAAACGGATAGGAACTAGAGAAGAAGAAGAAACGTTGAACGACATTTTTCACTATACACCAACGGATGAAAATAATTTTTTTTTCTTTCTTTTTTTTCTGGTAGCACTACAACCCGGGGTGGGTCTTGGCTGACTGCCCAACCTGCTTCCATCTCGAACGGTCGTCCATGATGTTTAAGTCAGTGGGTAGCCCCATTGTTCTCAAATCTGACCATATATTATCTCTCCATCGCATTCGTAGACGTCCTAAGGGCCTTCTCCCTGTCTTCCCAGATTAACTTGGTAAGGCGGTTATTAGGGAGCCTATGAACATGGCCAGCCATCTTAGACGTTGGGATTTAATCTCTTGGACTACGTCGCTAGCACTATACATTTGTTTGACCTCGGCATTTGTTCTCATTCGGTATTGGTTAGTATTCGGATCGTGATAGGGACCGAAGATCTTTCTGAGGATTTTTCTCTCAAAGCATCTGAGTTTACTTTCCATTGCTTTTGTCAGCGTCCACGTCTCACACCCATACATGAGCACCGGTCTAATTACTGTTTTATATATCCTGATTTTTGATGTTCGTGTTAGGCTCTTGGATTTAATAGTGTTGTGGAGGCTATACATACATCTGTTTGCTGCCTGAATTCTCCCTTTTATCTCTTCCGTGATATCGTTATCTGTGGTGATAGTCGCTCCGAGATATTTAAAACTCTCCACTCTTTCAAAGTTATAGGGGTCTATTGTTACATTTTGTCCTATTCTATCTCGTCTCTTTTGTCTGTTAATGCACATATATTTGGTTTTCTCTTCATTGACCCTTAGACCGGTATTTTTTGCCTCTCTCTCTAATTTATTGAAGGTTTCTTTTACATGGTGACGGTATTTCCTACAATGTCAATGTCATCCGCGTATGCTAGTAGTAATTTTGGTCCATTTACTGTCAGTAGTTCTGTTCTAATTTGTGCGGTTCTTACTACTTTTTCCAGGATTATATTAAAAAGAAGAGGTGACAACGCGTCTCCTTGTTTCAGTCCACTGTTTATTTCAAACGACTCTGAGAGCTTGTTACCTATCCGCACTCTAGATCTACAGCCATTTACACAAACTTTAACGAGCTGGATAAGTTTTTTTGGAACTGAAAGTTCTGCCATTGCATTCCACATCTGATCCCTTTTAATGCTGTCGTATGCTTGTCGGAAATCTATGAAGAGATTATGAATGGTTCTATTGAATTCCCATCCTTTTTCAAGCAGCTGTCTGAGAGTAAAAATCTGATCTATGGTCGATCTATTTTTTCTGAATCCGGCTTGGTATTCCCTATAAAATTTTTCTACAAAAGGTGTTAGTCTACTTAATAGGATGTTCGATAAGATTTTGTACGCTGTATTAAGTAGGGAGATGCCTCTATAGTTAGAGCACTTGGTTTTAACTAAAATAACTAATTTTTCAAATTTAATTTGATTTTTAAACCCATATAAATAAAAGTTCCATTTATCAATTACATCAATATTTTGATAGCATGCTAAAATGGGCTTACCATCTAATCTCATACACATAAAAAACTTATATCTTCTTAAATATTCATTGTAACCTAGTTCTATAAAAATATAATGTGACTTACCTAAATTTGAAACAATTAAATTCAGTGGAAGACCTTGGAAACTTTGAATAACCTTCAAAATAGCCATATCTTCGTGAATCGTCCATTCATGAAACAAAGGCTGTTCCGTGGGCGGCTTTGTAATATTAGGTTTTCCCGGTATCGGCACGGACGGTCTCACCAGTCCTCGATATTTCTGCAGCTTCAGTTCGCGTTTCATTTTCAATATATTTGGCGAGTGGAACAAAGATTTCGGAGCATTCGTAGCTTCTTCTTTTCTGGGTATTTTCAATGCTCTTCTGCTTTCGCTGAAACCTGCTTCTATGCGATTCCTTTTTGCTTCTCGCTTAATGTAAATCGGTGGTAATTGGGATTCAGCCATAGTGTTGGTATCATAGAGGAATGCCATAGTTTCGTCTATATACACGTCATTTTCTTGTTGCGGCGGTGTTGGAGGACACCACATCTAGTAAATTATTCAAATTTTAATTTTTGAAGAATGCCATAAGACAAAACATTAAAATAAAGGACACATACAACAAACAACAAAACAAAATAAAAGCTTTAATGTGGCCAAAGGTTTTTTAATATGTGCCATGGTTGTTCAATCACAAATTAGTCCGTTAATTTGTAGTCTCACATTAATCTTAATTTCTGAATTTTTATAGTTTCATTGTGTTAAAATGTGAAACATATCATTAGTAGCTTAATTGCAGTTTGTTCAACTTCCTGCAAACTATAGAATATAAAGGTTTTTGTTCTATGCAGTTTTGTTCTTTTGTTTAGTGATGAAAGGCCCGAGCTTGAAATTAACGAAGTCGTTACAGGAACTGACATAACTATGGACGAAATTGAACAAGCAATACGATTAGCAAAGACCCGAAAAGCGAAGGGACCAGATGAAATACCTAGTGAAATAATAAAGCTCTTCGAAAGTTCAGGTAAAATATATCTCCTTCATCTGTTTAATAAAATTTATGAAACTGGCTGTATACCAACGGATTGGCGGCTGTCGACTTTTGTGACGATAAAAAACTATCCAAAATACTACCGAACCATCAGCTTGATGAGTGATGTTTTAAAGATATTTCTACAAATTTTGCAGCTAGGATGTACCAAAAAATAGAACCACTTGGTGACAAACAGTTTGGATTCCGTAATAACCTTGGAACAAGAGAAGCACTATTTAGTATTCAGGTTATGGTACAGAGATGTCGGACATCCCGTTTATATGTTTTATTTACTTTTGCCTTTGATCGAGTAAAACATACTGAAAAGATAGCCATTCTTCAGCAGGTAGGTATTGATGATAAAGACCTACGCATTATTAAAAATCTTTATTGGCATCAACTTGCAAACATCAGGATTGGCCGGGACACTTCTGAAGAGCTTCAAATACGAAGAGGAGTAAGGCAGGACTGCATTTTGTCCCCGCTACTATTTAACAACTATTCTGAGTTCGTTTTCAATAAAGCAGTGGATAATGTTCAATGTGGTATAAAAATGAATGGCGTCAATATTAATAATTTGAGATGCGGATGACACAGTGTTAATTTCAAGCAATTACGAAGAACTTCAACATCTAATTAATAGGATTACCACAACGTGTGATGAATATGGCCTTAAGCTAAATACCGCAAAGACAAAGGTGATGGTCGTCAGTAAAAAGCCGATACAACCGGAAGTGGTAACAGCTTATGGTGAACAACTGGAGAGAACTAACAGTATCACTTACATTGGTTGTAATCTAAGTAAGAACTGGGACATGAGCAAACAAATTAGAATACGGATAGAGAAGGCCAGAGCTGCATTCTTTAAGATGAAGAAACTGTTATGTGGAAACAATATTACTTTAAGTCTGAAAATTAGATTAGTGAGATGTTATGTGTTCTCTACTCTTTTGTATGGTTTTGAAGGTTGGACTTTGACAGATACACTTCTCAAGAAGCTGGAAGCCTTTGAAATCTGGGTGTATCGGAGAATCCTACGAATAAGTTGACTGGACAGAGTTCGTAACGAGGTTGTTTTGCATCGGATGGGAAAAGTTACGGAAGTCGTCAAAACAGTTAAAAATAGCAAACTTGAATATTTTGGCCATATCATGCGCCACCCAGAGAGATATAATACACTCCATTTAATAATACAAGGCAAGGTAGACGGAAGAAGAGGGCCAGGTCGAAGAAGAACGTCAGGTCTTAGAAACCTGAGAGATTGGTTTAACAGATCCTCTGCATCTCTTTTCCGAGCTGCCGTCAACAAAATTACTATAACCAATTTGATAGCCAACGCTCGATAATCGAGCTCGGCACATGAAGAAGAGAATTCTATTCAGAGAACAATACACTTGTTTGATGAATGGTAGCATTTTAGTGAGATTATAAATATAGCTTCGAGACTAGTTTGGGACGCAGTCTATTATAACTTTTTACCTCAATAACAACTATAGTATAATCATTCTAGTCTCAGTAGAGTCTCAATAGATGCAGCGTGCAGACTGTTCTGGATACAACACCCGGCCAAGAACATAAGTCCCCTTCAGAGTTCCAACATTGAAAAGATTAAAGAACTAATATTAGTCTGTCTAAAGACCTGACCAGCAAGGATCGATCCCACCTCAAACCAATAATGCCAACGGAAATAAACCCATGATATCTCCTATAGTTTAAAAAGTATAAATGAAAATACGTTATATAGTCCGGTGTACCACGGTTTCAGACTTACTCGTGATTGAACATTTCGTTTTGATGTTTTCCATAGTAACATTTTCAAGCATAATACAAACTGAGTTATAACTCATTCCAGGTGACAATTACGTATTTAATGATTTTAAAAACTTATCCTTTAACAGGAAAACGGTCAATTTTACTGGAAACATTCGTAATATATTTTTAAAAGTAATTAAAAGCATTGTAACCAGACTGGAGAACTTTTGATTTTGAAATTTTTGATGAATTCAGTGATATTTTTTATTTTTATGTATCATGGAAATTTAAATTATTTTTAATTATCATATATTTTAGGTATTGACATATGATCTTATAGTTTAATTTTACTTAGTTTTTGAATTTGTGGTTTAATAATTTTAGCTAGGGGAAAATTATATAAATATAATAATTATTATAATTTATTTTTATTTGTTTTAATTTTATTGATATTAGATTATTTTTAGTTTTTTCTTCATTAAATATTTTTATTTTTTTATTTATTTTTTGAAATTAGGTTAGTTCCTGTTTTGTTGCTAATTATTGGATGAGGTCCACACTTGGTGTGAACTTAAGGTCCACACATTCTTTTTTTCTTGAGAAAAAAACAACAATACTTTAACGTTATCCATTTCAAATTCACTTTATTTAAGTATCATTAATGGGATCCAAAACTTTAAACAATTTAAAATAAATAATTATAGTTATAGCGAAAACGTGTTTTCGGCAAAAAATACCATCTTTTTTTTTAACAAATACAAAACTATCGAAGATATGTAAAATTTTTTATTAAATAAAAGTTTTTTACAGTAAATACTGGTATATAGTAAATTTTATGTAGTATTAAATGTAGACCAAACCAAAGAAATTAAGACACGTATTGAAATGGCATGTGCATAATTTGTTAAACTTAAAAAGTTTCTTTGTTGTCGGAATAAGGTTAGGACTACGCTTAAGAATGCTGGTGTTACATTTTCACTACTCTCCTTTATGACGAAGCATGGAAATTAAAACAAGTGCATCTAAATAAGTTAGCCGCCTTTGAATTTTGGTATTACAGAAGAATCCTACGAATATCATGGCACAGAATAATAAACAATCAGAATGTCCACTCTCAGATGCCGCCTTTGAAGTTTTTCAGCACGCGCGCCATGTTTTAGAAGGAAACACAGACATATATGATTTGTGAGGTTATGTAATCGTTTATATTTATGTTACTATATTTAACAATGTTAATATAATTGTATAGTATGTCTATAATTGCCGTAACTCAATTAAACCGGATTAATTTTCCTATGTACACCACATAAACAACACTGGTTCCCTCTAAAACATGGCGGTACGTCTGCTCGAAGGAGATGCGCGTACTTAATTTTCTTCTTCTTTTCTTAATTAAATAATATTGACTATAAAAAGAAGAAAACTTAGGCCAGTTTATGAGAGGACAAAGATACTCATCATTGCAGCTTATTATGCAAAGCAAAATTTGAAAAGGAGAAGAAGTAAATTTTACATACCTTCGGTAGTTTTGAACTTGAAAAGAATATGGTCTTTTTAAAAATTTAAAATAATCAAAATGATTAATTCAAATATTTCAAATTTATGGACCCTATTACTGATGCTCAAATAAAGTGAATTTGAATTAGATAACGTTTAATTATTAGGGTAGATATAGTTTTTTTGTCACGAAAAAATAGCAATCGACCTTATTTTTATCATAAATCTCTTAGTTCATATACTAGAGTTCTACGGCTGCCGGAAAGAACCATGGTCGGTGAAAAACCCCTTCCTCAAGATGTGCGGTAAATTATTACTGTATTTTGAAACTTTTTATCAGTTTGCTTATAATATCCTAGCGGTAAACATCGAAATTCAGGTCCGTATTGAGTTAGTGAAAAGTGTATAAACATATTATTTTAAATGGTGAAACATGTGAAGTTTTTTTTAATGTGTTTAAAGATATGGAGGAAGAAAAAACATCTGGGCTACTGAATGTTTCATTAGATCAGTTGTACG
This sequence comes from Diabrotica balteata, assembly GCA_918026665.1. Taxonomy (NCBI): domain Eukaryota; kingdom Metazoa; phylum Arthropoda; class Insecta; order Coleoptera; family Chrysomelidae; genus Diabrotica; species Diabrotica balteata. The sequence continues at coordinate 90,671,283 of OU898280.1, forward strand.
AAAAGTTATCGCTGCAACAGAAGTTTTAGAAAAAAGTATTCGTCGAATTGTTATGGAGTAAAGGGATATTGTAATTTCTTCTTTTAAATCATCAACTAAAACGAAAAATAGGATAAAGTCAAAACCGATGTAGACAAAGCAGATAGTTTGCTACGTAGAATTATTTTAAATACTTAATACTTATACCACTGACAAAATTGTGCCTACAGTACCGAATATTTTAAGATAATTTAAAGAAACGGGATATATACGAAGCGAAGATTCTCCTCGAAAAGAAATAAAATCGATGTGATTCCGCTGGAGAAAGACGAAAACGAACAGAAAAATATTAATAGAAAGACATGATATTCGTCACTTTTGATTTTTAAACCAAATTCCAATACCGAAGGCTCCACAAATGCATTTTACGAATTACAAAAAATGGTTGGAAGAAGTATTAATATCTAACCTAACTCCAAAGTTGTTCGTGGTTGTTAACAGTGCGCCTTATCACAATGTTCAAAAAGACAAAGCACCGAATTCTAACAGTAGAAAAACAGTTATGATGCAATGGTTAAGGTCTAAGAATATTTATTTTGACACGAATATGTTAAAACTTAATTTGTACAACAATATTAAACTCCATAAGCCAAAATTTAAAACGTTTGAGATAGATGCAATGTTAACTCAATATGGTCAGTATCTTACGATTATCTCCCTACCATCCAGATTCGAATCACGTTCAAATAGCTTGAGCATGACTGAAGCAATACGTGGGACAAAGAAATTTGTCCTTTTATATTGGAAATGTTCAAAATAGATGCGTCTTGATGGAAATCGGAGTTCAAAACCCTGGTATACTGCACTAATATAAAAGAATTATTGTTGAGGTATAAATCGAAACGTAAAATATAACATTTTTAATTAAAATTGTGGTTTATTCGCATTAAATATAGTAATAGTAGATAACATGGAAATGCTTAAAGAAAATAAGTTTTAAAACCATATTTCGATTGCCTAGGTGTTGGCCACTTTGACGAAAATGAAGACGAGAAGCAAGAAGTATTTGAGAGAAAATGATTCTAAATCAGAACAGCAAATCGTAGAAACCGTTGAGGCTGTAAATTCACTTAATACTTTTGATGATGTTTCTTATATAACCATCACCACAAGGATACAAGAAACAACATCAATTCTAAGATAATATGCATGAAAAGAGACTATTGGGCACAATTTATCAAACATTAGAACCACAACTGGACTAACCCTACTGGGCTAACCCGTAACACCTACACAAAAATGTCGTTTTCTAATGAAATAGTACATAATATCAATGAAAAAAATCAAATTTAGTACTAAATCAACTTGCTACGAAATTTAAATATTTTAATTGTGGTGTATGCAGACGACGCAATACTACTCTCTCACAAAATTTAATATAACCGCCAGAAAATTTACTAATATGTAAATTGGAGCTGGAAGGTCAAATAGTAGAACAAGTGATGCAAGTTTAAATATCTAGGCATCATAGTATCTAGCTACGGAAAGCTCGAAACGGAAGTGGAAGATCAAGTGAATAGAGCAAACAGAGCCGCAGGCTGCCTGAATGAAATAATATGGAGAAATAAAAATATCAAAAAAGAAACGAAAGGCAGAATTTACAAAACAGTCATCAGACCAATAATGGCATTCGCGGCAGAAACAAGACCTGACACGACAGCACAAAAAGGATGTTAGAAACAGCAGAGATGAAAACACTTGATGGCAAGACACTATGGGAGAGAGCTAGAAGTATATATGATGTAGATGCAAGGTGGAGAACATCAAGAACTGGGTAAGAAATTGGGGTAGAATTGAACCATCATATAAGCCGAATGACAACAAATAGAGTAGTAAAGACGGCAAGAGACAGTTCCCCAATAGGAAGACGATCAGTAGAAGGACCACGAAAATGATGGAACGACAAGAACGACAACTTACTGGAGGCACATTGAAAAACAGAGTTTATATAAAAAGAAGCGAAAAGATGCGGTGTAATTGCAACAGTAGTAAATTTTTTGAAACAGGTTCTACCGATACTTCGTAAAGACATACCTTTAAAATACTGTGAAATATGCTTTTTATTTTTGGGACATCTAAAATCATCATTGTTTGTTGTTGTTTACCGGCTCCAAAAAAAGGTTTAGTGGTTTTAACTGATTATTTTGATAAAAGACAGTTGATGAGTTAAAAATGCTGGAATCCTGTATTGAAATGAAAACATTTCCTTGCAAAGTGTTGTGTGCAGATGAAGATGATAAGGAAAAACCGTTTGCTATATACGAAAAATTTTCAAAAAAATTTAGTATACACTTATGGGCTGGGATTATTGGTATCATCTGATTGGATCGTTCAAACTTCCTAGAAGATTGAATGGAGAAACCTACTTAAATTTTTTGAAACATGTTCTACCGATACTTCTTGAAGTGATACATACCTTTACAAATACTGTGAAATATGATTATAAATTCATGTATCACTTCGAGTCTTTATAATGCAATAATAATGTTCATGTCGGTTAAAATAGTATACAAACCTTAATGATTAAATATTTAATAAAAACAAATATGCTTTTTCTAAATTCGTTAAAGCTGTAGCAAAACTCTTGCTGAAATTTGTAAATATTTTATACTCAAAAAGACAGAAAAGGACAGTCGTTTTCGTTTAAAGCTATCAAAATAGGAGCGCTTTTTCAGCTTACACTAAAATAGTGGAAAATTACATTCGCTCGCTTTCCGTGTTTGAATTGTGTTCCTTTCGCCGTTTATTTTTATATATTCGGCGTCTCAATTCATTAAAGCCGTAGTAAAGCCCTTGCTGAAATTTGTAAATTCTTTATATACAATGGAGATATTAGACCTATAGAAGCGTAAGAAAGCGTAGAAAATTGTAAATTTAGAAGACCCCTTTCAATTTATATAAACTCTTTACCAAAATAATCACTTATCGACTACAGAAGAAATCTTAACTAATAGAGCAAGACAGCGTTCGATCATGTGTCGAGACTAACAATCAATCACCTTACACTGAAACTCTTAATACAGGAAACTATAGAATAAATGAACTGCTTTTCAATAAACCTTACATAATAGTCCCTAACGGAATAGGCTTTCCGAACAGCTCTATCCTAATATCGTGTCGAGTATAGGGACACACAGCTAAATTACAACACATAGAAAATTATCAGCAAGGGTGAAATTCCATGGTAATTCCACAAAAAACCGATGTATTAGAGAAGGGTCTGATATTGGGACACAATGTGAGCAAAGCTATTCACACTTCTAGAATATGCATCTAAAAGACTTACATAAAAACTGGTATAAGAAAGAGATAAACATGGACGGACAAATGCTTAATAAACTTGTTTGATTTGTTGATGCAAAGTCTAACAACTGCTTAACGAACTTGTACAGGGAATCAAAGGTGCATCGTATGCAAACAATGAACAAGAAATTACATAATATACACTGCGGCTAACGCTAAAATTGCACTACATAATTCAATTATTTCCCTCGGTTGTTCGTTGCATGGTCAAGGTCATTAAATCTTGTTTATAATTATAAATGTTTGTACTTACTGGCATTTGCTCCATAGTGTTATCTGATACCCATATCTGGAATATTTGCAACATTTAGTAAGTGGGAAAAATTTATCCCACAGTCACCTTTGGAAATCCTGTTTATTACCGTCTTAAATAAGCCTAGGTTATTTTTGAATTTGCTTTTGATTACTAGACGTACTCATAAAAGAAAACAACTCGCAATTCTTAAAACATTGCTTTTAATTTAATCTAGCTGCGCTCGGATGAATTGCCATTTTGACAACTGTTATCCAATTTATACCCGCAAAATGTTGAGCAAAACAATTAGGTTACATACACATACAAGACAGAAGCGAAAAAATCGTTGTGATACGTATAGAAGTGAGTCCAAAGACTGTGGATTTGTGTGAATACTAAATGCTATCTTAGAGAATTCTTTCATAAAACGAGGCATTGACAAGAAAATATTGAAGACAAAATATAAATATGTCAAGAAATAAATGTTCAGTGAGTTTAGATGTTAGGTGAGTTTTTTCATTTATATAAAAGTTTACAAGACGAGTACAAGGTTTAACAGATATTTTCAAGTGAAACAGATTTACGTTCAAGCAAATATTTTGTATCAGATATGACTCACCATGAGTGTGCAAACTCTAACGGAGTTTGCACACTGTTGGGAACTAATTACAGAGGAAGAAAAACCGAGATGTTGCGTTTGAATTGGAGAATTTCTGGCAATGATAAAACACAATCACGATTTTTTTTCTGACATGTAACTATCGTTGAAGAAAGCTTAAAATAATCTTTTCTGTTAAGCATCAAACTGTGGTTACACTCTTTTTTTTACAAAATTCTTAAATATTCATTTTTCAAAACGATTTCCGGGGTGAAAATCGAAACGTCAAATATTAGTTTGAGTGAAGCCACAATCAGTTGTGGCTTCGAATCAAATAATTCTATTTAACATTTTTTTATTGCATTTTAATAAGAAGGATTTTTTAGGTGACCGTGGGGTGGTTACGAGGGTTGTAAAGAAGCCCCCTTGCTCATGTCCAGCGGGGCAGTGTTTTGGTGCCCCACGCGGACTAAGAGCAAAGAAGGCACCAAAACCCACGTCCACCCCGCCGTTAAATTAAACAACAACATTCGCAAGAGAACTTCTTTATTTTCAAGTTTTTTTTTCATTTCAGTTTTTCGTACGTATTAATTATGTACATATTAATATTTACGTGACTCTGTGAACGGTTTGAAAAAAATTTCATTACATTTTCGATCAGTGTATGAGTATGTATCTGGAAATGGTTAAGTAACTGTATAGGTAATTGGGCCAGATATCGCGTGACATTGGAACCACCCTGTGATAGATATTGATAAGCTCGGGATTTGCATTACCGACAATGTTAAACGTTATTAAACACCTATCCTGGGTGATGAACAAGAGCTGAACAGCTGTTTCGGTAATTGCAGATTCCAACCTTACCGATAAACTAAGATATAATGTCCATAGACATAAATACAAATAGACTGACTGTTGCAATACAGGCTCGTTCCCCCAGTGCGACAGAAAAGAGTGACGCAAAACAGTCCCTGCGTCTCTTTCTAATGGGACAGGTTTATCAACCACGTGACCTAAATGACAAATGAGAAGGCTACGTGGTCGATAAACTGGGTCCATCAGAAAGATATCCAAAGACAGCTTTGCATCAGTTTCTCTGTCACACTGGAGGAACGGGGCTGTACTGCAACAGTAAGTCTATTAGTATTATGTCTATGATAATGTCAGATGATATAAAACGATAGAGGGTTAAGTATACTTAAAAACGGGATACCACAATTAGTATCAATAATTAATGGAACCTACTTATAAGATAAGATACATTAATTGTTCAATAAAATATCATCTTAGCACCATCCTGCCGTAAAGGCTATAATACTGATTTTTTTGAAAAAAAAAATAGTTCACTTTAATCCGTGTTCCCTTTCACGATGATTCATCACTATCTTTAATGTAATGCAAAGTTTTTCATAAAATAAAGCTTGTTTAAAATTCCAATAAAAGTAGAATTGTACACTTCACATTTGTCTTTGCACAAAATATAAAAATATTTCTTAATATGAACTCAATCTTCCCAAAATTATAAAATGAGAGTTGCGATATTGCTAATTTTACAGTTTTCCCCTAATGTTAAGAATTTATATTGTACTAAATTTTAAGAATGTGTAAATTTAATATAAAACATCATTTCCAAGCCATAGTCAGTAATACAAATTAAATCTTATTTAAACAGTGTACACTAGGGAAATAACTGTAATTTCAGAAATTGAGGAGCTTTTATCATAAAAAAAAGTTTTACCGAAATAAATGATGAAACTCTTAAAAATCCAGTAATAGAATTTAGATATAAACTATTCGTATTCATATTATTCACAAACCGCTATAAATTAACAATTTAATAATGGGTTTTTTTAATCGCATTTGTTCATAAAATTTATGTATCAGTTAGTTCTAAATTAAATATAATAATTCGTTACTCCTATCAGTTTTTGGTGTACAATTCTACAAGGAAATTACAACGTGAGTACTATTTTTCTGACTATTTTAAGTACAACAAATGTATCGAACGAGTTGCGTTTTCATTAATTGTTTAAACTGTCGACATAAATCATAGAAATTATTAATTAAATAGAATGTTAAAATCTTAAATATTTCTGTTGCACAGTGCGTCATGGAAAACGGCACACACAGAGAAGCATTTAAATTACGAAATTATCCGTTTTTTAATATCTTAAACATTAAGTGAGTTATCTCGTAAACTTATTACAAATGACACAGCATTAGCCTACATCAATGAGAGGCATAATACAACACGAGGCTTCTTATCCAATGTAAGAATTTTGCTGTTAGTTAATATTCTCGAGGAAAATAATATTCTTCGCCTGTTTGCATCCACTCCTGACAAAGGCCTCCCCATACCTTCTCAACTCTTCTGTTTTGTGATATTTGATGTCAGTTCCTTCCAACTTTTGCTTTGATGTCATCTAGCCACCATTTTTGTGGTCTTCCTCCACTACGACTGTGTTCTTATGATATTATCTGTTGCTAATACTATTCTATATTCAGCAATGCTCGAATTTGGAATACCAATATGATTGGGGTATAAGTGGATCTTTCAGAACCATTTACCTAACAGAGAACTGCGCTATCATGCATGCTGTTCAATCTAGCGTTAGAAAAAGTTATGAGAGATTCGGGAATAAACTTAACGGGTACGATATATAAACGTAGTATATACAAATAATGGCATATGCTGATAATATCGTGATCATTGGAAGAACTCGAAATAAAGTAGTTGAAGCTTTCACACGTATTAAAACGGCGCAGAAAACATGAGACTTCTGATTAACTCACAGAAAACTAAATATATGCCGGCTATATCAAGAATGCAACACAATAACTTAGAGATGCAACTATAGAAATGGTGACAGAGTTCTGCTACTTGGGGGGTCACTGGTTGACTGCAAAAACAATACATCCAAAGAAATAAGAAAAAGAATAAATATGCGTGGCTAACTGCTGTTATTTTGGCCAAGGTCCTCAACTAAGTCCAAGATCCTTCTAAAATAACGGTACTAAATAGGCCGGTCGTTGGAAGAGAAAGGGAGCGAACTAAACTCAGCTATTTGGATGATTTAAGGGAGATTGGAGTAAGGCAGACACTCGACAGGGAAGGATGGAAGAATGTTTTGAGGCAGGCCAGGGCTCACGAAGGGCTGTAGCGCCAACTGATGATGAGGAATACCTTTCAATGGTATTATCTGTGTTATTTACCATGAAATAACAGTTTCTATTGGCAAAAATTATTCCAGATTTTCGATGGACAAGATACTCTAGTTTTTATGCTTAAAAAAAGTTTTAGTCAACCCTTTTTGAGGGATTACTAACAGATTTTTGATGGAAGAAATCAAAAGATAAGCAGATCGTAAAATCTCTAAATGTTGTGGATGAAACAAATCGAAAATGAACAAAAAGGACTACAGATTTTACAATAGAATTCATCAAAGAAAGCATGACATAATACATGTGACAATAGAGTGACTTCTCTACGAGCAAGACGCAAACATGTCTAATCAGTGTTATATCGTAATATTGCTAATTAGAACTACCCATGCCTCAAAAAGAAAATCTTTGACCAGCGTGTGTTACATGCACTCATTTATGGAGCGGGAAACAATAAACACTCCTGACAACGGATTGACACAAGAAATACTGCAAAGCAGAAGGCACCAAACAAAGTATTAGCAGTATCTGGATGTAAGTCGCACAAAAAAACAAGAAATTGGAACAGCGAAAAGTTACCCATGTCCAGCAGTGGACGCATACAGGTTGATAATGATGATATCTATGAACAACATATGAAAAACTTTAATTGATCTTAGTCATTAAAGAATGTGCCAATTCTCCCCAGAGATATCAAGAATTTACTGAATGTTCATGCCAATTCAACACAATATTTTTTTAAAATTTTAATATATTATGTAATTATGTAATTTGTATAATTTATATAATGTACATAATTTTTCGAATAGCAATCAATTTTTTTTTTTTTCGCACGCGTGTCTCATAAAGTCCGACGGCAGAAAAAAGTTATTAACACTATACAAACTAAGTAATATATAAAAAGATACATATTGACTAATATTACATATTTGGTTGAACCTTTTCCCTGACGCACAGACTGTTTGTCAAACTGCAACACAAAGTTCTTTTTTTTTTCGTTAACTTTCAATCAGCCAGAAAAATAGGTATAAACGTAAAGCGACAAATTGTGGTGGAAATAAACAGCAAACATGAATAAATAGTTATCCAACAGTAGTTACCGAAAAATATAAAAAATAATTGTTTTTCATTTTTTAAAATGTCCGTATTCTTTGAACATAACAACATGTACACATTCACACTATAATTTACAATTATGCTCGTTTTTAATAAAAATTGTTCCGTAAAAAAACTATTAATCCTAAAATTATATGTACACATAATTCTAAATCACATTATTCACATTTTACATTAGCGTATATAGTCCAAATTTACAATTTTATTAACAAATCACTGGAAGAACGAGGGGAAATTTCAAAAATGGTTTAACACAATATATACAATGGACAATTCCGAACAATAATTTATCTACAAATGAACAGACTGCAATTTGGTAATAAATTAAAAATATTACTTCAAGTACACATGATAAAGATAAAAAATCGTTTGTCTGGTCAAAGAAAACCATATTTGTTCAATACATGGTTAACAAACGGCGGTTGTAAAGAAAAAATGCACACTTTAATTACGGCAACAATACTTGGAAATATGAAATTTGAAATTTCCGTGTGATAAAAAATTATCACATTCTTCTGGGGAAACTGATCAGTTTCCCCGTCCACTAGGAAGATATAGTCTTCATCAATTTTATAAATATAATTGAAAGAAACGGATATAGAAAATGTAAGACGTGTAGGTGTAGAAGTTTGAATATATTAGTCCAGTATTGTGGCAAACAGAGACTGACGTATAAAAAGATTAATTAATTAAACTATTTAGAAAAAAACATATTGAGACACAATGTAGAAAAAATAATCATTGAATACTGTAATGAAATAGATTATTTTTGAGTTATTACCTTATTGCACCGTACATTGATCAATAATTATACCAAATAATCAAACAATTACATTGAACTAGTACACAAGTTTTAAATTCCGCCTCTTTCCACAGTTGAATCTCCCTATAACTCGGGCGAACCAACATTCTTATATTTTGAGTTATCGTTTACTTTAGAAGCTTCGACAGGTGAAACAGGCGACCGTTTAACCCAACTGTCTAAAGTCTGATTGTTCGAAATTTTACCACACTTTTTGAAGTTTCTTCTCGGTTCAGGAGACCTGAAATTGGCATTTCTATTAGACGTTACTAATTTAGACATTCTGATCGTTTCGGTATGACCGTTATCGACGTGAGGAACTTTGTTGTTGAGTCTATTTTCTATATCTGCTACATTTGGAATTGTATCCGATTCATCTGACTTTTCATCTTTCCTGTTGTGGGACTGTGCCTCTTCATCTTTTATAGTTTGTGATAGTACTTCATTTTTTCTATTGTGGGACGTGTAGTTCTTCATATTTTCGATGTTCAGATGGAACTCTTCATCTTTCCTATGTTCAGGTACCTCTTTGTCTGTCATATCATGGAAGATAATTGTTCATCTTTCCTGTCGTGGGTTGACATATTTTCATCTTCTTGGTCTCCATTATTGTGGGATAGAATTTCTTCACTTGCCTTTTGTGAAATTTTGTAATTTTCTGATTTTTTTATATGTTCATCGATATCACTTGTGTCATTTGCAACTTCATCTACCAATTCGTTGGAATGATCTAATGTTTTCTCTTCAATGTCTTCTTCATGTTCATGTTCTTTCCTTCGCTATTTTGTTTATTTATAGATTTACCCTTACTTATTTCATTTACTAATTCATCAACTGAATCAGTAGAATTTTCTAAGGTTTTCTCTTCTACTTCTTCGTCATGATTTTCTTCCTTTTTAATAACCCCCTCATCATTTTCTGATTTTTTGATGTTTTCCTCATTATCCTTTTCGTTCTTTTTGATGCCTTCTTCATGGTCTTTATCATCTTCCTTGATATCTTTTCTCTTTTCTCCTTTCTCTTTAATGTCTTCATCATTACTTTCTTCTTTTTTGATATCATTTTCTTTCTCATTGATGTGTTCGTCATTATCATTTATTTTTTCCTCAATGTCTTCCATATCAAGATTTTCGGTTACTTCCATTTTTTCTTCATCATCATTTTCTTTAGATAAATGCTCTAAATCTGAAACATTGTCATCACTCAGTTTTTCATCTTTCTGCTCTACCTGGTCTATCTGAATATCTTCTTCGAGGAGCATTTTTTCATCTACGTCTTCATTTTTGTTTGTAACGAAATCTTCGTCGTATTTATCATCGAGTATAGATTCGTCTAATTCTTCATTTTCATGTGTACTACTTTCTTTATTACTTTCGTTATTGTCGATTTCAGTACAGCCAGCTAATTTACTATGTTCAGATGAGGTAACTTCTGTATTGTCAAGGGAATCATTCCGTTCATCGAAATTGTTACTTTCATGTTGACTAGACTCACAATCTTTGGTCTGATTCTGGTTCGAGCTGGTGGAAGTCTCATCAATTTGTGTGCTAACCGAAATCTCGATTTCTTCGTTCAAGTTGACTTTAAAACGTTTATCATTCAGTATATTACTTAAAATTACTTTACAAGTTTTCGCTTTGGATGCTACCTTGGTAGGTTTCGTAGTAGATTTTTCGCCTGACTGGTTACTGTTTTCTTCTTCTGACGTTTCTAAACTGCTGGGGTATTTCCGCCTTAATCGCTTTCTGCCGTCCTTATCTATATCGTTGTCGTTTTCAGACATAGATCTAACCCTTTTATTTTTTCTGTGGTTCTCACCGGATTTTTTCATAGGTTTTTCTCCAGGCAAAATCGGGCTGACATCGAGTGTCCAAAGGTTAATAGCTACTGTCCCCCTAGACCTAGTTCTAGGTGAATTTGGATCAACGTGGTTTAAAGTAGTTTTAGATTCTGTTGAAGAATTTGATTCACTATCAGAAATACTATCCGTATCCCCTCCGTTAATTTGAGATTCTTCTTGTGATTCACACACTTCCGATTCTTCGACCTCTGCATCTTTGCTTTTTTGTGACAGCCTACGCGTCCTAATCTTCTTTAACTTTTTCTCAACGTCTTCGTCGCCATCTTTTTTGAGCCTAACCCTTTTATTACTTAAAATTCTATTATACCTATTGATTTTTTTGTTTTTTGAGCTAACCTGGTTGGTGGCGTCGTCTCTTGAATATGTGATGATATCACCTTCTTCTTCTAACTCTCGGGCACGACGTTCCTCTTCTTCTCGCATCGCCGCCAGACGGTTCTGCTCCCATTCCTTTTTCTGTTCTTCAATTTCCCTTGTCGCAGCCGCAAGCTGTTCTGCAGACCAAGCAGATTCTGTTGCCTCAATGAAATTCATGGCATATTTTTCTATAGGTGTTAACTACAAAAAGAAAATTTTATTTTGTAAATATTATTTTATAAATAAGATAAAGAAAGTATGAAGTATACAATTTTTAAATAACTAATGTATGGGACATACCAAACGCCAACATTTGACAACATGTTCGAAAGAAAAACAATTTAAAGTAAAGGCAGAAATTTTATTACGAAAATTGTATAGTTTATGCAAGTTCTGAAGCTGAGGTATTAGCATCTTTTGATTACTGTATTTCAAGAGACTCATTATTACTGATAAGATAATTATCTTTTAAATATACTTGTTATGGATTATCAGAATCTTGTAACAAGCTTGCCAAAATGTCCATATTGGACCAATTAAATATATTTTACGATAAGATATATGCAAAGGAAATCGCTAAACATATATATAAAAAAAGATCTTTTCAATTTGTTTGAAATCAATATTGATGCCTACTAGTGAGTGGACAGTTTATAAACTAGTTATTTTATAAACAGTAAAATTATTTTGTGGTTAATGCCCCAAATATGCCATGTTGTTAAAATCTAGTTATTCATTGGTTATACATATAAAAATTTCGTCCCATTAGTATTACAAGCATTACACCAGAAAATAAGTTTTTCTAGTTAGATGTTGCAAGGTTCTAGATAGTTTTCAATAAAGTAAATCGAAAACATGCTGGCCACTGCGTTTTTATAGCACAGATGCAAAAGTTAGACAGCTATAGAACTGTTAACTGATCGTCTATGCATTATAAACAAGTTTATACAATTTTAGAAAGTTTCAGCATTAATGTTAACAAACGGTTTAAAGACAAAAAATTATTTTGACATGAGAGAGCACCCAGTCTCCACGTCGCCGTCGTTACAGCACCGGTCTCTATATTCGCACATCCTAACGAAAATTTCTCAAGGGAAACGATTAGACGTTTCAGCTTGTAAAAGGAATTACAGAAAAATAATAAGACTAACAATACTCTTACAGAAAAAAAAAAAAACTAAATTAACGACCTCGAAAGCAATTAAGCATCAAAACAACAAAGCTTGGATCTAATTACACAAAACAATGGTGATAACAATACTGAGGTCCCTTGCGACGCTGCCAGAGTTAAAAAATCATAGAACTTATGATCATTCCTTGCATCTAGGCTATGTGTGAGGCACTCCTATTCTATTTCAGCTTAAATTTGATTCTGTCATTGTGACTGGAGCTTGATGAACAAGTGTGAAAATCATGTTCTAGAAATGCACAAACTTATATCCAAGATTTGATTTGATTAACCAGCAGTTTACACTTTTTTAAAACATATGGAAATAGGAAGTTTACTGGTGATCATCATACACTTTAGTAACCTGATAAAAATCAAGTGTGGACCGACATGTGATTAAATACTTTTCAAAGACAATTTGGACATTTTCTGCATTGTTTTATAAGCATAAAAATTATTTTCAATGTCGAATTGAATTTTTTCTACGTTCTACTATACACATAAATTCTAGAAAATCGCAAATAACCCTATTAATATGTGAATATGTCGAATCGAACATCACTAACGTCAATGTGTCACGTAACACAAACTCTTTTAAAACCCATCTTCAGAATAAAAAAAA
>OU898280.1:90685045-90917545 GCA_918026665.1 Diabrotica balteata
TGCAAAGCAGAAGGCACCAAACAAAGTATTAGCAGTATCTGGATGTAAGTCGCACAAAAAAACAAGAAATTGAAACAGCGAAAAGTTACCCATGTCCAGCAGTGGACGCTACAGGTTGATAATGATGATATCTATGAACAAATATAGAAAAACTTTAATTGATCTTAGTCATTAAAGAATGGGCCAATTCTCCCAGAGATATCAAGAATTTACTGAATGTTCATGCCAATTCAACACAATATTTTTTTAAAATTTTAATATATTATGTAATTATGTAATTTGTATAATTTTATATAATGTACATAATTTTTCGAATAGCAATCATTTTTTTTTCAATACGCGTTCTGAAATTTTCAATTTCTTTTCCGTTTATTGGTATAAGTCATAAAGTCCGACGGCAGAAAAAGTTATTAACATATACAAAACTAAGTAATATATAAAAGATACATATTGACTAATATTACATATTTGGTTGAACCTTTTCCCTGACGCACAGACTGTTTGTCAAACTGCAACACAAAGTTCTTTTTTTTTTTTCGTTAACTTTCAATCAGCCAGAAAAATAGGTAAAACGTAAAGCGACAAATTGTGGTGGAAATAAACAGCAAACATGAATAAATAGTTATCCAACAGTAGTTACCGAGAAAAAATATAAAAAATAATTGTTTTTCATTTTTTAAAATGTCCGTATTCTTTGAACATAACAACATGTACACATTCACACTATAATTTACAATTATGCTCGTTTTTATAAAAATTGTTCCGTAAAAAACTATTAATCCTAAAATTATATGTACACATAATTCTAAAACATTATTCACATTTTACATTAGCGTATATAGTCCAAATTTACAATTTAATTAACAAATCACTGAAGAACGAGGGGAAATTTCAAAAATGGTTTAACACAATATATACAATGGACAATTCCGAACAATAATTTATCTACAAATGAACAGACTGCAATTTGGTAATAAATTAAAAATAATACTTCAAGTACACATGATAAAGATAAAAAATCGTTTGTATGGTCAAAGAAAACAATATTTGTTCAATACATGGTTAACAAACGGCGGTTGTAAAGAAAAAATGCACACTTTATTACGGCAACAATACTTGGAAATATGAAATTTGAAATTCCGTGTGATAAAAAAATTATCCCATTCTTCTGGGGAAACTGATCAGCTTCACTAGGATAGATAAAGTCTTCATCAATTTTATAAATATAATTGAAAGGAACGGATATAGAAAAATGTAAGACTGTAGGTGTAGAAGTTTGAATATATTAGTCCAGTATTGTGGCAAACAGAGACTGACGTTATAAAAAGATTAATTAATTAAAATATTTAGAAAAAAACATATTGAGACACAATGTAGAAACAAAATCATTGAATACTGTAATGAAATAGACTATTTTTGAGTTATTACCTTATTGCACGTACATTGATCATAATTTTTACCAAATAATCAAACAATTACATTGAACTAGTACACAAGTTTTAAATTCCGCCTCTTTCCACAGTTGAATCTCCCTATAACTCGGGCGAAACCAACATTCTTATATTTTGAGTTATCGTTTACTTTAGAAGCTTCGACAGGTGAAACAGGCGACCGTTTAACCCAACTGTCTAAAGTCTGATTGTTCGAAATTTTACCACACTTTTGAAGTTTCTTCTCGGTTCAGGAGACTGAAATTGGCATTTTCTATTAGACGTTACTAAATTAGACATTCTGATCGTTTCGGTATGACCGTTATCGACGTGAGGAACTTTGTTGTTGAGTCTATTTTCTATATCTGCTACATTTGGAATTGTATCCGATTCATCTGACTTTTCATCTTTCCTGTTGTGGGACTGTGCCTCTTCATCTTTTATAGTTTGTGATAGTACTTCATTTTTTCTATTATGGGACGGTAGTTCTTCATATTTTCGATGTTCAGATGGTACCTCTTCATCTTTCCTACGTTCAGGTACCTCTTTGTCTGTCCTATCATGGGAAGATAATTGTTCATCTTTCCTGTCGTGGGTTGACATATTTTCATCTTCTTTATTGTAAGATGGCACCTCTTATCTTTTATATCCTGGGATGATAAATCTTGGTCTCCATTATTGTGGGATAGAATTTCTTCACTTGCCTTTTGTGAAATTTTGGAATTTTCTGAATTTTTTATATATTCATCGATATCACTTGTGTCATTTGCAACTTCATCTACCGATTCGTTGGAATGATCTAATGTTTTCTCTTCAATGTCTTCTTCATGTTCATGTTCTTTCCCTTCGCTATTTTGTTTATTTATAGATTTATCCTTACTTATTTCATTTACTAATTCATCAACTGAATCAGTAGAATTTTCTAAGGTTTTCTCTTCTACTTCTTCGTCATGATTTTGCTTCCTTTTTAATATCCCCTCATCATTTCTGATTTTTTGATGTTTTCCTCATTATCCTTTTCATTCTTTTTTATGCCTTCTTCATGGTCTGTATCATCTTCCTTGATATCTTTTCTCTTTTCTCCTTTCTCTTTAATGTCTTCATCATTACTTTCTTCTTTTTTGATATCATTTTCTTTCTCATTGATGTGTTCGTCATTATCATTTATTTTTTCCTCAATGTCTTCCATATCAAGATTTTCGGTTACTTCCATTTTTTCTTCATCATTATTTTCTTTAGATAAATGCTCTAAATCTGAAACATTATTGTCATCACTCAGTTTTTCATCTTTCTGCTCTACCTGGTCTATCTGAATATCTTCTTCGAGGAGCATTTTTTCATCTACGTCTTCATTTTTGTTTGTAAACGAAATCTTCGTCGTATTTATCATCGAGTATAGATTCGTCTAATTCTTCATTTTCATGTGTACTACTTTCTTTATTACTTTCGTTATTGTCGATTTCAGTACAGCCAGCTAATTTTACTTGTTCAGATGAGGTAACTTCTGTATTGTCAAGGGAATCATTCCGTTCATCGAAATTGTTACTTTCATGTTGACTAGACTCACAATCTTTGGTCTGATTCTGGTTCGAGCTGGTGGAAGTCTCATCAATTGTTGTGCTAAACCGAAATCTCGATTTCTTCGTTCAAGTTGACTTTAAAACGTTTATCATTCAGTATATTATTAAAATTACTTTACAAGTTTTCGCTTTGGATGCTACCTTGGTAGGTTTCGTAGTAGATTTTTCGCCTGACTGGTTACTGTTTTCTTCTTCTGACGTTTCTAAAACTGCTGGGGTATTTCCGCCTTAATCGCTTTCTGCCGTCCTTATCTATATCGTTGTCGTTTTCAGGACATAGATCTAACCCTTTTATTTTTTCTGTGGTTCTCACCGGATTTTTCATAGGTTTTCTCCAGGCAAAATCGGGCTGACATCGAGTGTCCAAAGATTAATAGCTACTGTCCCCCTAGACCTAGTTCTAGGTGAATTTGGATCAACGTGGTTTAAAGTAGTTTTAGATTCTGTTGAAGAATTTGATTCACTATCAGAAATACTATCCGTATCCCCTCGTTATTTTGAGTTCTTCTTGTGATTCACACACTTCCGATTCTTCGACCTCTGCATCTTTGCTTTTTTGTGACAGCCTACGCGTCCTAATCTTCCTTCAACTTTTTCTCAACGTCTTCGTCGCCATCTTTTTTGAGCCTAACCCTTTTATTACTTAAAATTCTATTATACCTATTGATTTTTTTGTTTTTTGAGCTAACCTGGTTGGTGGCGTCGTCTCTTGAATATGTGATGATATCACCTTCTTCTTCTAACTCTCGGGCACGACGTTCCTCTTCTTCTCGCATCGCCGCCAGACGGTTCTGCTCCCATTCCTTTTTCTGTTCTTCAATTTCCCTTGTCGCAGCCGCAAGCTGTTCTGCAGACCAAGCAGATTCTGTTGCCTCAATGAAATTCATGGCATATTTTTTCATAGGTGTTAACTACAAAAATAAATATTTTATTTTGTTAATAAGATAAAGAAAGTATGAAGTATACAATTTTTAAATAACTAATGTATGGGACATACCAAACGCCAACATTTGAACCATGTTCGAAAGAAAAACACAATTTAAAGTAAAGGCAGAATTTTATTACGAAAATTGTATAGTTTATGCAAGTTCTGAAGTGAGGTATTAGCTCTTTTGATTACTGTATTTCAAGAGACTCATTATTACTGATAAGATAATTATCTTTTAAATATCCATTACTTGATGGAAATTTGTAATTTTATGGATTAATCAGAATCTTGTAAACAAGCCCAAAATGTCCATATTGGACCAATTAAATATATTTACGATCAGATATATGCAAAGGAAATCGCTAAACATATATATAAAAAAGATCTTTTCAATTTGTTTGAAATCATATTTGATGCCTACTAGTGAGTGGACAGTTTATAAACTAGTTATTTTATAAACAGTAAAATTATTTTGTGGTTAATGCCCCAATATGCCATGTTGTTAAAATCTAGTTATTCATTGGTTATACATATAAAAATTTCGTCCCATTAGTATTACAAGCATTACCAGAAAAATAAGTTTTTCTAGTTAGATGTTGCAAGGTTCTAGATAGTTTTCAATAAAGTAAATCGAAAACATGCTGGCCACTGCGTTTTTTATAGCACAGATGCAAAAGTTAGACAGCTATAGAACTGTTAACTGATCGTCTATGCATTATAAACAAGTTTATACAATTTTAGAAAGTTTCAGCATTAATGTTAACAAACGGTTTAAAGACAAAAAATTATTTTGACATGAGAGAGCACCCAGTCTCCACGTCGCCGTCGGTTACAGCACCGGTCTCTATATTCGCACATCCTAACGAAAATTTCTCAAGGGAAACGATTAGACGTTTTCAGCTTGTAAAAGGAATTACAGAAAAATAATAAGACTAACAATACTCTTACAGAAAAAAAAAACTAAATTAACGACCTCGAAAGCAATTAAGCATCAAAACAACAAAGCTTGGATCTAATTACACAAAACAATGGTGATAACAATACTGAGGTCCCTTGCGACGCTGCCAGAGTTAAAAAAATCATAGAACTTATGATCATTCCTTGCATCTTTAGGCTATGTGTGAGGCACTCCTTATTCTATTTCAGCTTAAATTTGATTCTGTCATTGTGACTGGAGCTTGATGAACAAGTGTGAAATCATGTTCTAGAAATGCACAAACTTATATCCAAGATTTGATTTGATTAACCAGCAGTTTACACTTTTTTAAAACATATGGAAATAGGAAGTTTACTGGTGATCATCATACACTTTAGTAACCTGATAAAAATCAAGTGTGGACCGACATGTGATTAAATACTTTTCAAAGACAATTTGGACATTTTCTGCATTGTTTTATAAGCATAAAATTATTTTCAATGTCGAATTGAATTTTTTCTACGTTCTACTATACACATAAATTCTAGAAAATCGCAAATAACCTATTAATATGTGAATATGTCGATCGAATCATCACTAACGTCAATGTGTCACGTAACACAAACTCTTTTAAAACCATCTTCAGAATAAAAAAATGAAAGAATCTCAAACTAATTCACACACTATTTTACACAATCTGTAGTAAAGATTGTGCATACACACGCTAAGGAAGCGTTAGAAAACACGAATACAACATCGACATAAACGGTCTATTGATTTCAAACAAGCCTTTAACACTATAAAATTAGTCAGATTGGTACAGCTTACCTCACTGACACCAAAGCAGCTGTAGTAATATGAAGACTCAACAACTTTGAGATCAATATCGGTGTAAGACAATGAGACACCCTCTCAGCGCTATTGTTTAACCTCTTGCTCCATAGAGTAATATCCAAAGTGACTAATAATCAAAAATACTAACTTCTCAACAAATATACACACAAAATACTGCATAATGCGGACCTTCTACACCCAATAGCAAACAATAGTAAGAGATGACGTCATATACTTAGATCGAGACATTAATGAAGACTTTCGAAGAAAATCTTAAAAAAACGACGCGAGACGCAGGATTGATGATAAATCAGAATAAAACCAAATATGTTTATGTCAATGGCAAGACAAAACAATAGAAACGTCTCCACAGCATTGAAAAGGTGATGTAAGTGCAGAAATAAAAAGAAGAATAAGAAAAGGAAACTAAGAATCTTCGAATTCTGCCTCAGTATTTTTAGAAGTTAGTTGTTGTTTTATTTGCTTAATATACCCTAACTTCTAAAATACTGAGGCAGAATTCGAAAATGCAATTGTGCAAAACACTAGTAAGTCCCATTGTGACCTTTGGTTGTGAAACATAGACCCTGCTGAAAAAAGGCGAAACTGCCCTAAAAAGTTTTAAAAGGAAAGTGTTTAGGAAATTTCCAGACAGTTGGCTTGGTCACCTGTTCGGAATGGACAATGAAAGAAAAATACAAAAAATATCAGCGAATGGAGGCCGCCTTAGATAGCGTTGGTTCCATGATTATGGGAGTTTGGAATTGGGAAAGAGTCGCCAATGGCAGAAGGGGATGGAATATAATTGTTGAACAGGACAGTACCCACAGGGATAGAGAAAGAAGAATGCACAGTCGATTCGCAGAAAATTTATAGATGTGAAAAGATAAAATGTAAAAATCTTAAAAATACTATGCACAAAAAGAGTGTAGCAGAGTTTTTGTATCGACATAATGTAACATTTAAAAATTTCTAGTTTTCTTTAGGAAAAAATAATGCAATTTTTATAAAATTAATACAAACAATTGAGTTGCTTACCTTTTCTATGATATTATTAATTTCCTGTTCCGCCTTGCTGATTTCAGGTTCTTTTTCTTGATCATCCAGGGGAATGTTTTCATCAAACTCAGCAAGATCTGCAACGGCTTCCGCTTTGGCCGTTTTTGCGGCTTGAACGTCTTGGTCGTCCTCGCATGCCGCCAAAGCGTTTTCGAGAGCACCAACGGTAGCTTTATCGTCAACAGAATGAAGCAGGTCTGTACTGAGGGCTTTTTCTCTTTCTTTTTTTAGTTCAACAATTTCTGACATTCGTGCAGATGCATTTTCTTCGTTTTGGTCTATGTTGAATAAGTCCTGAATCGTCGACTGAAACAAAATTAAAGTTTAACAAATACTTATCACAAAAAATCACAAACTACTTATTGAACATTCAAAGAAAATGTGTAGATAGGAAGGAAACAGTTTTAAGAGTCCAAAATTGAAAAAGCTTGAGCTCAATTCTCGTTACAGCAAACATAGATAGACAATTCAAATTATAAGAAAAAAAAAAGGTGAATCATCTTACAGGACAGCAGCAAAACAATTTAAAAAATGTTATGAGTAAGCAGTACATTAAACTAGCGTAAAGCATTATATCTATGTTTTCTCTATTTTTAAAATGCAATAAAGTTTTGAAAATCATTGTGAATTGAATCTTTTATTGACAGATATTCTTTTAATTTTTTACTTCTCATTTAATATCTACATTGTATTAATTATTAATTAATTCATTATAATTATCTTTCATGTATTTTTTAATTTAAACCTGCTTATAATAAATATTATATAACTAAAGACGAACTGATTGAGAATAGTGAATCGATGTGAAGAGAACGCTATTTTGTGACGCGACTCGTAACGCCTTCTCTTGGCGCTATTTCCGTGACGCTCGCCTCAGCATTTTACTATAGAGAAAAATAATACAATGCCAGTATAGCATAGTATAAAATGCTTCTCAAACATCCATAGACGTAGATATACGTAATTTTTTTATTTATTTGTTGCAAGGTTCTAGATAGTTTTCAATAAGGTAAATTGAAAACATGCTGGCCACTGCTATTATTTAGCATAGTTGCAAAAGTTAAACAGTCATAATAAACTGTCAACTGATCGTCTATGCATTATAAATAAGATATTAAGCAATTTTTATAAACATGAGTTTGATCAGCGATGCGAGGCTTGCTATGCGATGATATCAAACACTTGTATCTTAAGAGCTTTGTTCAAATAGTAAGGTATTTAGTGCGATGCGATGCTAGTACTAGTATGCGCTTCAGTTTGGTTTTCAAGAATGTTTGATTCCATTGCCAGTGGTGACATATATCTATTTTTCTATTTAAACACTTTTTGAAAATATTTAATACTTTAACAATTAATTTTTCGCAAATATATATTTCAGTTGTCTTTCCATCGTCACGTCCGATGTGGCGACTAGCTCACAAGCATATCATTGTATTGAAACACCCACAGATAATAGCTTGCTATGTAACAAAGCATAGTAAAACATCGCATCGTTGATAGCGCTATAGCGCTTTGTGTGAACGTACACTTAATCTATCAATAGATGGCGTTACTTAAGAACAAATTGCTGTCGGTTTTTACATATGTCATCTATCTGACGTGTCAAAACTTCAAACAAAAAACAACAGTTATATTGGTTTTAATAGTCATCGAAATAAAATGACTTGACTAAACAAAATAACTAAAAAACTTATTTTGTCTTGTATTCTGTTACCATAGAAATATTCTATTTTCACTGAAATGAGTTTGCAAGGGGTCACAAGTGGTCATTAGTAAGATCAGTTAAATGTTTACAACAAGCAAGTATTTTCGTCTATTCACTTTTCTTATGAAATATAGAGGTTAATGTTATATATTAATGATATGTAGCAAAGATACCGAGAGGGAACATTAACAACATAAACGTGGCAATAATTCGTGTTTCTGATAGACTTTTGACCATGATGAATGATAAATTCTTATAAATTTAAGTATTTCGACAAATAATTAAATGTATACTAAGTATTCGTTGAAGTTAATTCAAAACTTTCACTTGAAATATACAAACAATATAAGAAATCAAAGCCGAACTGGATGCTGTTTATGCAAAAATCAATGAACATTTTCAAGATAGATACTATTTGAATGAAATAATCGAAAAGAGGCGTACCAATAACTGGCGTAGACCGTGCAGTTCTATTAAAATAGATTTAAAATATATAAATTGCTTTAACGCTGACTTGAGGAAGAAGAAACGCACTGGTTTGATCGAAAAAAATATTCATGAACTTTATTCCTCTGATGTGTCCTCTCGTGTGACTATTTGATCGTAAAAAATTATTATCCAAAAAAAAACAAAAACAAACAAACAAAATTGAACAAAAGTGAGATAGAGAAAATTAATTGTGTAGAAAATATTGGACTAAATTGTATAAAAAATATGTCAAATAATGATTTATAGAAGAGTTCTTTGTATATACTTACACTCTTGAAGTACGCCGTTGTGAAATTACCACCTTCGATAGCCAGATCTCCAAGCAACCGTTTCTGATTGGCTTTCTTCAATATATTCTCTTCTATGGTTCGCTCACTAACCAGCCTGTAAATATGTACGTCTCTCGTTTGACCGATTCGGTGACAACGATCTTGCGCTTGCGCGTCCATAGTTGGATTCCAATCGGAATCATAAAATATCACAGTATCCGCTCCGGTTAAATTTACACCCACGCCCCCGGAACGCGTGGACAAAATAAAAGCGAAAATACGTTTATCACCGTTGAACCTCTCCATCAACACCTAAAAAAATATTATGTATTAGAAGATTCATAGCGATCATATATATGTTTACTGCCCTACTTCTTTAATAGCATTTTAAAGTTATCTGGTATTTGGCAGCGAACTTGTTAATGTATTATGCAATAAATTTTTAACTACAGTACACTTCCTTTACGGAAAATATGGATCAGTACGTTCATAACGCAGATCAAACTCACATTTTTACATACATTTAAAATTAGGAGAATACATTGATAATAGGTTGCCAGTCAAAAAGTGTACACAAATATTTTTAATTAGTTTTTGACACAATTTTTATTTCGTTCTTTATTTTTTTTATCGTTTTCTTTATCGTATATGTATAGAATTTTTCATATAAAAATGCTTGTATGTCACAATTTATATAAAGTGACGTCACTTATATTTAAAATTTCCTTTCCTAACACAGCTAATAATAGGAAACCCATACGGAACAGCTCGATCTTTAATAGACGTCAACATGGCATAATAATCAGAAAAATATATTCATCATTATATTGGAAATTTTAAAATTATATTGATTAAATAACCAAAAACATTTGTTATTATTAGTAATATAAATTTTATGAAATAAAAATTTAGTCTAATATTCCACAAACTAATAATTTTAATTAAATAGATTAGACAATTGTACGCAACTGATACGGGAATACTTCAAATTTTATCCACAGTTCAGCATGTGGTGAAAGTGTATAAAGTGCTGCCGCTTTTTTAGAGTAAGAATTTTGTTTATGTTGTGATTTCTTACACAATTTGATCATAATACAATATATATTAATAAGTTGTATTTATAAATACATATTAAATTTAGATTAATAGCTTTAAAACTAATTGTGGGTATTGGGTAATTGTTGGGCATTGTGATTGTACCGCCAAAAGAAAAACAGTCTGTAGAAAGCTGTGAAGCTTTCATATAAGATAAATTATTTTGAACAAGAAATAATGGCGGACGTTTTTCCTATTAAAGCCCTAAAAGAGGTGAGTTTAAAATTTAGAATATTTATAATTTTGTATTAAAATGTTTTCTTATGTATTTTAGTGTGTTTCAGTAGTCTTAAAACTAAGTGTATTTACTGTTAATATAATAGTTTAACAAATAGTTGACATTTTAAAAATTCCTCACTAATAACTATTCTGAGTTTTGGCAACGCTGTGGTGTTGTGGCGTCGTAAATTTTGAATGACGTGCAATCATTTTTATATGAAAGATGCTATATGTTTTTTTATATCAAATTAAAGCTAATTTTTTTCGTAATAATATATTTTAATTTATCTTTAATACTTTGCGTTTTTAACAACAGAACTGGCAACCCTATTTTGCGACAATTTTTTCTCAGACTTTACATCATCATAAGAAAAAAATTAGTTTTAATTTGAAATTTGCTTTAATAAAAAACATATATATATATATATATGTCATGAGTAGCTCATTTTATTTAAAAAATAAACGAAAAAAAATTTTTATCAAATATTACTATTAATCGAATTAAAATATTTGTGGCCACTTTTTGGCTGGATACCTATTGTCAATGTATACTTATTTTAAATGTATGTACAAATGGAAGAGACAACTACGTTATGAACGTAGTGATCCTACAGTGGGATGTTAGGCATTGAATGTGTGAGATTTGAAAATCATAAATGACGTACAGAGTAGAGTCCTTAGGGAGTGAGTTATTTTAGGTTGGTTTTAAATAATTCGTATCATTATCCATGTCATGTATTTTTAATTAATAAAATTGTAAGAGTATTTGGACTTAGTAGATTACATAGAAAACTAAACGTTAATCTATCGGGACAAAACAGAACTCGTGCGATTGGATAGGATACCAAACCAGTCAAATTGTTGATGGATTCGACCGTTACTTGATGGAAATTCATTTTATCTAACAATAAAACACTGAAAACTTTGTTTTCAAACTTCCACAAAACATTTTATTTTAACTCTTTTCACTACAGCTGTTTCGGCTGATTGCCTTTCTCAAGTGATCTATTTTTGGCATGCGTTTACACTTTATAGTCTCTAATGAAATAGGTTGAGAGGGGAGAACTGTTTGTCTCGAGTTGGTCATTCAGAATTATATCTGTTCTCCCCTCCTCTATCTATTTCATTAGAGACTATAAAGTGTAAACGCATGCCAAAAATAGATCACTTGAGAAAGGCAATCAGCCGAAACCGCTGTAGTGATAAGAGTTAAAATAAAATTTTTGTGGAAGTTTGAAAGCAAAGTTTTCAGTGTTTTATTGTCAGTCAAATTGCATTTTTAAGTTAAAATTTGTACTCTCCTTTTAATTTATTCTTGAAATAGGAAGATTGTGAAATAGGGTGCATCGAAACAGGCGAAAAAAAATTTTTTTTTTTGCAATATAAAAGTAATACTTTACAAAAGTTGCCCAATCAACTGGTAAGTAATTTGGTAAAATCTGGTCGAAATTGAAAAATATCTTCTGCCCCCCCAAGACAAATAAAAATTTGAAAAAATATTAACAGACAAAATAATTTTTATTTTGAGACGTAAATGGAATACCTCACAAAAGTTGCCTAAATAACACACTATTTAATATTTAGTAAATTGCGTTGAACTAAAAATATATTTTCTGCCCCCTCGGCATTTCAAAATTAGAAAAAATACATTAACAGGCGCATTTTTCTTTGTAACGAAAGGTAATACCTTATAAAAGTTAAATTAATAAATTCGGTTTAAAATATGTCTGTTCTACAAATCAATTAAAAATTTAAGTTAAGAAAAATATTCTCCAACATTTTTTTATAACATAATAGCCCAACTTTTCTTCTGTCTCTGTGATGTTACCAACGTTTTTTTAATACTGAAATAAAAATAAAAAAACTATAAATTTAAAGTGGTTTATTATAAGTATTACAAAAATATGGTAAAACAATTCTATTTAAAGATGTATTCTGATTTAGTGTTAAAGTGAGCGCATAGTTTTTCTGGAATCAACTCGCGTTTTTATAAATCCATCCCTTGAGTCCGCTCCACAAACTGCTTGAGAAGCTTCTGTCACAAGCTTGACACATCGTTCTACACATTGTGTGTGGCAGTGATATTTCTCAATATTAAAAGGGTCTAAGTCCGGATTCTTAATAAAATCTTGCAGATCGTCATTCGAAACTCTAGAGAAGATAGGTGGTTCCGTAAGGTTACACTCTTGCCAATTAATTAACTCAAAGTAGTCGTTTGCATCAAAATTTATAGGAGAAATTTTGAAGACTCTCACGTTTTTTGATTTTGTCGCTGGAAACTTCTTGCTTTTAAGATGCGGCGTAATCCAAGTTCCCGAATATGGAGTCGTTCATCCGATATCATGCTTTAAAAGTATATTTTCACAATGACCGAAATATGCAGCTCGTTGAATTACAACGTCGACTACAGCCCTTAATTCGCTATTTAAGTACCGAGATAATTGAATGGTTTTAAAAAGATGTTTTGCACCATTTTACATGTCGGTTGGGATTTTATACTGAACCACATTGGAGCGTATACCTTCATAATATATTCTGTGAGTGAGATTAAGTTCACCGGTGGCACGATACTCGATACATAGAGCCGAAGAATGCGATTGGCAGTTGTTACCCACCTTGAATGTGCCAGGGGTCCGGGTTTTCGATCTGTAAACACTGGTAGTACACTGGCCACTGGATACTACGTGGTACATTTCATACAAATACTTTTGATCTGTACTAAGCTCCTTCAAAATACTTTCGGGAATCGTGGGTAAATTACCTTTAATTGGTTTGAACGCAACGATTGGCAGTTGGTCGCATTGTAATAACTGCTTACCAATAGGACCTGAAAATCCTCTAGGTCCAGAAGTATCTCCATCAAGATGGTGAAAAAAGATGGTGAAAAAGATGTCGAAGGGGTAGTTCATTTGCATGTAGCAGACATACAAACCACTGAAGCGGTTTTGAAGATGTTCTTCTAACAGCCGTATTACACCCCCCTTAACGCCAGTATTTACGACTGTGCCGTCACAACCAATAGCTTCAATTTCTTGTAACGCGATTGAATTTTCTATTAGGAATTGAATAATGGAAGATTTGATATTTTCGGATGTACCGGACAGCGGAGAAACATGTCGCAAATAATTGCATCCTGGCTCCTGCAAAGTGTTATGTGTTCTTCCATGATCGTTTGACGATAAACCTTTGCACCTTTTCTTACTTGAGCTAAAGTTTTGTCTTTGCGTCCATCAAAGTAAAGCCCACGTAGGTTAATCGTCGAATGTTCTTGTAGTCTCTGAATATTGGAACGACATTTAACCTTTCTCTTCTAACTTTATTTTTGTCGATAACGTTAGAAGAGTCCGCTGATGTAATTATTCCTATATCGGTTAAAACGGCGGATGCAAGAGCAGCTGCAGATCTATCAGATATGCCGTGTCTGTCACATGTTTTTGCAAAATTTTTCAACTGAATTCTCATTTGATTTTTGTTGACACCTTTAGAGGTTGAAGGTACAGAAACATCATCTTGAAACGTAACATCATCATTATCATTAATAAAATTATTTGATTCTGAACTAGAAGAAGAATCGCATTCAGGTATTGGATTAATATCACTCTCAATAACTACGGTATCTTTCGTCTTTTGTCGTTGTTCTCTCTGAATATATTTTCTTGTTCTCTCTCTATCAACTGTGCTTATCACCATTTTTCTCGGACCTCTTTGATCTAATAAAAACTCTCGTTCGCTGAGAGGCACTTTTGAGACTTGCTACAAAGGCAATTCAGTAGAGTATTACATTTGCATGCTGCAAGATCGAAAATAGTTTTACTTTTCTCCTGAAAGCATAGAATTTTATTTTGGTAAGACTTACTGTTTTTCCTGCTCTTAAATGGCTTCATAAGCTTGGTGTATTTGTCGTGGTAGGATTTTAGCAGCTGAATTATTCTTGTACGTGAAACTATTGGAATTGTAGCCTTTCTCCATATTTCCTCCAATTTCATGGCAACCTCCTCGGCAATAACGGAAAACGCTGGCTCTTTCTTGGTAAGTTTTTTGTTCAGCCTCTTCCAAGCACAAAATTTCATCACTTGTTTAAACGTCGGTAACACATTTTCAGGAATATTTGATGGTTGTCCAAAAACGGCGCAGTTCACAGCACATCTTGTTTTTATCCCGATGTTCCTGGCTTATCCATTTTAAAAAATCTTTAGTCTAAAAACATCAATAACAGCAAAGTAATGCACCGCACCAAACAAGCGAAAATTACACTCACGGACTGTGTGACACAGATGCTAGACACTTACTGATAAGGGAATCAGACACTCGGGTAGTCTTGGACCCCGTTTTAAGGAATTTTAACGATTATTACTCGAATGATTTTTTTTTTGTTTTGTATTTTGACAAAATAGAAACTGAAACATCACAAGCAAGAAATACGTAGAGGAGTACGACAAGGTTGTATTTTGTCACCTCTGTTATTTAATGTATATAGTGAAAGCATCTGTCAGGAAGCCCTTTTACAAGCAAACGGAGGAATCGTAATTAATGGAGAGATTGTAAATAATATTCGATACGCGGACGACACTGTACTAGTTGCAAGAACAGTAGAAGAATTACAAAGATTACTTACAGACATAAATATTGCTTGCAACAATTATGGTATAAATATCAATATTAAAAAAACCAAGTATATGGTCTTCAGTAAAAACATGACACAACCAGCGTATATTAGTATAAACGGCACTCAAGTTGAAAAAGTATCAAGTTACAAATACTTGGGAACTTTAATAAACGAAACTGGAGACCAAAACAGTGAAATAAAAAGACGTATCGAAATTGCTAGGGCCACTTCATAAAGATGAGAAAATTCTTCTGTAACAGAAATATAAGCATCCCTCTACGATTAAGAATGCTGAGAGGCTATGTATTTAACACGCTATTATACGGTGTAGAGGCCTGGACTCTCAAACAGAACAACATGAAAAATATTGAAAGTTTCGAGATGTGGTGCTACCGTCGAATGCTGAAGATTAGTTGGGTTGAAAGAATAACAAACTGTGAAGTAATACGAAGAATAGGAAAAGACCCAGAGATTTTGTTAACGCTAAAGCGCAGAAAAACTCGAATATTTTGGTCACCTGATAGAGGACATAAATACGCATTACTTCAAAATATAATGCAGGGAAAAATAGAAGGAAAACGGAATCCAGGCCGTAGAAGAATGTCATGGTTGCGGAATTTGAGAGAGTGGTATGGCTGCACCACTAATGAACTCTTTAGGTCAGCCGTAAACAAGGTCAGAATAGCCTTGATGATTTCCAATCTCCGATAGGAGCGGCACAAAAAGAAGAAGAAGACTCGAATGATTTTAGCCAAGCGTCAATGACATTGAACCGTTGCATCTCGGTGTATCTCGGACCAATGATATTAGAATATCTATACGATACGCGAGGTTGCCGATTTTGTTTCATTGGTAGTACATATTATGAATTTTCGAATAGCAGATATTAGTAGAAATAGACGTTTTGCGGTAATTTTCAATGGGGTTGAGTACACTTAATAAACAAATGAAATTTTAAATATCGTTTAAATGTGTAATTTACAACATTTTAAGTTTTATTTAATTGATATTAGATCGAGTAAGCACATATTTTAATCCAAATATAAAAAATTCAAATTTTCATAAAAGGCAGATATTTAATAAAGTTTAAGGTCGTTGGGGGGCAGAAAATTAATTTAGAAAAAAAAAATAAAAATACTAATATGCTAAAAAATAACACTAGCAACTTTTTCACACTATTAAATACAACATTCCAACTTTTATTTTTTCGATGCACCCTATTGTGAAATTCATTAATTGATTTGTTATAATTGTTGCCGATAGTTGTGAATTTATTTACAAAATTTTGATAGTTTTGTCTAAGTATTGCGTCTGATGCTAAATGGTATTTTTGTATTTATTGGTATTGCACTTTTGTTAAAAAATGTTAATGTTTTATTTATTCACTAAATAATAATGGGATAAATCGCTTTTTGATACAAGGGATTCATCCACGCCATATTCTTCAGATATGACCACCAGCGTCTTTTAGACCTCAAACGAATCCTCTATGGAATAAAATGATCAAATGGAGAGGTTTTTACCTCTCCATTTGAAACACTTAGAAACACATTAGAAACGGTGTAGTAGTAGAAAGTTTGCCCCAAAATGAGACGATAATGACGAATGTGTTAAATTTACGTCTAGGAACCAACGAGTGAATCGTTAAATTAGATCGAAAAAGTAGGAAATGAAAAATGTTAAATGAGTAATGATTTTACTTGAATAAAACGTTATCAAAATATACTAAATTGAAGTAAAATCCGGTAGAGTATATAGGAATCCTGCCTTTAATAGCAATTCTAGATAGATACATCCTACTTTTTATGTATAATTGAAATTGTTTTAAGTAAATGTAGCTAGATAATACTTACTTGTCTTTGATCAACTTTTGTGGTACCATCTAACCGAAGATAGATATGACCATGGTAATTCAAAAATGCCTCTAGTACATCCAACATTTTCGTCATTTGCGTGAAGATCAATACTCGATGACCTTCCAATTTTAATTTCCTTAATAGTATATCCAAAGTTTGTAACTTTCCACAGTCATATTGAATAAGTCTAGGATCTGGAAACTGGGTTACCATTGCAGATGCTATACTATGAAGAGGTGTTGCAGGTTTTAGGAATAGTTTCTGGAAAGAAAATAGTTCAGTGATCAAACTTGCATAAAATTGCCAGAATTTAAAACTATAAAATGAAACCGGATGGGAAAAAAGTTCCACCTATTTATGATGTCACAATTATTTCAAATCAATGTCACAAATTCATAACATCTCTCATTTGTGAGAATATATCTTTGTAACATTTTAAATTTTAATTGTTTTATTTTCCTTCAGCATGCCGCCGTGCAATTTCTAAATGGCCTCTGATAACTTATAACAGCATAACATATTTCCATATATTGATATAATGGTTGAATGCTCGAATAAATGAACTTTGATCAAATAACAGGCAAATATCGAGCACAGTTTAACTAATTTAATCTTGCCCAAGTACTTTCGCTCCCTAGAGCATCTTCAGGGGCATTTCGTCAATAAGGGCCTATCCGACAAGAATAAAAGGTTATATAAACATAAAATGGTACATCACAATACACTACACAAGGACAAACACATTAAAATTTTTAAAATAGGCGAAGCTACATTGCGTACGGAAGCCGGAGACAGAATTATTCGCAACGTAACTTCGCCTATTTTAAAATTTTAATGTGTTTGTCCTTGTGTAGTGTGATGTACCATTTTATGTTTATAACATTTTATTATTGTCGGATAGGCCACAATTGACGAAATGCCCCTGAAGATGCTCTAGGGAGCGAAAGTACTTGGGCAAGATTAAATTAATTAAACTGTGCTCGATATTTGCCTTTTATTTGATCAAAGTATATTTCCATACGACTATTGAAGCATTGCATCAACTCAAACCACAGGAGGTGTAAAAACAAAAGCGTCCAATTAGACACACCTACTGTTTCTAATAAATTTTAAAACCCTTGGTTAAAGTAATACATTTTGATGGAATTAGAGAAAGTGTCATATGTTGAGCTGGTAACTTAAGGAAAAATCACCATTTCTAGACTGTTTTAGTGATAGGACATTTTTAATTTACGTGATTTGTTTGATTTTGATCCAAGTGCACTAATCATAGTATAGTTATTTCTATTTAAAAATATATAGTTAAAATAATAAATCAATCGCTAAGATAAATTCAGATTTATTCCTAGTAATACTAATACAGTTTAATAGTACTACAGGGTAGTCAGTGAATTTTCAAGAGGCAGGCGACCAACCACTGTAAGTTACTTATACATTTGAAAAGCTTGAGAATTGCTGGAACTTCGGCAAATTCAAGAACATATCTTTGTCACCTGTTTAAATGCTATTAATTACCATAGTAATTAAGGAATAAGGTTACTAGAAATAAGAATTTCAGTTTACTGGAGTCATATCATCTTTGTTTATTTACTGATCAACTAAGATACTGTTTAAGTTTGCATGAAATTGTATGTAGAATTATAAAAGTATGTTCTTCTGTTTTACTTTTACATGTATTTCAAACATTTGTTAAAATAAATTGATTTTCTTTAAACTGAGGTATTTATTTATTCTACTACCAACAAGTCCCCTGATTAAAAATTAAATTTCTACAATTTGATAGTAATATTTTGACCAGGAAGAAAGATCAATATCTGTAAGTCTTAACAAGTGTGTGGAATAGTTCCACCAAACGTATTTATTTATTTATAGAATGCGAGGGCAATATTTAATCAACAATTATAACTTCCACACCTTTTACATTTTTGGCTTAAGTTGTTGTTAAAGATCTAAGGTTTCTTAACTTCCTCCTTTTATTTACAAATCATTATATTAATTATTATATCAATTGGTGACCTTTCTAACTACATCAACATAAAAAAGGTTACACATTAGTACGAGTATATCTTTATATTATTGAAAAATCCAAGGATAAATTTAGTTAATGCAATATTTGACCTATGTTTCAAAATTTTAAGTCCCTTAGCTTATCATGAAGTTGTTTTAAATTGATTAAAAATTGTCTTTCTAACAGACTAACAACAAAGTATAGTTGGAATTAAAAAAAAAATACAAAATATATGAATACCAACATCCCTGACGATATTTACAAAGATCTGTACGAATTGATATGAATATCTATAAATTTTATGTGAAAATTGAAAAACTTCCTATTTACCTGTATAAGTTGTTTATCGTGTTTTTGGCCCCAATATTTACTTGGCGGAGGATGCCACACTTGCAGTTCGGGTTCCGCTACTTTCACGGAAGGTACATAGAATATAAATCGATCAAAAGTATCTTTTAGACCTTCCAATCTTCTCTCAGGATTAAACAACGCGTCTTTGAGACAATCTGTCGTTTCATTCCTGGCATCCTTATTGTACAGAGTGTTCAAGCAGTGGATATGACCTCCGTTCCAAACACCCAGCTTGTTAGGCGTGTATATTTTGACGGCTTCTTGGAAATCTCGACCGTACAGTGGAAGAGCTGAGCAACGAATCTTGTTGATGCGTGACATAAGGGAAAGTCTCTTTTTTCGTTCACCTTTGGGATCATCTTCATTCTACAAAAAGGCCATTTATAGTTTTGTAAAAATTAAGAATAGACCATATTACTTACTGTTAAACCTAAATTTTTTTCGTCACTGTTCCATCGCACGTCCAGGCTATTTTGTTTAGAATAAAGTTTACCTATATAATCGTTCCCCACAGACATTCGCATTCCTTTATTATCTTCACTTTTAGCTACAGATATCGTATTGGAGTTCTAAAAAATGTAAGAGAATGAACATTAGTTTCGACAATTTATTGGTCATTTGATTATTTAAACCAATCGACGTCAACAACTTAAAAAAATTGCAAGCTAGGGATGGGCGAATCAGATCTAATTCGGATTAGGAATAATATCTAAGAAGATCTTAAACCATTATTAAACCATTATATTAAACCATTATAAACCGATAGCTCTTTAGCGACATTTAACCGACACCCCGTATTTTTTATTTATAATTGATATAATTTTTTTGACACACACACACAACACACACACACACACACACACACACACACACACACACACACACACACACACACACACACACACACACACACACACACACACACACACACACACACACACACACACACACACACACACACACACACACACACACACACACACACACACACACACACACACACACACACACCACACACACACACACACACACACACACACCACACACACACACCACACACACACACACACACACACACACACACCACACACACACACACACACACACACACACACACACACACACACACACACTTTTGAGGGCAACATTCATACACAAGTCAACATTGAGTAATTAATGATAGGGATAGTCAGAAATTGCAAATGTTTGAATGGTCAACTGTTCCTTATATTGTATGAAATCCATCCGGTTTTCGTGGTTGGTAGAAACCCAACTTGTTTGGAGTCATATATTAACACTAGTGCACAGTTTGTACAAATAATTAAATAGGGTCTGTAGTTGTCCGGGTCAATACTATAGAGTAGGGTTGTCAGCACATTGTTATAGTGGGAGAATATAGCATGTCAGCCCAAGGATAGATTAAAAAGTGTTTCAACATTAAAAGTGACAGAATCTAAGAAAGTACTTCAACAAAGCATGCATTTATATTATTGTCAAAGTAGTTTTCTTGAAAAATGACGAAACATAATTTTTGGTACGTATTTTGTGAGCACATCGGAAAAAGGAAACTCAACATGAAATTTAATTTAAAATGTTAATATATTACTTACGGCTGTTGTAACTGTTGTGAAAGTTGACGCTGTCGTGACGGACGTTAACTGAAATTTGACATAAGCTTTCGTTACAGCGTGACCTGCATTACCAATCGTAGAAACGGGCTGCTTCGATAAGAAGGTCAATTTTTGTCCACCTGGAAATAAAAACCGCTGATTATACTTTTATTATGTTAGTACTATATGACAAAGCTGAGTTGAACCGCGAATTTAAATTATGTTTGAAGTTAATGTGAGACAACACTGTAATTAACAACAATATTTCTAGGGTAGCTCTAAGAAACGGAGAACATGAAATCACCGATAGACTGACCTTTGCGAATCAACTCAGCATGCTTGATAAACATGTTTGTGATTTTTTTACAGTACGAATACAAGGAAGGTATTCGACTGCCTAAAGAAGCACAGTTTGTTCTTCTTTCTATTATTAGAATGTATTAACTTAACTTACGTTAATATATTTGAAATATGTATAGAAAGGATTAAAAAAATTAAAAAGCATCGTAAATATTTTAATCCAATAATTACCTGGTGTTGTAGTCGTCACTGGGCTCGTAGTAATGTTTGGATTCGACGTTAGCAACAAGTGTTTACCAGTGGAAGTTTGAACTAGCTGTGCAAAACTAGCAGATATTTTATCTTGCGGTTTTAATACAGAGGTCACACTAACAGGCGCTCCGATTTGACCTGTAGCTCCTTGTGATATGTTCACTACTGGAATTGCTGAAAGTTAATTCGGAATGAAATATTATACTATACTACATTTACTAGTTTACAATTATTAATAACGGACTCAAAATTTCTAGAGCGGTAGGCAGGAGTGTATTTTGTCTGCTGTGGCGTACAACTTCTGTGTGGAGAATGATTTGCAGAGGCAGTTAAAGGCTACGTTTTGTTGACTATACAAAGGCCTTTGATAATGTTAGATGGGGCAAACTATGGACCATACTGACGACGATGGGTGTACCCAAACACTTGACTCACCTTATTAGCAAACTGTATCAAAATAACCCGGCAACATAACAAGCATTCACATATAACCAAAATTAACAGAGGGTTGATGTAAACTGTTGTAAAACAAAATTGACTGAAAACTGGCATAAAACTAGCATAATGTCATAGCAGACGAAGAAAAATTCTGGAAACTGGATACGATAATAGAAGAAACAATACAACCAGTTATAGTTTCTTTGGGTAATGACGAATGTAGTGATGATGATAATGCTATGCAATTCAAATCGAGTGATATATTTAGGTATGTGCTTATTGACAATTTTCTATTTCTCTATAGTAAAGTAAATTACGTGAAATTGCCACATAATTCTGGTTAGAAAATAACGATTTGAAAATATTTAATAAAAATTACTACTTACATTTAAGAATGCTCTGTGGAACAAATTGTACTCCAGATACTTTCATTTTCATGTTTGGCTGGCTGATCCCTTTAACTTGCAACGGAGGCGGCTGACTTAAAGCTTGTCCTTCTCTCTTCTCGCTCTTTTCGTCGGTTGAAGGTTTGTTTGGTAGAACTCGCATGGCTAACTTACACGGTGGACAAGGTGGTGGATTTTTGCAAGAATTCGTTTCCATTTCAAAAATTTTCTTGGAATTTCTTGATTGTCTCATCCGGTAACATTGGTACGAGCCAAAGTGGATTTCTTGCATGATTAGTACAAGGTTTAAAGCTTGTAGGTTCACGTGCTGAAAATTTTTATCTGATTTATATATTTTTATCAGATATTAAGACATTTTTTTAATGAAGTGTAGCTAAAATTGAATATAAAGTATAGTTATATAGTTGGAAATATTTTTTAGTTAGACCAACAATAAAATTTGTCACACAATTTGTTGAAAATTGATTTATAACAAAATTCAAACAGCTCTTTATTTTTTACCAAACGAAGCTGCTCTTGCTACTGAATGCATACAGAAAACATTCATTGATTGCGAAACAGAAGGAACATAAAGAAATCAATTCCAAAAATTATACAAGTGTCTTGATGATCTTGATCAAAAGATGACCATTTTTCATTATGATTACATTAACTTTCTGACACATTGCAAACATGTTTGGTTGTACAAGTATGACATATTTATGTCATAATGATCCTTTTTTTTTAAATAAAGTCAGTATTAACTTAAAAAAGATGAAGATGTTATGGGAAAAACCAATACGAAATTATCTTAACTTAAGGTCGAACATACGATCATACTCATGCCTCCAAGCCTGAGACCCAGGAAACAAGGGTACACTTTTCCGAAGGTTTTTGGTACGCTGCATACGAATCAGAGCTTCAAATTGTCGAATTGGTTCCGGTTTCTACATAGACATATTTAAAAGATAGATTGAGCGTTGCAATACCAGCCCGTTACCCCAGTGAGACAGAAAACTGACGCCAAGCAGTCCCTGTACGGCTTTTTATTTTACCGTATTTATCTCCTGGGTGGAGAAGATTCGAAACTCCACAATACTCGAACGTCTCAGCAAGACTACTGAACTGACATAAAAAGCGTCAAACAGAGAAAGCTGGAGTGTTTCGTACATGTAATGAGAGGTCCCAAATATATGTTGCTACAAAATATCAGGCAAACGCAGTCCAGGACGAAGAAGAACCTCATGGTTGAAGAACTTGTAAGATTGGTGTAGTGTTGATACAAGCATGCTATTTAGGGTGGCAGTGAATAAAATATATACACAATATAAATTTAATTGATATGAGGTTGAATGCTTGCATAAATGAACTTTGAAAATTAATGTAAATATACATCAGAGACATGGACACTGTCGAAAAGCGATGAGAACCCATTAGATACATTTGAACGAAAAATCCTTACGACACATATATAACGGAGTAAAGGAAAATGACATTGGGGCAAAAGATAACTTTGAACTCTACACAGCATACAATGAACCTGAGATCATAAAATCAATAAAGATCAGACGTCTGCGCTGGATAGGTCATGTTGAACGGATGTTGGAGACTGAAACGCCAAAACATATAATGAGGCAAACACCAGTAGGGAGAAGGTCAAAGGGAAGACCCAAACTTAGATACATGGAACAAGATCTGAAAACACTTAAGATTACCAACTGGAAAAACAAAGCAAACAACAGAACAGAATGGCGGAAAATCCTAGAACAAGCCAGAACCCAGAAAGGGTTGTCGAGCTACTGATGATAATAATGAGTGAATAAAATTAAGATAGCCATGATAGTAACCAACGTTCTGAAAGGACATGGTACATTAACCCTTAGTCTCCCACGATGTTCAGATATTTTTTGACAGTTACTTCCCGACGGTACTTTTAAGTCCGCCTTATTTTATTGGTCATAAATTTTTACAATAAGCTAAAAACGTTGTTTATTGCGGATGAATCTTTCGACTACCTACAAAACTCATTGTGTATTTAAAATGAAATCGTGGGAACATAATTTGAGGTTTTAAACATCAGTTGATAACTACGGTTGTGAGTGAAATTTTATGTGGTAAGTATTATTAAATTTATTTAAACATATCATGAAATTAGAATCTGACTATTATTCACAATCAATGTTTGTAGTTTTTAGAACAAATAAACACTAAAAATTTTACAGAAATCGGATTGTTCTTATTTATATAACAACTGTATTTTGGACCGATCCTTAGAAGTACCGTCGGGAAAACTAACAACGATCGTATTTTATTTACAGTTGTCGCAGTCATGGCAAAGAATAAATGGACTTCAAAAAATAAATTTACCAATAACGAACTACTAGAGATTTTGGAAGACGGTGAGTTTGATGCTTTTGATTTAATTCCATTAGATAATGATCAAAACACTGACATTGAGGATTTTGAAGAAGACGAAGAAGGTATAATAGTTATTTTTTTTATGAAAATATTTTTTTTACTTACCGACTTTATTTGTAGGTTCTCAAGCAGAAATAATAGAAACGAATCGTATAGTACGAGATATACTTCAGACTGAGGAAAACATACAAGGTGAAGAGGAAACAGATGAAGAACAAATAATAGAAACTGAATTAGAAGTGACAAAAAATGAAAGCGAAAGAAAGTGGGAACGAAAAGTAAAAGGAGATTCAGATCTTAGCGAATATAATCAACCTGAAGGAATTAATGAAAACGAATTTATAGAATGCTACACTGCTCTTAGTGTTTATTTGAAAATATTAGGTCCTGCTGTAGAACATATTGTTTTCCAGTCCAACTTATACGCTACTCAACGCAATAAGACATTAAATCTAACGGCTGACGAATTTCTGTGTTTTGTTGGAATACATTTTTTGATGGGGTATCATCAGCTGCCCAGTCTTCAATCTTATTGGAGCACCAGTAAAGATCTCAGTGTTCCTCTAGTTAGTGAGTCTATGTCCAGAAACAGATTTCAGGAGATTATATCAAACTTGCATTTGAATGATAACAGTTTACTATCCAAGGAGAACAAGGATAAACTTTATAAAGTACGGCCTTTGATGGAAATTTTAAACAGTCAGTTTGGATTATTGTACTATGGAAGTCGGGAACTATCTGTTGATGAGTCTATTGTCAAATTCAAAGGCAGAAGCAGCCTCAAACAATATAACCAATGAAGCCAGTAAAACGGGGATATAAACTCTGGTGCCTCTGATCAGTACGGATTTATAAAAAAGTTAGACATTTATCAGGGGAAAAATGAAGTCGTTGCAGCAAAATATAATAAGTGCACTTTAGGCGAAAGAGTTGTATTGTCTTTAACAGAAGAGGAACGCCACAAGAAAAAAATTGTTTATTTTGATAATTATTACACTACACTAAACTTACTGGAAGTTTTGCAAGGTCAGGAAATTTTTGCTTGTGGTACAATAAGAAACACAAGGAGAGGTTTACCAAAAACAATGAAGGTAGACAAAATGTTAAAACGAGGAGATGCTGATATTATGGTCTCTAACACTGATATTACATTCTATAAATGGAAAGATAATCGTGTAGTATGCCTTGCCTCAAACTTCCACGGTACCAATGAAGTTACGATTCAAAGAAAGGACAAAACTGGTAAAAAGTGTAATATAACAGCCCCATCTGCAATAGAAGATTATAATAAGTATATGGGCGGGGTTGATCATGCAGATCGGCTCAGATTCTGCTACACTATAGATAGACGCTCAAATAAATGGTGGCATCGTTTATTTTGGGGCCTGATTGAAATTGCATTTGTCAATAGCTATGTAGTGTCAAAACACTTTTTAGACATGGAAGAGTCTACCAATGATTTAATAACATTTCGACGAGATGTGGCCATGGGACTTATCAGATCTTCTCCATTACGTAAAATGCAAAAGAGAATGTCTGATTCCCAGATTGCAATGAAAAGAAGAAGATACGGATACAGTGTACCAGATAGTATAAGGCTTGAAAATCTTGGTCGTCACTGGGTACAATATGGTGACCGTCGTGCAAGGTGTGAACTATGCAGTTCTAAAGGAATACAATCAAAACCATATTCATTTTGTTCTGCATGCAAAGTTTATTTATGTAGTAATGAGAAAAAGAATTGTTTTGTGGAATACCATAACGTTAGTTTGTAATTTAATTTAGTTTGTAATTTAGTCGTTGAATAAACCGACGGTACTTATAAGTACCAGTTAAAAATAAAGTATTTGTGTTATTTATTTTGCAATAATTATTTTTTTATAGAGTATATATACGTGTATTAAAACATATATTTAACAGAGAATTCTAAAATTCGATCTCTTTCAATGCTTGGGATTTTAGGGTACCAGAATTTGGTGGTACTTAAAAGTACCGTGGGGAGACTAAGGGTTAAGAAGTATTTATTAACCATGTGACCTAAATGACCAATGAGAGTGTCAGATGGTTGATAAACCCGGCCCAGTTGAAAGAGATGCCGTGACTGCTTTGCGTCAGTTTTCTTTGTCGTATTGCAACGATCCGTCTATGTGTATATTATATGTCTAAGATATCCTAACCCCAGACTGCAAAAATTGCGGTTTTAGTCATTTTTGAGATTATGAAGACCCGTTAATTCTTTCTATCCTAATACGCATCTTAAAGTATGTCTTTCTGTTTTAAATGAGTAAATATTAATGGTTTAGGATTATTTTTTTTTTAATTTATCTCGCTTTAATGCAAACTATCGTTTGAGTGTCTTACATTTTTGATCAAAAGGAAGGTCATTTCTCTTAAGAGACCAGCATTAATCTTTCATCATTCTAACATCCCAAAGACAATCCTAGAAAACAGAAAGTGTAATTTCAAGCTCATCAAGCAGCCTATTTTTTGAAAATTTTGAAATACAAGAGTTTTGTAACATTCTAAATATTTCTCTTTCGTGGAATCACTAATAGGTCTACGGATAAATTCTGTCTAAAACGATCTACATATATTGCCGAACACATGCCTATTTTGTGTAAAGTTCATAAACGAGATGAATAAAAATATTAATAAAAATATTGATTTTTGTTTATTTTACAAATTGTTGAAACAACATATTTAATAACTTTCAAAATGTAAAACCTACGTAAAATATCATAAGTGAATTAAAAATATGCTTCAAATTAAAAAAAAAAACAAAAATGGAATTACATTAAATAGGTTCAAACTTTTTTTTGTATGCTCCTATAAATTGAAATTAAATTTATATTAATTAATGTATAAACTTCGATCACTTCCAACCTACTCTCTGGAAAATAATTTTATTATGCAGATGAGTAATCTTAAGGTGATAATAAAAAATGTTGGATCATGCAGAAGGCAAATCATTTGGCTGTATTATACAACTTGTTTTACATAAGATGTTTCTTTGATTACCAAACATGTTGAGCCAGATTTAAATCTGCTAAAATTGAGCTCAATTTAAGGTCAAAACAGCAGGAATATTAAAATAAAACAAATTTAATACTTATGCACAGTTGCACCAACTGTAAACAAGTAACTGTAAAAAACCAACAAGTAAATCAACTGATTTGCTAACCGTCAATTGGACGATTTAAATCAACGATCAATGGATATTTTTCAAACCAGTTGCCACATTCTAAAAAACTATTGGTTTACAAACCGACAATTTATATGTGGCAACATTGCACAGCTACAGATTATTTCGATTATTTCATTCGAATCGGAGTGTGATCTGTCAAAAAGATTGTCAACAAAGAAAGTTTTGTAAGGTTATGCCATCGAGCAAAAAGACAAAAGAGGGAATCTAATCCTTATGAAAAGGAGACCAAAAAAGTGGCCTCTGATGGCGGACATATCCGGAAATGCGAATGCGCCAAATTTAAAAGTTCCGACACTTATTAACAGTAGCTATATAATATTTTTCAGAATGTGTCTTAGACGAGAAAGTTTTAATTAATTATTAAAGATAATAGTCTAAAATTCGACACAATTGTTAAAAAACTTCAATATAAATAAGATTTCATGTGACATTTGGGACAAACAATAACATAACCCAATTAAATTTGATGTCAAACAACGAGACTCTCTTTCCTTGTTTAATGTGGCCTCAAAGATCGCACTTCCTGTCTAACAATATTTTTGCCCCCACTACCTTTACATTCCCTCTTTTGTCTTTTTGCTCGATGGGTTATGCCAATCCAATTGAACATTGAACTATTATAATAACATTGTTTTTTTTTGCAATTTTGTGTGTGTAGTGTGTATTTAAGATGAAAAATAAAGGAAGCCACTTCTCTATTCATTTTATTTCTTATTTTACACCGGATTATTCCTTCCTGTCCTATAACTTAAATGTTCATCAAAACGTTCTAAAAGGACCAACACTGTTTTCTTGCTTACTCGATATCTAAAAATAATTAAAATGCATTTCTAGTCATTCAGATAAATAATGATATATGTACCTTGCTTTAAATTCAACTCCATTATATTAATTATACAAATCATTGCGATCTCTTACATATCTTATATTTGGTAACATATGCATTATATCTTCCAAATTGTCAGAAGATGAACTCGACGACGAAGATGATGATAAATCCATTTTTTTTAATTACAATCTATAATACTTTAAATAAAAAATCTTTGCTAAAAATACTTTAATAATATAAACACAATGACGTATAATATATTATACGTCCACGGTATAGACAACAACTCATTGTATAAACAGTGTAAAAGTGAGGTTAAAATAAAAA
The DNA here is from genome assembly GCA_918026665.1 of Diabrotica balteata. Taxonomy (NCBI): domain Eukaryota; kingdom Metazoa; phylum Arthropoda; class Insecta; order Coleoptera; family Chrysomelidae; genus Diabrotica; species Diabrotica balteata. Next base: position 90,714,156 of record OU898280.1, read on the forward strand.
CAGTCGATTTTTTAAATAACCGTAGAAAATCGGTTGGTTACTTTTGACAGATCAAAAACAGTCGGTTCCAATCAAGTAATGGTTAGTGCAACATATTCCAAAATAAACGGGCAATCCAAATAAAAAAAATCAATCCTTTATTTGTTGGTGCAACTGGACATTAGAGTGATTTTATTTTGGTGTCAATAACGGTTTTAATATGCTTTTATTTTAAGATATTTTAACAGTTTCGGAGAGAAAAATAATATTAAGATGCTACCTAACCCCAAAACGGCTAAAATCCCCTATTTACATCTTAGGTTAGGATATCTCAGAAACCAGAGCAAATTCGGTTCAGATTCGGATTCAAAAGTATGTATATTCTGATCTCTCTGTCCGAATATTGGTCAAATTTTGTCAACCTGTGTAATCTTAGTAAATTAATGTTGCAAGGTTCTAGATAGTTTTCAATAAGGTAAATTGAAAACATGCTGGCCACTGCGTTTTTATAGCATAGATGCAAAAGTTAGACAGCTTTAGAACTGTTAACTGATCGTCCATGCATTTAAAACTAAGATATTTTTTTTTTATTTCCTTATAAATAAGGTAATTTTTTCACGACAAAAAAGAAGGCATAACTGTTTGATATTAGAAACAATGAGCAATGAGAAAAGAATACACAATATGTATATAAAAGGGATCATTGCGCAATGATGAAATCTCTTCAAATAGTTTGATTTGCAAAAGTTGTAATTTGTCCATATATGCTAACTTTTATCTATTACCAGATCATATTTTTTTGACGGAAAGCAAAAAAAGAGTCCAATGAATCTGGAGATATGAATTAATATTTTGAAGATCTTCCCGAATTGTACTTCAGGGGCAGAATTTAGTATTGGAGAACCATTGAAATGGTACTGAATAAATTTAAAAACGAAATTTTTTTCACAACTAACTATAGTAACTGAGTTTTTGTTGTACATTTGAATGGTTTTCCATTGGAAAACCATTGGAAAATGTTGCAGATATGTATCAATTAGATTTTATTGTTTAAGACGCAAACAAAATGACTTCGTTTTGCAGCAAAGAAATGCCAGATTCACATTTGAACAACTACACATAGATCCACCTGAAGTTTACTGCCCCATCCATCGACGGGAACTTGCTGATAGGTAGTGTCAAAACATTCAAGATTCAGGAACACTTACACACATCTTATTATCACAACACTTGCTCAATTTTCAATACTTTGGTACTTTTCGGACAATAGTTTTGTGTAGGAAAAAAAAAACGTACAAAGTTCGTCATGTGGTTGAACACGTCAAGAACAAATTCAAAATGTCTTTTTATCCTTTTACACCTCTGTGTACTGATTAGAGCCTGGGAAATCAGGATGGACTTCTTTGTATACATTATAGACAAATGGTATAGTAATATCGAGCGTCCACGGCGCAACTGTTTTAAAACTACTGTCTGTACTCGCAACTACTTTGTTAGCGTCGGCAGTGTAAATGCATGCGGCAATGCACACGGGGCGATCCGATTGGGACTACTTTTCCACTAGTTTTAGACCGTTATTTTAGAACATTTTGTGAAATCATAAGTAAAAATAGGAAAATCCATGCGATAAATGGGATGTGTTGGCAGAGAAAATGAAAAGGAGTCAATTAAGTAGTCCAATGTACCTTTTCTTTTCTTTCTTGTTCCTATCAAAATTCACAAAATATATAAAATACAGGGTGAACATCTATTATGAAAAAGTCCGTTATTTATCATAAATATATCTTATACGTTAATGTAAACAAATCCACACAGAACATAAAACATATGGATAACATAAACTATGAAATTATTGCATATTACATTATAATGCAGTTGAGACCCAACGGAAAGATCGACGGAAGAAGAGGAATTGGTAGAAAGAAATGCTCATGGCTACGAAATCTTCGCCAATGGACTGGCTTATCAGCAGATGAATTATTACATGCCGCGCAAGATCGAGAACGATAACTTGGGCACGGTACTCAAAGAAGAAGATGAAATTATTACTATAATGTGTATTTAAATTTACCTACCTTATCAAGATCATAATCTAAAGCTGAATATACAATGGATGGAATATGAAGCCGGATGTTGTCACACTGGAAAGGAGACGTCGTTGGTCTAATTTCAAACAGATTCGGATGATTACACACTTTCCTCAGTTGCATTAGCACATTTATAACGCTTAACAGATTTCCGGTAGATAAAGTTTCCCTCGTTCTAAAAGAAAGAAGAAACGAAGAAAATTAAATTAAACAACAAACATTTTTTGTTTTAAGACTTACTTTGCTCGAGACATGTAGTCGTCATACAAATACCTCTGTCGCTTAGATAACCTACACATGACCACATGTTCGTACTTTTTTGGCATTTGTTTTTCCACTTCGCTTTTCAATCGCCTTAGAAGAAACGGCCTTAATACCTGGAAAAAAGTTTTTTGGTAAGTACAAAATCTATACTGTACACAATGTATTCTGCTTTAGTTGATTAATCAGACAAATGCCTCGATAATATCATTATGAGGTTCGAGTTGAATGGATCTCTTACCATCAAAAATGGTAAATTATCATCATAAAAAAGATACTGTAATAAATTACACGTTAGTTAGTCATTTTAGAAGGAAAAAAAAAACATCTCTAAAGCTATCCATATCCAATTATATCATGAAGTTGAGCTGTATTAATTTGAATTGCGGATGGTTTGTTATTTACCTCATTTATTTTTTAACCCAAAATAAATGAGAAAAAACCAAAATGATGGCAACAATACCTAACAAGAGAGCCAGAAAGTTTGGTCACCGATTCACTGTCGATAACTCAAGCTTTGAAATGGTGGACAAATTCATAAACTTAGTATTCCGATGACCAATGTAATATGACTATAGAATTTTCCTTTCGTTTTCACTGGAATCTTTCTCTCCTATAAAGTACCACAAATCTTCCTTCCACTTCATGCATCCAACGCTAATTCTACTGCAAGCATCTGTATGTAATTCCCAATTACTCTGTAATAGTGATCGTAAGTACTTAACGCTATTACATTTTACAATCATTTCACAATCCAAAGTTATCATAACTCCTTTTGACAGTTCCTTCAAAGTCTCCTGAAACCTGAAACACCCCACAATAGTTTGGTAATATTCCAGACTGTCCAAGTCCTTCATACACCCTTGGGACATTATATAAACTTTTTAGGTTGTATTGAAATATTCCAGACTCCCATTAAACATTACAGGACAGTCCCTAAACATCTTCGGCTCTATCAGAACTTTTCAGGGACTATACTGTATATAAGTGTCAAAATATTCTAGACTGTCATGTAGTCATTCAGATTCCCTCGAAACATTGTTGAACAGTCTAAAAACATTCCAGACTACCTTGAAGCCTGCCAGATTACTAACCAAGTCTTTCAGCAACTTTTAAAAACTTTCTCGGATAGTCTATAAGTAATTTAAGCTCATCTAAAGTCTTATACATGCCTTACATAATTTCAAAACAGTTCTTGAAATGCCTCAGAACTCATGAAACATACCTGGCTGTCCACAGAACCTCCTGAAAGATTCCATAAAAGACATAAAAAATATTTTAGAGTGTGCTTCATATATGCCTGAAACATTATCTGACAGCCTGCTAGTTCTTTTTTAAATTGTGTATTTGTATAATTATTTATTGACTTATTATAATAATTACTGTACATATAGAAATGTTGCAGAGTAGGTTTCATGTATTTCAATGTAGGTTGTTATTGATTGAAACTTACCTTGTGCAGTCTCTTGATAATACTTTCGTTGTATTCAGAATTTCCTTCAATCATTCCCGTCACCGGATTCGAAAACCATTCTTTGAACTCCCTATGGGACTGAAATACATTCGGCATTAAAAAATGCATAAGGGACCACAATTCCATGAGATTGTTCTGCAAAGGTGTACCGGTCAACAGCAGACGTCTACAACAAGTACCAGGTTTAAATAACTGATGCATTTTAATCTTTTTTCTATTCATATATTCCTAAAAGTAATAATAGAGTCGGTCCATATCGATCGTCTATATAATAAATATGTAACTATGTAATATGTATAATAAATATTTAACAGTATAATTTGAATATGTCCAACTTAAAATTTGTGAATCCTCAGTTCAATTTCTCGTATATATTTTGTATCCTTTATAAAACAACCTTCCTATCAAGATAAATGAGAAGATTAAAAAAATCGTTTCACAATGTTTGAATAGTGTCAACAAAAAATAAACAGCCAAATAGATTTAACAGCACTTTTGCTAATTTGACTAAACTATTTTACATTCAAAATCTAGTCATCAAAGTATACATTAGGAAGTGGACCTTCATCATTTGTGGTTATCAAAATACAAATAAAACAAGTGCAAACAAGTCCAGTTTCATCATGTCAACAATGATAAATCAATAAAACATTTAAAAGTAAGGCATGGTATGGACAGCTGCAAAGTTATCTGGCTTATTTTTATTATCTATTAGTGACTATTACATTACAAAGAGAAACCAGTATTTTGGTCTTTATATATTTTTTGAAAACAGTATTGTTTAAAATGTACACCAACTAACATGTGTGAACAAAAAATAAGTATATATACTGTCATTTTTACTACTTTGATTTGACTGTAAGACAACTATAAATTTAGATTTACGATCTGGTCATCAAAATATAAACTAGGAAGGGGCTCTTCAGCATTTGTGTTATCAAAAGACAAATAAAACAAGTGCAAACAAATCCAGCTGTCAACAATAATAAATCAATCAAACATATTATCAAAACAAAGGCCTGTTATGGACAAATTAACACCTAATATACTAGTTGTTTGGCTTATTTTTATTACATATTGAAGAGTATAACATTACTAAGACATACCAGTAATTTTGTTTGACATGTAGAAGAACAAGTACTTATTATTTTAAATGACATTAAAAAATAGCAATTTATTGTACATATAAATTAGTTAGCAAAAATACTTCAAAAGAAAAATATTGAGTAGGATATTAGGGAATAAAATGAAGAATATATTATTTACAATAAGGGGAAATAAGTAATTGAAAGAGTTATATAAAGAATGGCGAAAAACGGAAAAAAGATGGCCAATTGAGGAATTTAAAACGGTTAAAAACGTAAAAGTAGAAAGGAAGACACTTAGGAACAATTTGACCTCTGACATCACAGCGCGGTTTACTAGAAGGGATTGAATCTTTTTTAACGTCCAATTGTCTATTAAGGCTACATTTATTATTTATAAAAACTGTTTATAAAATGTTTCACAGTATCAAAAAAATTGTACCATTAATTGACAATTGAATGCTTGTTTAAAGCATTTTAAAAATGTCAAAAAGCGTCAATCGGTCTTCTTTTCCGTCTGATTTACAGGGACTGAGAATCACCAACTGAAATGGAAAGAATAAAGCAAAAATGACAGGAGACCAATGCTCCGTCTACAGCAAAATAATGATCAAATTAAATAAGTATGAATAACATCAAAAAATAATCGCATCATCAGCACAAAACAACAGCGTTAAGTCATTGGCATACAAGACATGTAGCACTAATTAAATGCATACACTCCTCGTAAAAATATAGTACACAATATATGATGAGGACTCACTACTCTTGCGCGATAATCTCTTTTAACAATTTTTTTATAATATAAATGTTATTGAGCACTATATGAATAAAAGAATGAATGTTGCAAGGTTCTAGATAGTTTTCAATAAGGTAAACTGAAAACATGCTGGCCACTGCGTTTTTATAGCACAGATGCAAAAGTTATGCAGTTATCATAAAACTGTTAACTGATCGTCTGTGCACCTTATACAAAAAAATGTTATGAAAAATACCAACTACATTGTCATAACTTATTTATACTATTTGTTTAAATTCAACTAACTCGACTAAAAATTCACCTTATGTCAACAATAGTTTCAAAACTGTAGACACAAAGTTATTATTATATTAAGATATTGAGACAAAGCTACAAATACTGTTAGTACGGGATCCCACTGCAAGATCACTATGTTCATAACGTAGTTAATCAAACTCACATTTTTACATACATTTAAAAATATGAGATACATTGGTAAAGTTGTTACGATATGAATTGGGAAAGAACAATTTTTGGGGTCCGGTCAGTAATTCTACGGCGAACATAGAAATAAAGATAAATCTTTGTAATTCTAATTATTGATTACTCCTGGTATTAGTCCACATGGATAGTGGTGTGGCTTATTAATTTGAACGTATCTTATTGGGTAATACTGAAATGTAATTGGTCAAATTTTTCGACAGTGCATACACTATAACCAAATCTGGCTTTGCCGTTAGCAGGTAAAAATTGTTTCTCATGTTTCAAAGGCGGCAAGCATTTAAATAAAGACAGTAACAGTGTCGTCGTGATAAATTAATTTTATTTTAAACTTATTATATAAATTATTTTATTTTTATAGCAAAATTGTAAACTCATTTTTTAGTTCTCAAATTAATAAGCACATTAGATTTCATTTGCGTTATGTATGTATATACTTTTAATCATCAATTTTAAATTTCAATAAAAGTTAAGGAATTTTTAGGGTCCAGTCCCCAATAATTCAGAAATTAAACATTATTTGTAATTGATCACTAACGGTATTGTCCATATTGCAGCTGTGGTTTATAACTTTCTACGTATCTTATCGGGCACTACTGAAGTGTAATTAGTCAAATTCTTCGGAAGTTATTACGCTCAAACTTGATCTTTATCTGGTCAAAAATGCCTTCTCAGGTTTCTCATACTAAACGATATATTCAGTATCGTCGTGTACGACAGCAAGTTCACGTATATTTTTAATATTTTTGTGCAAACAGTAGTGTTGTGTTTTAGTTAAGTTTGAGTTAAGACAGTAGAAAATAAGTTGTGAACACATTAAAGAATATCGAGATGACAATAGAGACATTGTGTATCTTGATGAAACGTGGTTTGACACCCATGATGTAGTTCAATATGGCTGGATGGATGATAGCAAAAAGTGCTGCTTGAATACTCCTTGTTCCAGAGGAAAAAGAATTATAATTCTACATGCTGGAACTAAGAGCGGGTTTGTACCTAATGCCTTGTTATTATCGGCCAAAAACATTAAACAGTGTCATCAGCTGATTATCATGAGGATATGACGGCTGAACTTTTCGAAAAATTGGCAACGGAACAGCTGTTACCGAATATTAAAACAAATTCCGTGATAGTAATGGATAATGCGTCATACCATTCTAGACTATACACCAAAATTCCAAATACTAGCTCCAAGAAGGAAGATATCATAGAATTTATGGAGAACAAATGCATGGCAACACCTAGTAAATGTACCAAAAAGGAATTGTTGCAATTAATTAAGCAACAAAATTTCAAAAAGAATATGTAATAGATAAACTCTTTGAACGCCACGGGCATACGGTTTTTCGGCTCCCTCCATATCATTGTGTTTTCAACCCAATTGAAATGATATGGGCCAATGTAAAAAAGAAATTGCGGAAAATGAATCAATCTCCCCAATTAAGTGACGTTGTTGTCCAAAATATAAGAACAGTGATCGAAGAACTTAACAAAACTGACATTTGGAAAAATTGTGTAGCGCATGTTCAAGTAAAAGAAAAAGAATATCCTACTTTACCACCAATTGAACCGGTAGTTATAAACACAAACGACGACTCAAGTTCTGGACACAGGGATAGTGATAGTGTTTAATTGTTTGAATATTTCTACAAAGACTTCCACAACTTGTCAAAAATATGTTCTGTATATCGAAGTAAATGTGATCTCTCGATTAATCTATAACCTAAGAGACAATTCGACTGTAAGACGAATTGGCCGATTTCATGTAAGTATCTTTCAAAAATAAGCTCTTTAAACCGATGAAACTTACAGATCATATTTATGATTATTTTTTACCAAAAAAAGGGATCAACTTTGTTTTGAGCTTGATAAGTTGCTTGATAACTTGCTTACGTTTGATGCTAGAAACTTTTTTAAAAATCAAAAATAAAGATTTCTCTAAACAATTTAAAAAAAAGTAAAAAAATATATTTTTTTTATTATTTCACGTTGAATTATTCGATATGGAATTTGACGAATAGGTAAGAATCTATTTTTCATTAGCTATAACTCTGCTTCTGCTGGGTATACAGACTTCATACATATACTATTGTTTTCACTTTTTTATAAACTGTATTTTTGCTACCAACATTTTTTCCATAAAATACTTACCTTTTGAGTTATTTGCGAAAAATCGTCCAAAAACGTGGTGTTTTTGATGAAAAATGAATATATTCACTCGCAAATAACTCGAAAAGTATTGATTTAGTAAAAACCTCTATAGAACAAAAGTTACCTAGAATTAGTCAGTTTATCCACTTCCGGACTTATTTTGGATGTATAACTTTTCAGCCCCCAAGAAGGTGCGGTACTCACCCCCAGGGCAAAAATACACATCGGCACAATATCACTTTTTTTCCTTGACACGTTAGCTATATGTGTATGACAAATTTCATATCAATCCCAGTGGTTCTTTAAAATTTAGAGGTTTTTACAATATTTTACCGTTAGTGAATGGACTATATTGTGTATTAACTTTTAATCATCTTTGGTGTCAAGTTCCTAAAGAAATATGAATAATTAACAATATTATTACTGTTTAACAAAATATTAGACCTTAATTTAAAAATAAAAGTTTATTATTTAATTGCTATTGCGCCGCCTATGTTTTACAAAGAGGCCGACACTTGAGTGTCGAATTTTGTTTTTATGACTTGTCCAACTGACATCGTAGAAACTATAACAGGTTGTCAGTCAAAAAGTGGCCGCCAATAGTTTTAATTCAAAATATTAATTCATTTTCGAAAAAAATTTCGTTTATTTATTTTTAACTAAAACACGCTGCTCATGACATATATGCATGCTTTTATATCAAATTAAAAGATTTTTTTCTTAAATACGATGATATAAGGTTGCCTGAGAAAAATGGTTACAAAGTAGGGTTGTTAATGATTACAAATAAGCCAGGCATCAAAGAACAAGTAAAAGGTTTTACTCTATTTACTTTATCTTTGATACCTCGCATTTTTAACAGCTGGCAATCCTAATTTGCCACCGTTTTTTCTCAAGTAACATCATAATATATAAAAAATTGCTTTAATTTGATATAAATAAAAACATGCATATACTTAATGAGAAGCGTATTTTATGTAAAAAATAAATGAACGAAATAAAATTTTTGTTCAAAAATTAATTACCGTTTTGACTGGCAACCTGTTAACAATGTATTCTTCTATTCTTTAATTTATATAAAAATGTGAGTTTGATTAACTACTATGATCTTGCAGTGAGATCTTAGATTATGTAGAAATATCTAAGGGAGTATGTCGACGACTAATTCTTCTGTAGTGATTGTGATTTAATTTTTTTTTCCAAAATTATGTAAAATCGGATATATATCTTTCGAGAATTGTCACAACAGAGGTAGAAAACGCATTCAGCTTGAAAACCACACCAAAATATATTTCCAAAATGAAATGTCAACTTTAAAGTTAGAGCCAATATAAACTTTAAGATTGCATACACTGTCTAGATATGGTTACTGTGAACATTAAGGCAAACTATGCCAAGCAAACTTGAGGCAGTTGATGGATATTTGATGGATTGAACCGTAAGAGACATCACAAAACTGTATGTGAAGCTAGCAGTCAACGTAGATAAAAATAAAAACCCTAATAAAGCAAGAAATCAACGAACGGCGCATAAACATGGATCATGACAGAAAAACAGTAAACCTGAATACTTTTGAAAGATATTGGGACCCATCTGCGACAATGGTATGTGGACAGTAAGGTTCAACCACGAGTTATGTCAATATTACAAAGAACCCTCTATAGAAAATTATTCACAAATATGAATATTGCGCTGGGCAGGTCATTTTATAAGAAGATATAACAGAACACCTAGTAGAACGCATAGTGAAAAAAAAAAGAGATGCCAAGCAAACTAAAAGATGTCCCAAAAAATATAAATAGGTATAGGAGTGGCCACGAGTGCATCTTGTCGACATTACTATTTTTATGTTCATAGTGAAAAGTATATTCAAGTAGATTCTCTCGCAAGCAAACGAAGGAAAAGCAGTTAACGAGGTTATGAATAACTATTTCATACGTAGACAATGCAGTATTATTTGTAAGAACAACAGATTTACAATAATTACTTGCAAATATGAATACTAGCTGCAACAGTTATGACTTGAAAATCAAAATTAAGAAAACCAAATGTAGTCTTTGATAAAGCCACAAGTATAAACCACACATAACAATACCCACAAGCAGGCTTAGATTTATAATAATGAAATAATGAGAAATCAGATTGATAATGCCATGATCAATCTTATTTCTTATATATATCAATCGGTTTTAAAACCGAACGTTGCGACGTTCCATGACACTCTTATCATCCCATTGGTCCTCTCTAAGATCTCTTGCGCTCATCGCCTTCGTTACTCCCTCTCTCCAAGATTTCTTGGGCCTTCCTCTCTTTCTGCGGTTTGGTGGTACCCATTGCATAATTATTTTTGGGTGTCGAGTTATTCATCCTCTGGACGTGTCCGTACCATATCAGCTGTTTTCTTTCTATGTCTGTTGTTAGAGAGCCGTCAACCCCCATTAGCTACCTCATCATTACGTATTCTCTCTCTACGTGACACTCCTACTGATCTTCTAAAAGCGTCCATTTCTACTGCCTCCAGTTTTCTTCTGTTGTTTTCGGTTATTCGCCGTTATAACTTATTACGTCGATAATGCTACTGATAAGATTGGCATTATCATATTATTACGACGCATGGGTGCAGACAGTAGCCATTTTCTGGTTGGGAGCAAATCCAGATAAAAAATTTCAAAGACAAAAAAATAAATGAATATCAAACAACACTACAGGCCAGAAAAAGAAAGAAATGGAGAGAAAAACAAAGAAAGAAATGGAGAGAAAAATGAAGAAAGAAATGGAGAAAAAAAGAAAGATGAAAAAACTTGTTTGACAACGAATGCCAGAGAGTTAAGGAAACAAGATCGATAACGATTGCAGCAGCATCAAAACGAGTAAATGTAGCTACAAAAATAAAGCGGGTCCAGAGTAAAGACAAAAAGACGATAAAAGCCAAACAAAAAAAATTACAACTTTTAAAGGTTCATCCGTTTAAAATACTTGAGAGCTAAGATATGTCATGAGAAATGTAGACGATGACAAAACAAAATGAGAAAGATAAAAATATTAACATGAGCAGGCAACGTCAAGAGACAAGATCAGCTGCCTGGAAACAGAACCCGAAAGGAAAGCGACCGCTATAAAGACCAAGGATGCGGCGAAAAGATAATATTGAAGCAGATTTATGTGTTCTAAATACTAAACAAGCAAAGAAACTAATGATGGACCGTTTTAAGTGAAGACAGACTGTTAAGTTAGCGAAGACCAACCCCGGGTTATAGCACTAGAAAGAAGAGAAACTAATGATGGATCGCAGGTAGTGGAAGAGAGAGAGAGGGAGAGAACTAGAAAAACTAGATGAACAAATCCCATACATACTAGACATACGGAAAACAATAACAAATGACAAAAAGGTAAGTCTTTCATTACATGAAGAAAATGTAATTATCCGTAACACACAAGATAAAGTTGACAACGATATCGTTTTAATCATTCCAATTTTTGATAATTTAGTGACTACAATTTTGAAATTATACTATGTATAATCAATAATTATTACGTTCTGTGGATAATTTATTAATTTCTCGTTTCACCTACAATTTTTGTTAACGTTTTCGAAACCATATGTTATTAAAGAAAATTATAAGTTTCCTATTTCTAAACTCTCATGATCTAAGTAATAAAATTCACATAGATTAGATTAGATATTGTATAGGAATTTACTACGATAAACAAAATAATTACTTACTGTTGAGTTTGAAAATTTAATAACAGCTGCCATCGTTGCGACTTGAAATTCTTGATGTTTTGGGCCTCGTCCAGAATCAGATATTTCCACTTTTTCCTCCTAAAACTCTGGTGGTCTTGAATGACTAGCTTGTACGAAGTAATGCATATGTGAAAAGCGTTAGGTTTGGTCCATCCTATCCGTTTAAATTTTCGTTCCTTCTGCGTCCCGTAATAGGTTAGTATTTTAAATGCCGGACACCACTTTTTACATTCCATTTCCCAATTCAGCATCACGGAAGTAGGGACTACTATCAGATGGGGACCCCAGTTTTCCTTCTCGCACGCCAAGTGTGATAGAAGAGCTATCGTTTGTATTGTTTTACCTAATCCCATCTCGTCGGCTAATATACCGTTAAGTTTCCTGTCGTACATAGTTACAAGCCAATCCAAGCCAATGTGTTGGTATTCTCTTAGTGTATATTTTAATAAAAATGGTATATTTGTTGATACCTGTAATAAAGACAAGAAAAATATTCTAAGAATATTTAAAAGTACGCAAAATTTACTATAAATAAAGCTAATATATATCAGACAAATGCCTCGATGGTCTTCATTGGTAGAATATGAGTTGAATGGATCTCAATTCTTCCGATTTGTGAATCATCATGTCAATTGAATATTATTCTACTGGTATACTTAAATAAAGTGAATTGGTATACAAAGACCCGCCGAATGTTAACTACATCCTTTGTATTTAACCGGCATACCCTCCAGAACTTTCAGAGTTTCATATATAATTCAATAGTTTACATTAATAAATCAAAGATACAGCATTGTAGCTAATAGAAAATTTTTCCCATTATTCTGATGCGGCAAAGTACGAGGGTTGATCCCTACGGTCTAACCCTGACCTAGTAGCAAAGAATATAGAAGGATCTTTCACTGTCATTTTTTAGTCTCGGAAGAAGTTATACACATGTTATGTCTACACTACACTATCGGCGATGATGGCTGATCGTGTGATCGTCTATGATCGGCACAATCGTCCACACAATCGACCGTAACAGAATGTTGAATGACAAGCATCAAGCGATTCGCTATTCGCTTTGATGTGTCTCCAAAAAATCGACAATTCACGAGTTGTAGGCGATCATAGACAATGATGGGCAAGTATAGCCAAGTATGCCCTCTACACAGTCGTGCTCACGCTTACTTGCCTGTAATCGCCAATTAAGAAGAGGGACATAATACAAGTTGAACAAGATTTAGATTTTAGTTCCTTATTGTACCACTAGATACAATGCGGGAAGAGTGAGCGGCCACGTTAGCGCTGCTATTGCTTCTAAAATATGAAAGAGTTGGGCAACAAATGCAACATTTTATATATTTTCTTATGTAGATGCCGCGTGGTCGTAGAATGTTTAGCATTAAATTTTTGCATTTTATAAAATTAGAGATCAAATCATGCATCATATTTTTTTTTGAAGATAATAAAATATCATTTTAACTTTTACTGAATATTTTTAGAAAAAATATCGTGATTAAAATTTTTAATTGAAATACGTACAAATCTACAAATAATATAATTAATATTCTCGTCTGCTAAAATAAAATAAAATTAAGTAATTAATAAAAGTGAATCATTGGAAGAGAAAGCCCAAAAAATTCTAAGGTGTTTCGATCGAAAACCATTTCCTTGTCTCGTTAATAGTAGTAGGTACGCTAGAATTGATTTTAAGCACATACACCTTATTTTTTTACAATTTGAAAATTCTAAATTATAAAGTATAATTTCGGACTTTTAAATTTGAAATTTCTAAAACTCCTAATCCATTTGAAATTATGAACATTAGTCTTAGCCCGATTAAATAACACTACGACCCAAAAAAAAATACATCAATGACGAACATTTGGAAATAAGTAGATGGTCTATTATTAAATAAACAATTTTTGGGAACCCTTGGATGAACTGTGATAATGTGTATACAAAAAAAAAAATGACGACTGAAGTGGTGAAGACTATGAAGGGTCTGTGGGATTGAGCAAACTTAAATATAGTTAATCCAAATAATATGTCCAAGACCCCCTTGCCTCACACGCATCCCGAGAAAGAGGTTGATGAAGAAAGCATCAGGACCCGTCTAAAGAGGCAAAATCAAGACCTTAGGACAGAAGACTGGTTGTTGAAAAATCGAAATATCGGGGAGAATAAGATTTAGTTGAATATAATATGTAGTAATTAAACACTAAGTTAACATTTAGCTTCATTTTTTAAACCAATCATTTACTCATCTATTCTTTCATTCATTATGAATAAAAAAAATCAGTTATGAAGATATATTTTAATAAATGTAATAAATTTGTACATAAAATTTATTTTAATTTTAATGAAATGTCATCAGTTTATGTTCAATTAAGTATAGATAAGTTAAAGACTATATTGTAATAATTGCACCAATATTTATTCATTGTGAAAATTATACTTTACTAGTAGATGTTATTTTAAAAGAAGGTTAAGAGATTAACGTTCCACACAGAGTATTCAATAAATAGTACATTGTTTACCGGGAAGGAAAAGCTTAACATTCCTGGACGACTGTGAAGATTGCTAAGTCGAGGCGCAAGCCGAGACTTAGCAACACAGAGTCCAGGAATGTGGCTTTTCCTACGAGGTAAACATACTATTTTTCCGCAAAATTTTGATAATGTCTCTAACACAAAACTTTAGGTTGAATGACGATAATAATGTCACATAATATTTAGAATGTATTTTTTAATGTACTTAATCGTAACTTTAAAATCAGCAATATTGCCTGGTCTATTAAAATATACTTTAGAAATAATCAGGTATTTTCGTATCTGTTCTGATAAACATTAATGAAGTTAATAAAATATTAGTGGACTTTTCGGAACGGAACTTTTCCTTGTGGAAACCTGGTGAGTATTTGCCCTCGGCGATTGCAAGGTGTCTTTAATACTTGTTTGGATCGGTGACTGTGAGAGTCCGAAGGACATACCTCCTGCTGAGGGATAGGATTATGTCCTTAATGAGTGTTATGTTTGTCAGTATGTATATGTGTGCTGATGGATAATGCGTCACCCTAATGCAGGATCTAAGGATTTTTCTTTCAGTAGCCGCGATGGCATTGATTTCATGAGGTTTGAGGGAGGCGTAGATGCAACAACGTGTAGGTAAATTCACTTCAGACATTTATTTCTAAATAGAAATAATTCCTCCGTATTTATTGCAGGTTCTATTAAAATATCGTTAGATTTGAAAACTCCTCTGGAAATTGCTCCAAATCTCATTCTTTAATAAATCTTAGTCCTCGTTTCTGTAATATTTTATCAGTAAATTTTTTTCACCATAAAAATTGCTCCAGAATGCACCAAAGATTCACTCTTTGAAAAATAAATTGTTTTTAGGTCACATAGATATAAATATTGTGACAATACTCAAGTATAGTATACTGGATTCAGCCTTTTTGCTAGGATTTCAGCGATACTAAAATGTAGTTAGTTTTAATACCAATTCCAATGTTTGTATCATCTGACAGAAAATTATTTGGACATTCCAAGTTTGATCTGGTTGTTTTAAAAATTAAACAGTTAGTTTTCGGTGAAACAAAATAATTTTACAAGTTTTAGAAGACACCATTTTAAAGTTTTTATAATTTTATCTTAAATACTTATCTTTTTAATGGTAAGTTAAAAAAACTATAAAAAATTGCATTTTTGCAATTAACTTAATAAGTAAATAAAAGTAACGTAGATTTTCTTACTACAGGTAAGTATATATTCACTAAGAAGCTTACTATAATAGACACTTCAATTATTCGAAGTCCCAAACATGTTCTTTTTTACTCATTCTCCTGAACTATGTATTGTAATAATAAATAAAAAATAAAAAATTGAAGATTTGATTAGTAGTAGAAAAAACTATAAATATGAAAGAAAAACTAAAAAGCAAAGCTAGTAAAGATATTGAAAAAATTAAAAACACAAATAGTACTTACATTAGTAGAAGACAGAGTGTTTCCCTTTGGTTGGATACTTTCAGCTATAGCAGCTGCGTCATTGATAAGGTCGTCTTTTGTGTCTTGTTCAGTCTTAGTTTCTCCCTCTTTTTGAGAATCTTCTACTAATATTTTCAACTCGTCGTGTTCTTCTTTATCCACCGGTTCAGTAACTTTCACAGATTCATCTTCGCTTTCGTCTTCCGTATCTTCGTCTTTGGAAGATTCAGAATCGTCAGACTGTTGTTTGTCGTCTATGAAAGATTCTTTTTTCGAATCTGTGTCGTCGTCCGAATCTTCTGATTCACTGAACGGATTGTGTCTCGATTTAAAAGGTAATTCCTCAGGAAATCGTCCTCTAGTAAATCATCCAACTCCATCTGAGATTCTTTCTGTAGTGCTTCGATTTCTTCTTTATGACCCTCATTATCTAAAGCTTCTTCTCGAGCAATCGTCTCTTCGTCATCTTCATCGCTCTGAAGTTCCGGATCGAACTCTGTATCAGACTGCGTTCGAGATACTGATCGAGATGGCGCTGAACTAGGAGGTTGTTCTGCGGTCTTATTCATCCCTTCGGCAAGCAACTGTGAATACTTTTCAGTCTGATCTACGATAAAACTAAGCTGCTGATCGAGCGCCTTTTTCCGCTTCTCCTCTAAGATTGTATTCTGTTTATATTCAACGAGTTTTTCGACGTTGTTCCAAAAGATCTTAATCTCCTTTGCACAGAACGCGGCTATTCTTCGAAGATTTTGTTCGTGAGCCTTTTCCGCTTTTTGGGCGGCGAGCGCCTTATCTTGGAAATACTTCTGTACCATTCTGGCACATTTTTTCGCAGCGGCTTTCTTCCATTTGCGTTCCTGCGCAAAATCAGCTGCCAACCAGACCATTTCTTCGATCAAAAAGTCCCAATGTGCTTTAGGCCGAGGCATGTCTTGCACTTTGGGAAGTCTCCTTTCAGACCATATTCCTTCCTTTTGTAAATCGGCTATTCGTTGGACCACGTACGCTTCTTGTTTCGCTTTTTCTACAATCATCTCTTGACTAACAGTATTCGTAAGTGATGTAGACTTCACTTTGACAGATACTGATTTCGGTGTAGAGGTGTTACTATTACTTTCAGGTGTTGTTACAGTAGAACTGGTAGTCTGGATAGCGTAACTATGAGAGATACCAGGCAGAGAGCTGACAGAGGTAGCAGTTGGTGTATTAGGCGTCGTTTGCGGTACAGTAACAGTTGCAGTTTGAAGTTCAGGATAATCCCGAGGATCAATGGCATGTTCCTTAAGATAAGCTAAATACGCTTGGGTTTTAGGTCTTTTGGCAAATTGATATAAATCTAGAATGTTATTTCCGCTCTCTAAATAATAGGCCTCTAGAAGATGTTCATTATACTTTTCTTTCACTAATTTCGAGCGAACAATGCGATGGTTCATTACATGCTGCAACTTAGAAGAGTAGCTATCTTTTTTTTCACCCGTGGAAGACAACGGCCTTTTGAGTGATCTCGAATGGGGGCCATGCTGGACATTGTTTCCAGAACTTTCACCGGATTGAAATAACTGTAAGCGTACATTAGGATTTGGTCGAGACTTGGTAAGAACATTGACTATCGACTGATTGGCCAAACTTGGCCTTAGTGGCGACGTTTGTCCACCTCTAGTTGGACTGATGCTTATCAGACGAGTGACATTGGGATTTCCAGCGGCAATCTGAAAAAAAAAAACAAGTAATACATTTCTAGAAATAACTGGTACCAATAATTCAATTTATATTAAAAATCAGACAAATGCCTCGATGGTCGTCATTGGTAGAATTTGAGTTGAATGGATCTCAATTCTTCAGAGACTTGAATCATCATGTTTAATTTTTATGAAAATATGTCCAACCAATCTAATTTTTTAGAACACCAATTTTCAGTTTGAAAGGTATATTATTGATTGGTTTTACATTACTACCAGGCACCTGTTTTTTGTTTCAATATTATTTTTGTCAGCTTACAATAAAATAATAAATATGATCAGACGACGGAGATTAAGTTATTAACACTTTCAGTGCCAGTGACGCACGCCGTGTGTCATCGGCCGATCGCGCCACAGGCCGACGACACACACTGTGCGTCAAGAGCTTACTTGATTTTTACTAAGTAGTACGTGCTTGGCTACAGTTATGGACGCTAACGGCGCAGGACCCTCTAGTGCGAAACGAAAATGTAAAGAACGGGATATAAACAAACCGATATCGAATAAAGAGCTTGAAGAATTAGCAGAATTAATTAATATGGGAAAGTTCAGATGACGATCTATTTATTCCATCAGAAGATTCTTAGTCAGGAGCGGACGTTTTCACGTAGTGCCTGCTGTTGGCAATAACCCATACGATTTTTTAAATTTGCTTGTTACTGGTGACTTGCTTATGCACATTGTAGATAAAACGAATATATGCGGTGGAATTATTTTTAAAATAATCTGCTAAAGAAAAATCCAGAAGAACAAATTGGAAAACACTTTCCTTAGCAGAGTTGAAGATTTTTCTTGGCATGTGGTTCCAAATGGGTAATGTACATGTACAACTTTTAAAAATGCAAGTCATAGCGGCGATGTTGGCTAAAACGACAGATTACACAAAATTAGATATCTTCAGGAATACTTCAATATTCGAATGGAAGAAATTAATTACCCTGAAAAATCGCTATTATTAGATGAATCCATGGTGTTATGGCGAGGAAGACTGTCGTCGTCAGTTTTTGAAAGGAAAAAAAACACGAGTACGGCATGAAATTGTATTTATTAGCTGAACCAGATGGCAAGATTTTACGTTGTAATGTTTATAGTGGTGCCCAAGGAGAAACGGGTGGTACAGGTCATACTGAAAAAGTTGTATGGGTATGGGAAATATGTCGCTGATGAATGGGTTCCAAAACACAGGATATTCATTATATATGGACAATTTTTATAACAGTGTTCCGTTAGGTCAGAAACTACTTGAGCAAAATACATATGTGACCGGTACTCTTCGGAAAGGACGGAAACAAAATGCGAAAATCGTTCTTGACGCAAAAATTAAGAAAGGGGAAATTGTTACAAAATATCTTGGGGGAGTTGCAGTCAGTAAGTAGTAAGATAAGAGAGAAGTGTTATTTCTGTCAACAGAGTTTGGAGGAAAACATGATACAGATTAAAAATAGAAGGGGAGATATGGTCCAAAAACCAAAGGCTATTGCTAAATACAATAAAAATATGGCTGACATAGACCGTCAAGACCAAATGCTGTCATATTATTCATGTTGAGATGGTACAAAAAACTTGGGACTTTCTATAATGTTTTTCAACAGCTACTGCAGAAAACATGTCATATTATGACTATCGTTTACAGGTAATAAGAATACTGCTCTCAGGAAAAGTATTACCTCCTAAACCCAAAGTTGAATACAACGCATTTGCCAAATAAGTTGGACAGGGCTCATAGATGTAGGGTATGTAGCAAGCAGCAGGTTCGGAATAGTACCCAATATTACTGTTCGTCATGCGACGAGAAACCAGGTCTGTGTTTACAGAATTGCTTCAAGGAATACCATAAGAATATATAAATCCACTCCATAAGGCATTTTCTTATATTTTGTAACTTGTTTTATTTTGCATTTTTCTGTCACAAGAGATATCGTTGCTTTTAATACATTTTCTGTCGAAATTATGTTTCTGTTTTATTCGATTAGTATTAAGTTTATGAAATACGCACGACACACGCTGTGAGCCATCGGCCCTTCATGTAAATTTTTATGCGAACGGCCGACGACACCGCTCCAAATACCTATCAGTGTATTAATGATAAGCTGGTACCAACAAAATATTAAAAAAAACATATGTTCTCAAAGATAAAGTTGATTTATGTTTCCGCCCCTGGCGAACATTACATAACTGCCGGCACTGAACGTGTTATATATTGTGAGTTTATAGTCCAACCGTAAGAGATTTGAACCCTAAAACCGAGGCGAACAAGCTGAATTTTACGAGAATGTCAACTTTGGGACCCCAAAAAAGATTCTAAGTGTCACTCCTACCCTGAGGTTCCCCTAAAATGGACCAACGTAGGAGAGGGGAACGGAAAACACCGATTTACCAAGCATCTGCACGCCGTAGAAAAAAAGGTTTTAAACATGGAATGTAGCTGAGATAATTTTGAACAAAAACGTCTATTAGCACTTTTTCTGTAAAATGAACCGTTCTCTCAGAAACAACGCTTGCAGCCACCGGAGATTTTAAATGTCAGTTACGCACTAGAAATCATTTTTTTAAATAAAATTTGTACTTATTCGATGGTAAAAATTCGATATTTTGATTAGAATGTCCTATCGACAAAAATCATATAACACAAAAACCTGCAAAAAAGTACGCGACACACCAGTAACATGTGCCTTATGTAATGGCAATCATCCAGCAACCTATAACGGATGTGCTATATATAAAGACCTAGTAAATTCGAAAAACAAAAATATAACAAGCAGCATTGTAATGCAACACACTAATGCTCACCACATACGCCAATCACATGTAACATATGCTCAAGTTGCAGCAACTAATACTTCT
Source organism: Diabrotica balteata (assembly GCA_918026665.1). Taxonomy (NCBI): domain Eukaryota; kingdom Metazoa; phylum Arthropoda; class Insecta; order Coleoptera; family Chrysomelidae; genus Diabrotica; species Diabrotica balteata. The sequence continues at coordinate 90,734,740 of OU898280.1, forward strand.
TCACAAGACAACAACAATAATTCAGGCATTTCATATAAACTTACAGAATTCCTCAACGAACTTAAAAATGTTTGCACAATTGATAAACCAAAACAGCATGATACTAAGCATGCTTACAACAGTGATAAATAGAACGTCGTAATGGCTAACTCACTTAGAATAGCAGAGTGGAGCGCAAATGGTCTAGCAAACCATGTGTAAGAAATTATACTATTTCTAAAATTAAACAAAATAGACATCTTACTTATATCTGAGAGTCACACAACTGAGAGGTCTTTTATAAAAATTCCACACTACTCTGTCTATTATGCAAACCATCCAGACGGAACAGCCCATGCTGGTTCAGTTGTAATAATTCGTACATCTATAAAACTCTACAAACTTGCTCCATATATCACCAACAAAATTACTATCATAAAAGTACATGCGCTCACCTTCCTATTAACAATAGCTTCTATCTACAGCCCACCACGCCATACCATCAATCTGGAGGAATACAGAGAGTTTTTTTAACAACTTGGCTCACATTTTCTAGTGGCAGGGGACTGGAATGCAAAACATACAACCTGGGGAGCAAGACTGATATCTCCAAAAGGCAGAAATCTATTAAAGATCATGCAAAATAATAACCTGAAATACCTAACAACTGGTACCCCTACATACTGGCCCACTGATAACAACAAAATTCCTGATCTGTTAGACTTTGCTATAACTAAGAGAATACCTGAAATACACAGCGACATCACCCCCAGTTTTTATCTACATTCGGATCACAGTTCCATCTTGATTACCTTAAGTACCAATATAATTTGGAAAACTACTGCACCAAGGCTATGTTCCAGTAACACGAATTGAGTTTAATTCAAAGAAGAAATCAATGAAAAAATATCTCTTGACATTCGACTCAACACAAAAACGATATTGAAGAAGCTGTAAAATATATAACGGAACAAATACAACAGACCGCTTGGAAAGCTACTCCTGTAAAGGAAAACACCATTGATGAAAGGTATAGTATACCCCTCCACATTAGAACACTAGTAGAAGAGAGAAGAAGAGCCCGTTGCAAATGGCAAAGAACAAGAAACGCGATAGATAAAACAAATCTAAGCAGGCTCACACACAGAAAGAAACTCGAAAAAGCCGGTAGTAATGAAATCACCAATTAGAAAAAATGATGGAACCTAGGCTCGATCAGATATAGAAAAATCCAACAGATTTGCAGAACATCTATCAACTGTCTTCTCCACCCCACACGCCAACGATATTAACGACGAGAAAACTAGAGACTTCCTTAATGCACCCTGTCAACTATCATTACCACTAAAATACTTCTAACGAAGTCCGTAACCAAATTAACGTGCTTAACAATCATAAAGCTCCAGGATTTGACCTTATAACTGGCGAAATCTTGAAAAAGCTCACAAGAAAAAGTGTCGTTTAATAACCATTATTTTTAATAGCCTCCTGAGACCATGCTTTTTTTACCCCGGGGGTAAAAGTGGTAAACTTTTTTGCATCTTTTTGGGGCCTCTTAATATTTTCAGCAAAATTCAGCTTGTTCGTTTAATTTTTAGGGGTAAACCCTCTGACGACTGGACTAAAATAAGATGTTTAAAAATAACACGTTATATTAAAAATATTTTTAAAATTTAAATAATATATTTAAAATTAATTAAAGTAATTTTATTATTTATTTGTATATTTTAAACAAATTCAATAAATTATTTTGTTTGTCCCTAACGCCACCTGTTAACGTATTAACAAAGCATACGTTGTTTACTTATGACAAACCTGTCAAATTCATACCAAATACTAATAATAAAATATAAATAAATATCATTTGATGGTAAATTTAATTATTATATAAACTAAATAATATGTTTAAAAATAATAATTGTATTTATATGAAATTATTTAACACGAGCAATATTATAAAAATTTAAACATCGAATAATTATAAATTCAATGTTGTTGAATTAATCGGATGACATTTATGACTTGTATTAAATTTTGAAAATCGTTACGAATCTAATCTTTTAGTGACATATATTCTTTTAATTTTTTTTCTTATTATTTATTAATGTCTATAGTTTATTAGTTGTGTTTCATGCAGTTTTTAATTTAAACCTGCTAAACTATAGAGCGTTCCACGTTAAAAAAATAACATTGCGGAGATAGGTCCATGTAGGTATTTCTTATGGACGATAGAAGCGCGGCGATGCCACGACAAACACAGGCACGATTCAGGGTTGTATAATTTGTATTTTCGTTTCCACAGACATGAATTAAATTAATGTTTTTTAACGTAATTGACCAAAAGTGCCCATTCGAAACAAGAGATGAAAACTAGGGAAAATGATTTTAATAAAATAAATAGTATTTACAAAAGATAATTTTATTTTATCTTATTTTAATTATAGTAACGAAAGTTTATTTGTTTTTCGGTGAGAATACCATATATGCCATGAATTACTAATTGCAACTTAAAATAATACGGTGTGTGTATGTCAGCGATTTTAAGTCGTTCTCTGACTACATAATGATAATAAGGCTTTGTGTGGTTCTTTAGTAGCTATTCTGACTTTACAGTTAAATGTTAATTGAAAATGGAAATTCAAAAATTAAGCCAAGGGAATATCTTTTGATATCCGTGCAAAAGAGATTGAGAGTTTTAGCAACACTGATCTCCCTAAGCGTAATTTTATTTTCTTAACTTGAAACAAAGTATAGAAACGAATTAATCGAGAGTAGTGAATCGATGTCAAGAACCGCTATTCTATGACGCTACCCGTGACGATGCCGTCTTGTAGCACTAGTCTAGCTATTAACGTCTGACGCTCGCGTCAGCATTTTACTGTAGAGAAAAAAAGTAATACAACGCCAGTACAGAAGCTTCGTTTCAAAAATTGGTACCGTAATAGGAAAAGATGATTTAACAAGTCAACATTGGAAAATAAAAAATGTTTCCCCACTTGCAGAAGCTTTTGTTGATATCAATGGAGATAATATTTTTTATTGGTAACAATAAAATTGTTTATAAAGGAGGCAAGTTACTACAACTAGGTATGTATACTACTCCCTTCAGATGTCTAATAAAACCTAGTCTTCAAAATCGCCGGTCGTTTCTGAGAGAACGGTGTAGTTTACACAAAAAGTGGTAATAAACAAACATTTATATTCAAAATTATCTCAACTACATTTTTATTTGAAACATTTCTTTATAATGCTTTACAGATTCTTGGTAAACCGATTTTTTTGGTTTTCCACCATTCCTACGAAGGGGAGGGGGTTTAGTGGGAAGCCGGGAGTACGAGTGACAAACTTTTTGCATCTTTTTTGGCATTCCAAAATTAATATTCTCAGTAAAATTCAGCTTGTTCGTATAATTTCAAGAGGTTCATTGGCATTTTCATTTCTGACGACTGAGATGACTAGTGAGATTCTAAAAAGAAAATATCCAGTCTAAAGCATAAGCCATGCAGCTAGAGAAAGGAATAGTGAATTTAAAATGAAAGAATATTACCACACGAGGAGATTCACGGGAACCGCCTTAAAAATAAAGAGGTTCTAATGGAAATTTTGTTAATGATCTTTTATCAAGTAATATGAATTACAAGTATATTAACTTATTTTACAATGTATAAATTAAGAGAGAAAAAAAATACAAATATTGTTGGACATTGTAAATTAAACAAATCTGAAGATTCAGAGGCAATTTACATTCATAAGGAGGACATAAAGGAATATGTATCAGTGAAAATCAGTGGGTTATTAAAGATGTTTCAAATAATATTCTAGGAGTTGAACGACCACCACCACGCAATGACTGGTTCGACTGCGACAGGCATTAGACAGCCAAAGAAAAAATGATGCACAAAAGTCACAAGATTATAAAGATATTACTTAGGAGGGAAGTATTTGCATAGTAGAAAAAAACGAATTTTTTAAACTGGAATATTGGAAAAATTTGGAAGGCAAGTTAGAGAATAATTTTTGAATTTTAATAATTTGTTTTCTAAATTAAAATGGGATAATCTCACTTACGGAGTTACATATTACATGTATTTTATAAAAAAATGGATTTTTTTTTATTCCAAAAAGAGTATTCACATTAAATTTGAAGTAAATTCGAGCAATATTACCGAAGTTATTTATAGGGACTAGAATACCGCACGGTCGGTACCTGCGCATCGAATATAAAAAATTTAAACGCGTTTTTCACGAAACTTTGTTTTTCCGTGGGGTAGGCACGATTTCTCGTGAACGAGAATCGTGAACGGATCGACCGATTTTGCTGAAACTTTGCACACTTCATCTTTATTGAGAATATGAGAATCGGAAAAATGCTAAAAAAATATTCGACGGAAATTCTTTCAGACATTTAAAAACCTCATTTTTTAAATTCCTTCGTTAAATCACGAAACAATACTAGAAAAATAAAGTGTGCGAAGTGTCAGCAAAATTGGTCTATGAATTTTTATAGAAATTGAAAAACGGCCAAATAGTCTCAATAAAAGAGATGACTGCATACAGTTACCTTCTACATGGAGACCTCTCCAAAGAAAATATCGTCCGCTCCATCCGCGAATCAAAATCCCACTATCAGAAATATTCGCGAAAAATTCCCGCTCCAATTTCACCATCGACGGTATAAATGAACCGTCCTCTGTTCCCAGTGGTAGTAGTGAAGTGATTATTTATCAGTGTAGTTGTGTCTGGAGGTTCGGGATACTGAGACCTCGGAAACCCTGAAGAAGACATCAGAGAAGATGTCGAAAGCTCGCCGCAATTAAAATCAACGCGGTTCAACCCGGAAGACTGGTGAGTTTAATATTAATTATATACGGAATATAAGTATTGTTACGATTTTAAATGTTATGGCATATAGAACTGTAAATATTTTATGACTAATTCTTTTTTATTGATTCTCGTAATTTGTAGGTCAAAATCTACCTGAGACACGTTGGGTTCCCCTTCGCTATAACAGCGACGAATACGAGTTTTCTGGAACCGCTTCGATACCAGTTGTTAGATCATTGCCGCTCTGTCTACGAGGGCCTCGTAAATACGAGATGATTCTATATAATGTAGAAGGTCGCCGAACTTTCCAGATAGCGGAAGTTTTTGTATATAAACGACACATTTTTTATTTGTCAGGCAGTCATAAGAAGATCGGGAAACGCGATTTAATTGTAACGAAACGTAAACAAATTATTTGTAATATAAATTAGGATTAATAAAGACTTTAATAAATTAGTAATTAGTTATCGTGAGTTTTAATAAATTAGAATAAAGAACTATAAATTAGAACTATATAAATACACAACAGTATATACGGAATATAAGTATATACGGAATATAAGTATATACGGAATATAAGTATATACGGATCGATCATAGACCGAAGTGTCGTTCATCAAAATTTAAGTGCCAAGATTGCAGAGTAAAAAGAGGATCTAACTGTGGAACAGATCACTACTTTCTTTTAGCTAATCTATTGTGTCCCTTTAAACAATACTACAAACAGAACACCGAAAGTGAGAGAAACAATACTACACAGTACAAAACGGAGAGATAAATTGGGAAAATCATTATAAAAATTTACTCCAACAGTCCAGATTGGAATATATGGGAGAGGAATACAGTATGGAGAGACAAACAAATAGTAACATTAATCTTACGAACAATGAGGTCCGTACTGTATTAATTAAAATGAAAAACGGGTGATCTCCAGGACCTGGCAATATAGCTGTAGAGTTACTTAAAACAGGAGGTCCACTCCTAATAGCACGAATAACTTTTCTAATGAATCAATGCTGCCAACAGATTAAAGTACCACCTGAATGGAAAACCGCTCACCAAGTGTCGATCTTTAAAAAAGGTAATCGAAAAGATCCTAACTGCTACAGCGGACTAAGTGTCCTACCTACTTTCGGGAGATTTTTTGGAAAGATAATAAATGAAAAAATACAAGATGATTTAGGACATCTAATTAGCGAAGACCAAAGTGGATTTACACCTGGTAGATCTTGCACTAATAACTTGTTTATATGCCAACAATTAATATAAAAAAGAATACCTGTTGGTACCTAAGTACATCTAGCCTTCATCAACCTAGAAAAAGCGTATGATACAGTTCCAAGACTTAAATTCTGGTAAGCTTTACAACAACTCGACATTAGTCCATACCCTCTAGGAATAATCACAGAAGTATACAGAGATAACACTAGGTACTTACTTAAAAATTGGAAATAGATTATCAGAGCCAATATAAGTAACTGAAGGACTAAAAGAAGGACACAGTAAGTCACCCTTACTGTTTAATTTATATATTGAGGCAGCCCTCCAAAATTAAAAAAACCACTGCCAGGGAATGGGAATCCCCATAGGAAATGACATACTGTTCTCCCTGAACTTTGCGGATGACCAAGTTGTCCTAGCTCAAGATAAATAAATAAATAGTTTATTTACGGTTATACCAATTACAATGATTACAATCATTAAATAAATCATATCATATTAACAGTTTTAGAATTCAATGATAATTACATAAAATTTAGATAAGACAAATAAATAGAATAAGTACCTAAATGACAGTTTACAGTGATAGCCTACATTGTATTTTAAAAAGATTTTTTCAGCTTTTTCGAAAACTATTCAGAGAGCTAGAAAAAAAGTGTATATATATATATATATATATATATATATATATATATATATATATATATATATATATATATATATATATGTATATGTTATAGGTCTATTTAGACAATAGTTTGTTTGTTGGAATTCTAAGTGAAAAACGTCCTTGGATCTTGTGCACCTTGAGGAACCCTAAGGGCTCTTGTTAACGAACGTTTTTTTCAACCGGTAACGGGCCGATCCTAAACGGGTACCCGTGTTGACGGTTCATAATTTTCAAGGGATATACGTCCGTTGACGATATGGAATCTCCGAAATATCGTCAGTTTTAAAGTAACAAGTGCATGCAATACATGCTATATCATGTTGTCGTCAAAGAAAAAAATTATACTAGCCTATTATTTGTATAAAAAAATGCAAAGCAACGGGAAAAACGTAAAAGAAAAATTTAGATACTTCCTATTTTATTAGAAAGAGAAAAGTATGGTGCTGTTCATACACTTTACGAAGAATTGAAAAAAGACGAAACAAAATTCTTCAATTACTTCCGAATAGGTCAAGAACCTTTCCGCAAATTTTTAGGAATAGTACATGATAAATTAAAACGTGCTGACACTAATATGAGGCTGTTCCTTGCAACTGCTGATCGACTAGCTGTTACCTATGTATGAATGATGGTATTAGTATAACAGAATAAATACTATCAGTTATTAAAAAACCAAAAAAAATTTCAAACTTAATAGATTTTTGATCATTTAAGAATATACAATCTATAAAATAAAAATTATTGGTGAAATAACTTATTAAAATCTCCATATCAAAATCCATATTTTAGTGGCAACAAAGAAAAGAATTTATTGAAACAACGGATGCTCGCCCAACGCCATTAACACACTTGCATAAACTAAAAAGGTTCACTGAGGGTTCACGGTACCGTCCCGTCGAACGTCATGCCGAGGGGGAGTGGATACGTAGACGGTGAAAAGTTAACCAACGGGTTGGTTGCCGTTGCGTGAACACACATTCATAAGAATCTGAAAGACACTGAGCAACGTCCAACGGGACGGTGTCAAAAACGTCCCGTTAAACGTTGTCGTTAACAAGAGCTCTAAGACCTATTCTCTGCAAAATTGATGATCTAGAATTCATGATAAAGCATCTATACAGAGAATAAGTAAATTAAACACCAAATTAATCAGGGACATAAAATTGTAGGATGTCTGAACTCCTTATGGTGGGATTGCAACACTTAAGGAACAAAAAAGGAATAGGACAAACCATGGTTGAATCAGTTCTTTGTTATGGCTCTGAAGTATGGACAATTAATGCAGACCTGAAGATTGTTGGCAGTTGAAATGGATTATTTGAGAAGAAGTGCTAGAACATCAAGGCTGGAAAGGAAGACAAACAAATCTATAAGAAATAACATGAATGTTACAGAAACAGTCATTGACAGAATGGAAAGAAGAGGTTTAAAATGGTTTGGACACTTATGAGTATGCCTGCCTGATGAATGTTGGCCCCAAAAACTTAATAGAGGTAGACCTCGACGCTGATGGAATAAAGGAATTAGAAAAGCAATGGAATCAAGAGGTTTGGAGGAGTATGCTTTGTATAATGTATTGTATTTACAACTTTGGTTATGTAATGTAATTAGTAAACCTATTCATTTTATAACCACTGAACCTCAGAAATTGGTGATGAACCATTTCAATGATACTGATATGAAATTTGCAATATGGGAACTTCGCATTAAACACAAACTACAAAATTTAAATAACCCAAGCACTGTACTATTTTTACACAGTGCGCTAATAGATCTTTAGAATTCTGTAAAACAAAACCAGGCGTTGGAAGAATATTACTAGTAATGGATGAACTAAAGTGATGATGAAAGAAATGCATATCAAAAAATATTCATAGGTCCTTTAGTCTGTTTAATAGTGCGTTGTAAAGATGGGAATCAAACACTAATGGGATTATAGATCTAGTAAAGGTAATGCAGTTCTTTGCATTCAGAGTCATTATATTGACTTCTGACCAATTCTGCAGAACTACAATATGCTTATCATTTAAACCATTATCATTATTGTTTATTCTGGCATATAACTTAAGGTCATATCTGTGAAGAGTTAAAATGTACAAAATTGAAAATCAAACCAATGTCATTAATGAACAGATTCAAATAAGCATATTATTATGTTCCTTATAATAGGGTCTTTTACGTTTAAAGTACAAAAAACAGTTCCCTCAAAATTAAAACCTTCTTCGGAGATATAACCTCAGAAAACTTAATGACAACTGTGACACGAAGTGAAGAAACATTTAACACAGCTGTAGATATAAAAACAATATTGTTTAAAAGGAAAGTAACAAAAGGAGTGTACTGTAGGGTGAGTGAGTCATAATACATTGCAATTTTCAGAGGAAATGATTGCAATATACAAAATTTCATTAACCAAGAATATTTTTACATTTATTATTAGAAATATAGTCTTGAACATGTGACTTAATGATACTTCAGATTTTAATGAATTAATAATTTTCTTATCAGTTATGTAATAAAGAAAATACAGTATCATGGCATACTTGATCATGCAGATGTTTTATATTTTAAAAATTATATTTATAATTATAAATATACAATTTTTGTCTTACATTTGTATAGATGCCAAGGTAATTGCCACAGAGGAAACATTAAGGCCAAAGATATAAAGTATATATTGGTTTATATGATTATATTACCAGTTTATAACAAACTTATCTAAATTATAACAAGTGATTAAGAGTCATAATCAAATTTTAAGCATTGAAACTAGATGAACATGTATCAAATGTCAAAGGTTTTATGCCTTAAAGACCTCAAATCATCCTAGATAAATAATTATAAATATCAACTTGGCATTGAATATAATTCCTCTGAATAAATAAAGTAAACTCTCCTTCACTGACCTAGTAGTAGTTAACCCTTAAGTAAGTAAAAGTACCAACACTACAAATTTCATAGTATTTCCCTCCCTATCTCCTAGTGTACTCTCTCTACAAATTTTGTCAGCTGTTGTAGCTTACAGTATCTTTATATATTTTTGTCCTATTTAAGAAAGGCAGGTTGTTGCATTTTTATTTATTGAGATATGTAACTTGGAGTAAAATTGACTGCCTTAGTATTCGTGATAGCCAATTCTGACAGGGAGCGCTGAAGATTTCAAAGATGGACGATAATTTCGGGAAAACAAATCATTTTGTCATTTGGTCTTTAAGCTATAAAACGTTTAATATAAATCATTTACAGGTGTGTTTTGCCAAAGTAAAAGTTGTGAGTATGTTCTTTAAAGTTTATTTGTTTGTAATTCGAGTTTATACATAAGGTAATTGACTCCCAAACCTGAATAAAAATAAAATTAAATGTTTGTTTCTCTACAGTATCTCTATGTTTACATTTTCTACTAATAACTTCATGAGACTGTTGGGGCAATTTTGCTGATGGAACAGCATTTTTCCTGAGTCTTCTCAATTTAGTTTCAGGAGTTACTATAAAGTAAAGTAAGTATAAATATATTAAAATATAAATAATATTTTAATCAATACTTGGAAAGTAATCGTTCTCAGTAAAATGTAAACTGCAAACAGTCATGTACTTGGATAAAGGTTTGCCAATTCACAAAATGCATTGCCAAACATTTCTCATATTCTCGTCCAGCAGAAACTTATGTACGGAATTTTTTTGTGAATTATAATAGGATGAATATTAAGGAACACTGCAATAGTTTTTTGAAGTCAAAGTCATTGTTAATTACAATATAAACCGGTTGCTAATATGTATACAAATTAATGACAATTTTAAAGTTTTGTGAAAATAGTGATATTGAAAGAAATGAATATTAGGGAGAGTGAGCATGAGACCGAAAGTAAGCAAGAAGCTGATGACAGTGACAATGACCCCAACTATTATCCAAATAAAGTCAATTCAAAAAATAAAACTGTTCTGACAGTAAAACCGATGATTTTGAAAACATATTACAGTAAAAAACAGATTTAAGTGGAGCAAAATACAACCTTGTAGAAATAGTGTGCATACACCAGCCATAATATTCTGCATCTTCCAGCAGGATGTATAGGTTCAGCATGTAACTAAAGGTGGAGTTGATGCTAAATGTGAAAAATTCACTAAATACTAAATACTAATACAATAGTTTTAAATATTTGTAGAAACTTTAGATCAACAGTTGGTAAAAAATCATATGATGCCTAGATTGGAAAATCCAAATGTATGTAGGGAAGTGAAATGCTTAATTCATCGCATTTTGCATTTACCAGAAGAAGCATAAGGTATACAAGAAAGACATGCAGCTTGTATATAAAATGTAGAAGGCCAATATGTCTGAAATGTTCTTGAAAATGTTGTGTAAATTGTTGTTCCAGCCAAGAAGACAACTAAATTATTACCTCTGTTTACCAGTTACAGTTTTTACCATCGTTAGATTTAAGAATAAGTTTTTGTTTTTTCAGTAGAAATATCATTGTTAAGTCATTTGTAAAAATGGTATATTAGTAAATAAATAAATATTTTTTTAGTTTTATTTATTTTTTGCTATTTTGAAATGTATACCTTCACTTTTATTGGTGAAGTTACTTGCCTATTGAATGTACCATGTTTAATAAACTTAAAAGTTTTTCAACAAAATGTGTTTCTTGATAATATGCGTCACTTATGTTTTACAAAAAATACAAATTATTTCAACAGTTTTGATTTTGATCATTTTCTCAAAAGAGTCAATTTAACTCCCTGTCAATGTTTGTGTAACAACTGTAGTTGTCAGTACTTAAGGGTTAATAGGCAATTGCATACAAACCACCAATAATCATTATCTAAATTCAAGTGATGTGAATAATCCAGTTTTTTTATTGATTATTTTAAATATGTATGGATTAACAGATTATTATCACAGGTTATATTCAGAAAAGCCTTATGGGAAAGAAAAGAGGGAATAAGAATTGGTGGAGAAATTGTAAACACCATGGGATTTGCAGATGACAGGGTAATTATGGCTGAGAGTATAGAAGAACTACAAACTTTACTAGAAGCAATAAATAGTGAATGCTTTTAAATGGGACTTGACATCTACACAGATATGACCAAATTTATAATTTAATTACTATTTAGCTGGGAATAAGCCACAATTAAAGATAAAAATATGTTTATTAAAGGTAAACTAAATTCACGAACAAATACTTACAATGTCGGGATAGTATTATGAGGTTTTTTTCCTGGTTTTTCCTCATAATTTACTATGGAATCACTAACAGGAGAATTTTACTGTCATCATGTCATGTGTTTTGTCTTTTTAAAGACGAATTACATGCTATGATTTTTTTCTGACGGATATTCTAAGTTAAAGTTGATTTCATGTAATCGAATGAACTATCTTATAAGTCGTCCAGGAGCGCAACTCAACAATATTGGCAATATCATTTTAAAGTCGTCTACTTTAAAATGCAGAATGTATGTCTGAATTGTCAATATAAATGAGTCAGATAAAATTAAATTATTAGAAGAATTTTTCACTATGTAACAAAAAACAAAATTTGTTTAATTTACTGTTTGTATTTTGAGAACGATTTTCGAAGTGGAAATTGAAACGTCAATAAACGTATTTTTATCTTTAATTGTGGCTTATTCCCAGTTAAATAGTAATTAATTTACAATGCCACAAGAAAATAGCTTCAGAACAAATTTATAATAGTATCAACGAGTCCAATAAATAATGAACAAGTAACCCTTGGTGGACAGCAAATAGAGAGAGTGACAAAATATAAATATCTGGGAACTTACATCAACACAGAATTAAATCCAGACCAAGAGATCAGAGTACAAATAGAAATGGCAAGGGCATCATTCTTAAAATTAAGCAATTGTTCTGCGACAAAAATCTGAATACTGCGCTGAGACTGAGGTTTGTTGAATGTTACATCTGGTCTCAACTGCTGTACGGGGTAGAAACATGGACGTTAAAAACGCAAATAGTTAAAAAGCTTGAAGCCTTTGAACTTTGGATATAACGGAGGATGTTGAGAATTCCATGGACTGCCAGGGTCACCAATGAGGAAGTGCTGAGGATGGGTTGAGACAAAAAATTGTTAAGAACAACAAAAGTATGCAAGACTGCATACCTTGGACACATACTGAGGAATGGTAAATATAGTCTTCTGCAGGGCATCATGCAGGGTAGAGTCAATGGCAAAAAGGGAATAGGTAGAAAGAGGAAGTCATGGCTGCGAATATTCGAGACTGGAGAACATGACTGTAAATGAATTATTCCATGTTGCAAAAAACAGAGAAACTTTTAGAAATGTGATCGCAAACCTCCGTTAATGGGGACGGCATAGGAAGACGAACAGATTATTAAGGGTTAGAAAATATATAACAATATATTTTAAATCATACACTGCACATCACAAAAAGAGGCCACCAAAAATTTTTGCCATTTTTGAATTTTTACGAATTATACCACAAAGTGATTATCACTAGATGTTTGTGTAATGTTTAAGAATATGTTATACAGCAGTATGCAATCATTTTTTAAATAACAAATGCCAAAAAATACCTTCTTCCAAAATAATGATTTTATTGAAAAATAAAAAAAATTAACATTGTACATTTTTTCTTTTTCTTTATAAAATTACAAGTCGCGATTATTAATACTGTGTATTACCATCTCTATTGTGAGTTACACTCCTCATTCGATTTGGCATTCAATTGATCAAATTCTGGATGTCATTTTGAGGAAAAGCTTCTCATTTTTCCGTGACGCCAACTGAAGCTGATCACAATTTATTGGAGCAGGTATTCTGTTTCTTACCCTTCGTTTGAGTTGGTCTCATACATGTTCAATCGGGTTGAAATCTGGACTTTAAGCCGGCCAGTTGGCACACCGACAGTTTCCAGATATTGCATTACCATCCTCGCTACGTGTGGAAGCGCGTTGTCTTGCATAAAAATGAAGTTTTCGCCGACAAACCCAGCAAAAGGTATTACATGCTCGTCTAGAATTTCGGTATGCGTTCAACACTCCTCTATGAATAAATACAAGATCAGTACGGCTCTCGATTGAAATGCCTGTCCAAAACATTACCGAAACTTCTTCCAAAAGCATCATGTACTCGTCAAACCCAAGCAACATATTATTCCCCACATCTTTGTTTTCTCACGACCATCTCAGCCATAAAGAACCATCCTGGACCCATCACTAAACAAAACATTTTTACAATCTTCTATTGTCCAATGCTCGTGGTCTCTAGCAAACTGTAGTCGCAGTTGTTGATGTGCTGCTGTTAAACAAAGGTGATCTTGCTGGACAGCGAGCCCTTAGACCAAATTCCCTCAACCTTCTTCTCACAAAAGAAGTGCTTAAGGAACCGATTTTGCAAAGAAGGTCGTTGTAGACAACAGTCTTCTCTGGCCGTCGTGATTCTTCTATGGCCTGATTCTGGTTGTCGTTCGTGAGATCCAGTCTCTACGAATCATTGGTAAATTTTTTGGACCATATAACGACTAACTCCAAGGTGTCTGGCCACTTCTTTTTGTCTCATTTTATTATCAATTAAAGTAACAATTTGAACAGATCTAGCAAATTTCTCAGCCATAGTTTTTAATTTAAAAATTGCACAAGTTTACTCTTCGAACAACTGTACATTAATGAAAGGTTTTTGAAAAACAGAATAACCATATTCAAAGAAAAATAAGGTACAAACAACACGTGCATTATCGGAAATCGTAAAACTGATATCAATTCTGCTAATTTATACCCTTAATTGACCTGTCGGCACGCTAAAAGTGTTTCTGCATTGTGGGAATTGAGTTACTATAGAATAAATTATATAAACTTATTGAAGTGATAAAAGTTATTGAAAAATTCTTACAAAATTCTAAGTGACCTCTTTTTCATGACGCGCAGTGTATTTACTGTATTTGTCTAATGGTAAGATCTACAAACTAAAATGATATTTAAAATATATTGTGATTATAGGGAAGCCCTAAAAACATTTGTCATTTTTAGGAATTGAAACAATCAGAATTGTTCTGTATTAAGAAGTCCTATTTAAAAGCAATAATACCAAAAGTTACAAATTCCATACATTATAACTTTTATACTACACAAAATAAAACAATTCAATAGTCATGTAAATACCAAATTTAAAATGAATACAGTTTGATTCCTTGATAAATGTAAATATGTAATTACAAACTACTGACAAACAATTTATAAACACACATATGCCCAGTAGTCTGCATTTTTGTGCAAGTAAATACAGTAAAACCTCCCTTAACCGAAACGGCTGACGATTTTAATAATTTCGTCAATAAAAATTAAATTTATATCGCAAAACGTAAACAATTCCATTAATTTCACTCTCCTGTTAATGCATATATGTGTTGGGGAATCAAAATAACCAAGAGCTCTAAAATATATTTCCGAAAAAGTACTTAAAGTTTTTTTAGAAGCCAAAAAAGCTCTAGGATATCGACCACTTTATTTTCAGAATTGTTGAAAATGAATTCGTCCCAAGTGTAAAATTCTTTTTAAAATCAAAAAACCTTTCCATCAAAGCATTGTTGCTCCTTGACAATGCGCCAACTTACCCTCAAAATGGTGAAAATTGTCAGATTTTTGGCACCGAATGTCACGAGCTTAATTCAGCCGTTAGACCAGGGACTTATAGAGGAACATTCTTAAGACATCTGTTATTACAGGAGACGAATGAATCCAAAAGTGTTCCCGAAATTCTCAAATCTTTAACAATGAAACATGTTGTTTATTGGTGTGTTGAGTCATGGGCCAAGATCAAATCTTCAACTGGGGAAAATGCTGGATCAAACTTTTTGATGGGATTTTGATTGACAATTCTGAAGAAGAAAATGGTAAAGAAACGGCAGAAGAAATTAAACCTTTCATAAAACATTTGCCGGGATGTGACGAAATTAACCAAGAAGAGATACGTGAGTGGTTAGCAGCCGATTACTCAGAAACGGAATTCATCAACCAGGATTGATATCATTCTTCATCCAGACAGCCTGAGCGTATCAGACGATGAAGATGACGATCCAACTGCCAGACAACAGGCAGCACGAGACCGCCGACTAGATTTTCAATGCCTTACAGATATTTTATACAGTAGGCTTAACTAGTTAGTGACACGAATTGGTTCTTAATTTTTGTTTTCATTTCATAAAGTTTTGTCATTTTCAGATTGCTTTACGTTTCGTTAAACAATAAAATAAGGCCAACTCATGGCGTTCTGCAAATGAACGATGAAGAGATATAGCTGCAAAACATTGTTGTCAAACAAAAACGCAAAAGAAAAGAAGATTTCTTAAAAAAAAGCATGTTAAACTTTTCCTTTATTTTATTATTTTATTCTGTATTTACTATTAGAAAACATTACGAAATCACTTCATAGTATTTTTTAATACTAATACTTCGACCAAGTATACTATAAAAAACAATGTTATTGTTAACCGAAATTCTTATTATCCGAAACGGCCTCCCCCAATTATTTCGGTTAACAGAGGTTTTACTGTAAAACAAAATATTCAGTCAACATTAAATAAGCAGTGTCAATGATTAGAATTATTTCCATAAACTGATTTAGATTATAAAAATCCACAAAAACCTATTTTGTGGCTCAAAATTATGACATAACATATAATAAAATTATCTCAGGAATCTCGTAAAAATAAATAAGCTTACATAAACATACAGATATAAAAATGAATTCATAAATACCTGTGCTAGAGCTGGCATACCATGTGATTGTGTTGTCAACACATACTGACCACCAACAACCTGGGCCACCCTCACTGTAGCACCAGTAGTAGGGCGCTCTGCAAGGAGTCGAAGGCTTTGGCCCTCTCTCGGGGGCAGAGCACCCTGCCCTACCCCCGGAGTTTCGTCACTCATCTTCGAAATCTCTGAAAATAACATACTAGTTCAGTTTTTACCAATTTTTTAGTCTAGCCTTTATATTCATAACCAGCTTAAAAATATTCAATAATTTTCATAAATTATTTCATTATATAGTTAGAGAACTATTGCACAATAAAATCCGGAATTACGAATATTTCACGATCATAATTATTATTTTAATTGCTAGGAGTAAACAACAAAAACAAATGTAAACTAGGAAGTGAAAGATCATTGGTTGACGTAATAAAAAAGGATAAACTAAAAAAGTTAAAATTAATTTTGGCGGTAAAGCCAGACTTGTTTGAAACTATTTCCGGAACCAACACGAAATGATTTCAAATAAATTTACCATTAGATTTATTTTATTGCGGTAATGACTGGATAAAAATTTAATGGATTTAATAATCAATAGGTTCAATTCATGACGCAAAATTTTATTGACTGAAGTTTTGTGATCGGAGATGAATAAACGCACTAGAAATGCGCTAAGACTATTTTTTTGAAATTATTTTTTTCATCGGATGGAACAATAATTGGAAACAAATAAAATTTCGTTGAAAACGTAATTATTTATTTCAAAACAGTATGATACAGAAGTATTTCAAAAAATATTTATATATGAACAAAGGAAATTTTTGAGACGCCATTTTGTAAGTTTCTAGACCGTCGATACTTACCATCATGTAATCACAAAATATTCACGTTAAGGTTAATCATCCGCAGTAAAAAATATGATTATCGTCTTACTGATACTTTAATATACAATTAGGTAGTCCACGTAACTTAAAAATTGCAAAATATACCTGTTTTCTACATTTTACGCGTTCAGCAAAAATGACGCATTGGTCTTACATGACATAGCGACGCGATATTCCATTCCTTGAAAAGATGTCTGGACAAGCCGATCTGCAACGCCTAGTAAAATTTTTAACTGCGCAAGCGTATTCCCTTCACTGACTATGCGTAAATCAATCGAGAACTTTGCCCTGGAAGAGCAATGTTGCCATTGTTATGTTATCGAATTTAAAGTCCATAAAATGCTGTTAAAATAGTGCTCTATCTTTTTGCTCGATGGCTCTATCACAACTGTATACGATCATTTTTAGAATAAATAAAAATGTATCAACTATCAATATATATTTTTAGTTTTTTAATTTTAACTAAGCTCTCTAGATACTAATATACTGTGAAAGATAAACATAAATGTTATTTTAGAGAATGACGTCATTCGAACATTGGACGTTATCTTTAATGGCCTAATTAATACAGATATGTTAAAATAAATATTTCTAATGGACATTCTGTGTTTTTTGTTGTGTATTTTATAATGATTTATAAGGAAGGAATAATCGAAATTAATTAGACACACAAACAAACCCATTTAATAGTATTCTCAACTAATAAAAACAGAAGAAGAGTTTTGGATGATTGGATGTCATATGTAGTCATATTTCAAGTGTCAAGAAAATTTAAAAACCAGTTTTACAGTTTAAAAACAAAACCAGTTTTGAGTTTTAGTTTAAAAACAAAACTAGGTTAAAAACTATTAAAACGGTCTCTATGGATTGCATAAATATTTGGTTATGGAATATCTAAGTGCCAGTTTACACGATAATTTAAGTTCTAACGTTTTAAAACTTCTAAATGAGGTCGAAATTAGTACTGTTATTCAATTTTTAAATTGTGAAAGTAAAAAAATTGAAAAGGTTACAAGCTTAACACTCAAAGTAAGGTTTATATTTTAGATTTTAAACTAATATATATGCTAATATCTTTGTTTTAGGAAGTTTTAGAAATAAAAAAGAAACTTTTAAAGATATATTCCAAACCAATAAGTGCCTATGATTACTATCAAAATATAATAAGTAATTTTGCCCTTATTCCCACAGGGATTGAGAGGTATGGTTATAGGTTTTATAAAATATTTTATAAGCCAGTGAAGGAAATAAACTGTCTTAATTGTATCATTATAACAGTTTCTTTGTGATACTGATAAAAGAACATACCTTGTGCAACACCCTGTTGGAAAATATACTTCAATCTACCTGCAAAGCAGCAATAATGTTCATTTTATATGACGTTGAATGTGTATCAGTTAGTTTAGTTAGAATATAATGAGTACATTTTTTAAATATGTTTACTTCAAGTATACTCATCTTTGTCACTCATCCTCATCTTTTTGTACAGTTTCGTTTTTAGAGTAATATATTTTATAAATATACAAATAATGTCCACTGTAACCTGAAAATATAAAACAGTATATTTTAACTCCATATCTTACCTACTTAAAGATTCAAGCTGATCACCACTTTTATACACATTTAAAGGCAAACATAAGACAGTATAACACACTTATAAAAGGGTTTGTACACAACACAGAAATGATTTTTCCTGCTTTCAAAATTTATTTATTTATTTATTAACGGATATACCATTTACATTGGAACAATATATAATAAGTATAAAATTTTACAAAGTAAGCATAACATTGGAAAATAATTAGTAAGTTTAACAAAAACTAATAATTAACTTGAATACAAACTAATATCACACAAATAGCAGTCTCTTTATCACATTTTTAAATTGTTCTGAGGACTGGAAAAATAAGTCCAGATCACTTTGGTACCTATTATATAGTCTCACCATATGAGTAAGATGCTTGAAGTATTCATAATGAAATTGATGAAATGGTAGATGAAATAATGAAGTATGCCTAGTTCCATGAAGAGTGTTAAGACCTAATTGATTTAAAAGTTCAGGGCAATTTATCAAATTATTAACAATTTTGTAAAGGAATATTAGACAAAAATAATCTTTTCGCTGATTCATAGAAACCATGATAACTGTATGGGAGAGAGAGGTCCTGAAAAGCACTACGGTAATGATAGTGTTTACCAAATTTATGCTGAACACGATCAAGCTTGTCTATAGATGTTTGATAGTAAGGTCCCCATACAACTATTGCATATTCTAGTCTGGAGCGAATGAGACTATTAAAAAGAATTGGTAAAACAAAACATGAAAATTGAGAAGCGTTTCTAGTTATAAACCCTAATTGTTTAAATGCACTGTTTACTGTGACCTCTAGATGCTTAAGTAAGGAAAATAAAAGGATTCATTTGCATCTGAAAACCCTTGACTTGCCACAAGGTATTAAAATATCAATCAAAAATATCGTTTATGACATGTACAAAGCAAAAGAACATGTTACAAGAAAGACACTTATTCAAAAAATAAAGGACAGAGAACTTTGTGATATGGGTTTGACCAGTTTATCAAAAGTATTAAAAGCTATGGGTTTTAGATACAAAAAAAAACCAATAATCGTAAAGTGTTGTGTGAGCTGTCCAATGTTGGAAAAAGGTGGAAATTTATAAGAAACTATTTAAAAAAACAAGAATTCCGAATTTGCCAGACAATTTGTGTTTCATGACGAAACATGGATTTTTGTGAAAGGAAATAATACTAAATCATCCTGGCAAGATGATTCTACCAAATGCTATTCGAGTACTAGTGCAAGTAATGGCAAAAGATATATTATATTGCATGCAGGAAATACGGAAGGTTTTATACCCAATGCTAGTCTTATATTTTCTTTGACAAAAAAAAACTGATCATTACCACGGAAATATGGAAGCCGATATTTTTGAACATTGGTTTGAGGAAAAATTATTAAAAAATCTGGAAAATCTGTCATTAATAGTCTTAGACAATGCTTCGTATCACACCAGAGGGGAGGAAAAGTTTCCGACAAGCAGCTGGAAAAAAACAGACTTAAGAAAGTTGCTGTCGGAGAAAAATATAGAACACGAACATCTAGTTTTAAAAGCTGAATTATTAAATAAGTGCAAAGACCACATTACTGAGAAAAAATTTGTCATTGACCAAATGGCACTACAATATGGTCATGAGGTCCTAAGACTACCACCATATCACTGCCAGTACAATCCAATTGAATTGGTGTGGGGCATCACTAAAAACTACTATGATAAACATGCATGTAAGACCACCGACGAAGCCAGCGTTTTACAACTTTGGCAAGATGCACTAAACCAAGTCAATGAGGAACAATGGCGGAAATGTATTGAGCATACTAAAAAAAAAATTTAGAGTCATATGAAATAGAAGTTATTGATGAAGTAAGACCTTTAATTATTCGTACAGATGAAGATTAAGATGAATCGGATAGCGAGTCAGATAGTGATGATACCTGTCCATAGATTAAGATGTAGATAGAAAAATTAACACAAAAGGGTACTAACCAAAAAAAATATAAAACAAAAACCGCATGCAGGAGAGAGCCGGAGGCATGCCGCACGACGGTCTTGAATGCAAGCACCAAAAAAATTAGATTAGCAAGTAAGGTAGATTAAGGACATGACTGGACGAATGACTGGGTATTAGATGACAGATGAAAGGATTCGATGCTTGCTCGCTCTCCACTGCACTTAGTGCAGAAAAGGGAAAGCAAGTATTGGCACACACAACCATCATTAGATCGCCTAACAATTGCTTTGACCGGTAGTGATAAAGCCAAATGGGCTAACCTACCACTTAAATGTAAATACACGGAAATCTCCCATTGCCTGACGGGGATACCACGAAATAGTCGAGACCTGGCTCCAAAGACCAAGGGGCGGAGGAAAGCCGGGGCTGGTTGTACCGCAAGAGGACAATCTACCTCGGTGGGTTTGGGAAGGTGTGTGTGGGAAGTAGGAATAAGTCTTTGTTTTATATAGATATATATTTTTATAGATATATTTATAAAATATATAAAAATAAAAATATAATACAAAATTTTGGACACCCAGTATTAACATTGCCAAATTTTTTATGCTTAAATAAAAATAGAGTTTAGTACACGCTGAAAAAGAATTTTTGTTTTTTTAGCATAAATATTAACCACAATATTAATTTTTGAAGTTGCATGTGTAATATAAAAAATTTTTCAAAAAATCCCTACATTTTTAATTTGAGAACCACTGACTACCTGGGGCAAATCTGAACAGACAATTTTATTACTTATGCGACAGGCTAAAACGATCCTACTATAACTGTGTTATACTGTCTTATGTTTGCATTTAAATATTTTGCATCTTAAAACTATGTAGAAACTTTCTAATTGATTACAAAATTATCAATTTTCAGCTATTGTATAATTTCATTGAGAATTTGTTGAGGTGATCAACTGATTTGTCCTTAAAAATAAGATATTTTATTTATGTGAATTTTACAAGTGAAGCATAAGTACAGTTTTTCTACAGTGTAAATACATTCTACATATTATTGTATACATATTCTATAATGTATTGTTCTGCAATTTTAGGTTGGATTCCATATTAGAGGGAGGATTGTTTACTGGAAATATTTATGAAATATGTGGCTTGCCTGCCTCTGGGAAGAGTTTATTTTGTTTAACAGTTTTAAAAAACATTGCATCAAAGGCCAACAACAGTGATATTATGTACCTGGATACAAAATATGACTTCTTAGGATTGAAGTTGAAGCAGATGTTGACAAATTTAAATAAAGTATGTTTGTTTTTATTTTAGCTGTGCTGATGCTCAAAAAATAATAATAATAGTGATATCTTTATTGCTGTTCACAGAATACCTAACTTAAAAAAAATGAAACATATTTAAGTAACTATTAATCAACACTTAAAAACTACAAACTAAATTACTGAATTTCTAAATCTATGTAGCTCATTTATATTTTTAATGTTAGGTGATAGTTTGTTATAGGCTTGTGTGGTAATATATGGGTGTAGTCTAGCTCACATCTCTAAAAGAATTTTACATGAGCACCCTGACAAATGCCAAATATGCTAGTGCAACAGTTGGTGGCACAAGTCTGTCTTTTAAAGATTTCCTATCCATCGAGATGCATGGAAAGTTACAAAAAATATTTCTTATCAGAACTAGGCATATAACAAGGAGCATTTAACAAGCTTACTAATATGTGAACTAAACATGAGGAACTTGGCAGATCATAGTGTGAGTTACTATTTAAGATCCTGAGAGAAAATATTATTGATATGGCTACAATTCGGGAAACTCATTAATCTAATATATAGAGGCAAAATACCAGGATTTGAAATTCTCAGTTCAACATATCATTGTACATATAATTAGCTGTATGACATACATTCCTAATAAAAGAAAATGTATGTCTGGCAACATTCAATTCATGGCAGTAAAAAACAAAGAACTCACAATCGCTAATATATATGCACCTCCACTGATTTAATGATTACCTGGAGTACTGTCTCATCTTTATCATCCAGCAGTTTATATGGGAGATTTTAATAGCCATTGTGCAGTGTAGAAATATCACAGCAATAAACAGAATAGCGAAATACTTGTAGAGGGTGTAGGCAAAAACAACTATAGTCTAATATTTGATGCTAAAGATAAGGGAACAGGGAATATAAACCAGACTTTTGTTTATCAACACAAAAATGACAGTGGGTTTATTAAGTAGCGTTTTTCTAGTTGGGTCAGTTTTTTTCATCCACATTATATGCCCTACCCACCATCCTATCTTAATGTATTTTACAATATCTAGTTGTTGGTATATTCTATAAAGTTCAAAGTTGCTCCTAAGTTTCGCCCTAAGTAATTCTCTTTCCAAACATTCTAACATGTTTTCATTACAAAATCTCTTCTTCTATTTCCTTTTTATAAACAATTCTGCTTGTTCATTGGTGGATTAATACCTCTATGGAAGGTTATCACTCTATCTTTTGCACAGTGATCTGATACTTCTACCGATTGGTGACTTATCTGTTGCTGTTTTGATGACACAGAGTCTTTTATTCTACTTATGTGGTTATTCCATTCTTCTTTTCTATTTTGTGTCCATTCATTTATACACTGTATGTTACATTTTCTTCTTATGTCTTCACATCTCTTTTAATCTCTTAGTGTATTTGTTGTAATTCTTTTCAGTAGTCTCATCTCTGCCGTTTTCAGTAGCCTTTGCGTTGTGGCTGTGTCAGGTCTTGTTTCTGAAGCATATGTCATTATTGGTCTTATACTGACTTTATAAAGTCTTGACTTCATCTCAGTGTTATTGTGTCTGTCTCGCCATATAGTGTTAGCGCGTCCTGTCAGGCTACTTGCATTTTGTACTTGATCTCTCACTTTTGTCCATGTCTCCATAGCTAGACAGTGTAATTCCCAGGTATTTTATTTCCATTACTTGGTCAATTCTGATGCCATTAATTCTATTTTACATCTGGTTGGTTCTTTGTTGACTACTATTGTTTCAATTTTCTGCGATGAGATTGTCATATTAAATTTTTTTGTTCTTATGTTAAATCTGTGGGCCAGTCTTTGCGCACTATCTTCATCTTGGGCTATCAATATTGCGTTTTCTACATAACAGAGTATTTTTATTTCTTTGTTTCCCATTCTGTATCCTCTTACTTTGTTAACGCTTTTGATGATTTCATCCATGATCAAATTCAAGAGCATGGGGCTTAATGAATCTCCTTGTCTTATTCCGCTACCTATTTCTATTGGTTCTGTAAGTTGTAGATCTATTCTGACCCATTTTGTTGTTTTGGTATATGTTTTCGATAGTTTTTATAATATTTAGTGGAACTTTTCTATTATACAGAAGATAGGTTACATCTTTGAGTCTTAGGGTGGCCGCACACAGAAAGAGCAAAACTGTTTTAGTCAAAAACGTTTTTGTTTGAAACGAAAACATTTTTGTTTCCACAAGAAATATTTTGTTTTCAAGAGAAACAAAATGTTTGCACAAACCATACTGCAATCAGTTTTATTCAAGATGTCGACAGATAACGACGAAATTGCACTAGTTTTTTGGCA
Organism: Diabrotica balteata; assembly: GCA_918026665.1. Lineage (NCBI taxonomy): Eukaryota > Metazoa > Arthropoda > Insecta > Coleoptera > Chrysomelidae > Diabrotica > Diabrotica balteata. The sequence continues at coordinate 90,759,191 of OU898280.1, forward strand.
GTGGTTCCACCTATAAGACGAAAAAAACAAAATATAGCTGTTTCCACATGTGCTCCTTGTTGACTATTCGAGCGGTTTCAAGAAGGGAATTCCAAAAATACGTTGCGCCTGCGTACATTGAAATGTTTCGAGACAAAACGACGATCAGGTAATCAACATCAAACATACTGACTGAAACTAAATGAGCCTAAACATGCTTTAGACACACGACTAATCAGTGTGCGTCCGCTGATTTAATTTATATGGAAATATCAGCATCAAACTCGTTTAGTCAAAAACGCTTTTGTTTGAAACGAAAACGTTTTTGTTTCCACAAGAAACATTTTGTTTTCAAGAGAAACAAAATGTTTGCACAAACCATACTGCAATCAGTTTTATTAAAGATGTCGACAGATAACGACGAAATTGCACTAGTTTTCAGGCAGTGGTTCCTCCTACAAGGCGAAAAAACAAAATATCGCTATTTCACATGTGCTTCTTGTTGACTATTCGAGCGGTTTCAAGAAGGGAATTCCAAAAACACGTTGCGCCTGCGTACATTGAAATGTTTCGAGACAAAACGACGATCAGGTAATCAACATCAAACAGACTGACTGAAACTAAATGAGCGTAAACATGCTTTAGACACACGACTAATCAGTGTGCGTCAGCTCATTTCATTTATATGGAAACATCAGCATCAGACTCGTTTAGTCAAAAACGTTTTTGACTAAAACATTTTTGCTCTTTCTGTGTGCGACCACCCTTACTCTGTCAAGCACTTAGGCCAATTAGACACAGAAATGCTAGTCCAGTGATTTCTTAGTAGTTTGCTTTATAACGAATATTGCATCTGTACAGGATCTTCCACTACAAAAACCTTGTTTTTCGTCTGCTAAACTTATCCTATGATTTATTAGTACTTTTAAAATTTTAGTTGTAGTTTTAGTGTAGTATTTAACAAGTTTATAACTCTGTAGTTTTCTGGCTGTTTTTATCTCCTTTTTTGAATAGTAGAATTAGTTTTCTTATTCTCCATTATTTCGGTATTTTATTGTGCTTTTATAATTTTATTAATTAATGTTGTTAATTGTTCTGTCATTGCTGCTCCACAATATTTCAGTAATTCGTTTGGTATGCCTTCTTTACGTGCTGCTTTTCTGTTTTTCAGGTTTTGAAGTATTTTCCGAACTTCCTGTACATTTATATTAAGTTCTTTATTTATGGTAATTTCTGGTGTTTCCGGTTCTAGCGTCGTTTGTTCTTCCTCTGCATAGAACTTTTTAGGTAATCAATCCACGTATCCTTTTCTATGTCTTTTCGTTCTATTAGTTCTTTTCTTTTTCTTCTTTTTTCCGTTCTTTGGCATCTTATGAAGCGCCATATTTCCTTCTACAGACCGTAAAAATAATGTTCAATTTCTTTCGAAAAGGGTTCTCAGTAATAATTTTTTATTTTTCTTAAAGTTCATGTGTTTAATTTCTAATTGTCTTATAATTATGGTATGCCTCTTGTGTTTTAGTTGACATGTATTTCAGGTAAGCTTTTTTCTTTTCTTTACATTTTCCTCCACTTCTGTACAAAACCATGGAGTTCTTTGCCTTGGGAACGATTTATTTTTATTTATATTTCTTTCACCAAGAACTTTTTGGCCGAGGCTAAGATATTAGACTTAATATTTGCTCATCTTTCTTCGATTTCATCACTTTCTGTGATATCTGTATTTCTGCTTTTTTCGGTTATTCCTTTTTGGAATAGGTATCTTGTGGAGTCATCGTGTAAGCTTTGACTTTTATCTTTGTGTTGTATTGTGCTGTTTTCTTTTACCACATATATGTGTTTTCATTCGGATTTTGCACAATATCAATTTATGATAGCTTCCTATTATTGAAGTAGGTATCTAGATTCTGATTATCTAATCTAGCCTCAGACCAAGATGGAACTTTCAAAAGGCAGACTGAAATTATCTCTTTAACTTAATAAAGTTCTAAAATGGGTCTAAAATTTTCAGGTACAGTAATATCAACTCCAAAAAATGCATGCCAAAAGGTTATGCACAGAGTATGTCTTGGGCAAGAATAATAAATGTAAATAACTTTCGAATACATAGAGAATGGTGACCCAGACCTAGCTAATGATCTATTATAAACGCTCACTGAAGCTTGGAAAGATAAATTGATACAAAAAAAAATACTTAAAAAACTAGAGGAGAGTGCCCTGTGCGAAGAAATAACATCAGCAAAAATAATGAAGACTGGCAAGACGCCTGGGTTGGATAGGATAGATCTTGAGTTTCTACTTCAATGGGGGCAAATGCCAAGAAAATTGTTGGCTGCTGTCTACTCGTGCATGTCAACTCATCAACTGGAAACCTCCCACAGTTTTTAAGAAAAGCAAAATAATTGCTGTAACTACTAAAATCCAGTAAACTTCACGATAAGGTTGAAAACTATCGCCACATAGCGCTTCTCAGCCGCTGGTATGTCAGGAAAAATAATGATAATTTAAAAATGTCTTACGAGGAAGTTTCTACCAAATCTACACATGGTTTGCTGCAAACAAACTGACACTTAACTCCGATAAAACGCAAAACTTGTGTTATGTCTGCAAGTAATTTACATAATGATACAGATCATAAAAAGACTGTTAAATTATTGAGAATAACCATAGATAATCGACTGAACTGGTCGGCTCATATCTCACAACTAAAGAAAAAGCTAAGTTTATTATTTGTTACTAGCCAACTATCAAGTGTTGTCAACTTTGAAACATTAAAAATGGGTTAGTTATCTAGAACTTTGCTGACCTTTCTTTATCAAATTCAAAATTATGCCGCTACCTAGTCGATTGATATTTCAAGTTCTGACTGAAATTCGTAGAAAACGGCCCCTTTTAATAAAGCAGTCTGATATTCGCGTTCATAATACGCGAATTTGTCACTATTTGCGAACAAATCGCTGTTAATTGCGTCTTTCAAATAAAAAACTGACTTAACTATAACTATTACAACATTTTACCAAAAAATATTAAACAGCTAAACTATATTACACTGCCGATTATAAAATTAGGGTCACTCCGTAATTTGAATTTATTTTAGAAATTATTATTCTTTTTTAACTGTTTTCTTCTGATAATTATATTACCATGCTTGTTTCATTCAGAGGCGGCTCTTAATTTAGAAGGTATCTATTTAAAAGATTTTATTATTTAATATTTGAGGTAAGCATAAATCAATTTCAGATTATACAACGTGGAATCGTGTCAAACCGGAATAACTGATGATAAAGTTTCAAAAATTTATAATTTATTTGAGGTACACATAGATTCTTCTCACATTATACAATTATTAAAACAAAGAACATATTCTGCTGATTTTAATAATGTAACTACAACGTTTACTTATGATTTTAATAAAATAATAGTGTATATATTAGTTTATAAGTTTTACGTATGTCTTGTAATAATTAAGGTGTAGGTGGCATAGGGTACTTCACAAACCGGAATAACTGGTATAACCGGAATAATTGTAAACTGGAATAACTGGTCTAATTGGTTTCTCCCACCAGAACTCTGCACATACCGGAATAATGATAAGTTGAAAGGTCAAAGATAAAGGTCTGTCAAATAACTGGTTTTCCCCACCCTAATTTGCCCCAGCTTTGGTATAGAATATCTACTTAGTTAAATAAGTCAATCAAACTGCCAAAACGACTCATTTTACGGAATAGGTTCACAAATTCTTGAAAATAACGTATCCGAATAAGCAGGTTTGCCTGAACTGCAGTTTTGATGGATCTGACAAGTACCTACGACACTGTATGAAAGAGGGGACTTGTTTATAAGCTGACCCAACTAATCCCTCATAAAAACAACATTAGTAATAACAAATATTAGTAAAAAACATACTCTTTGATCGATACTTCCAGGTAATTCATGGTAATGACATAAATAAATAGAGGAAATCCTTTCTATTCTTAGAGTGCTGTCTCCCTACGGAGGTTGGCAATCATAATGGCTATTTTTATCTTGGAACTTGCTGCTCTAAACAAATCAATCGATCTGTATTGAGACCAATCACGTAGATCCTTCAACCATGAGTTCTGCCTTCGGCAGAAATAAGATCTGTTATCTTCTTCCTTGAATCTTTGTATTATGAGTCTCAAAATTTCATATTTTGGTCCCCTCATCACGTGGTCTAGGTATTCCAGTTTTCTGGTTTATATAGTGGTGATTAGTTCTGTTTCTTTACCAACCCTCTCCAGTACTTCTTTATTTGTAATTCATCAGTCCATGATATTTTTAATACTCTGCGGTATAACCAGAGTTCGAAAGCCTCGATTCTTTTTAAATTGCATTTTTCTATTGTCCAAGTCTCAGCTTCATATAATAATATTGAAAATATAGAACAGCGAATGGTACGTAGTCTGATCTCCAAAATTAGATTTTTGCACGTTAGGGGTACCTTATGCTGATCTGGCAATCTCTATTCACCTGTTTATTTCTGCAGTATGATCATTAGTTTAATTGATCAAAATTCCCAAGTTTTATTTGTAAAACCTAGTATTTTTCTACTTGTTCTATCACGTTACCATTGATTGTCAATAGGTGATGTATATTTTGTGGTCTTTTATAATTAGCATGTACTTCGGTTTTTTAGCGTTTATAGTAATTCCCATCTCAGTACTATTCATACTCAACAGCAAGCTTTCGACAAGATGTTGTAGATCCTCTATACTCGTTGCTATGATCACAGTGTTGTCTGCAGATCGTAAGTTGTTAATTAATTTTCCGTTAACGGTAACTCCCGCTTTGATATTATTGAGCGTGTTTTGTAAAATTTCTTCAGAATATAAGTTAAACAAAATTTATAGATCTTCATTTCTTCTGAGTGTTGCCCATCAATTTGAACTATGGCACTTTGGTTCCAATATAATATTTACACTATATTTATGATTTTACTGTTAATGCGCTTGTTCATAAGTATTAATATTAGTTTTTCATGTCTTACTTTATCGAAAGCTTTTTCGAAGTCAACAAAGCACAAGAGATCAACGTTTACATCTCGACATCGCTGAATCAATATGTTGATGGCAAATAGTCCTTCTCGAGTACCCATTCCATTTCGGAACCTGAACTGCGTCTCGCTAATATCCTCCTCTAGCCTTTTGTATATTCTCTTATGTATTACTTTCAGCAGTACTTTTAAAGTATGACTCATGAGGCTCAGTGTTCGATAATCAGAGCACTCATTTGCTGCTTGTTTTTTAGGGCTGACTTCAGCCACTCTTGTGGTATTATTCCCGTATCGTACACCGTGTTGAATAAATCTGCCAATACTTCCAAATTATCCTCTTCCACTAGCTTTAACAGTTCTATGGTTAGATGATGGTTAGTTGATTTCATCTATCGTGATCTTCTGTCCCTCTAAGGATTTAATTCTTGTATTTTCTGCATTTCACCTCTTTCATCTTGCAAAAGTTCTCTAACGTACTCCTCCCATCGTCTTAATTTCTCTGGTAAATCTATTAGTAGTACTCCTTTTTTGTTTTTTATGTGTCCTTGCTGTCTATTTCGACCCATTCCAGTCACTTGTCTTATTTTTTTGTGCATATTTCTCGTATATTTTGTTTCTAGTTCTTCTATCTCTTTACATTGTTTCATCAAATAGATTTCCTTAGCTATTTTACTTTTTCCTTAATTATTAATTGTATGTCTTTATACTTTTGTAGATCTTTTCCTTTATGTTTTCTTCTTTCTTCCATCTGTAATATTATTTCTTCTGTCATCCACTGTTTTTTAGCCTCGGACCTATGTTGTATCAAACTTTCTTGAGCTGGTTTCGGTAATATGTTTTTTATATTATACCACTTTTTATTTACATCTATAATTTGTTTGTTGTCAGTTAGTGTTTATTGCATGTTAACATTCACATTATTTTTTAATTCGTTTTTTATTTCTTCGCTTATTCGTTTTGGTTGTTGTTTTCTGAGTTCAATTCTTTTTAATTTTATTTTCACGTCAGCAACTAACGGATTGTGGTCTTAGTTAACATCTGCCCCAGGATAAGTTTTAACTGAGGTTATAGAGTTTTATATCTGCTATTTACGAGTATAAAGTCTATCTGGTTTCTTACAATGGGGTCGAACTATATTTTCAACTGTACCTACTCCAATTTTTGCATTAAAGTCTCCTAAAATGTAAGTAATATCTTTAGATTTTGTTAACTTGATTATATTGTGCAATTTTGAATAAAACTTTTCGATCTCATATACTTGGATCATATTAATATTACAGTTAGGAAATCCTAAAAAGACAAATAGAGTCCTTATCCAACTTTTCACACAGCTCTTTCAAGTGTCTTCTTTTTTCTGTAGGAATTTTCTGGTAAAGTTTCCTCTTCCGTACGCGATACTCTTCCTCGATCTCCTCAATGACATCAGGGTTAATTTCTGCTCTGCCTCTTGCTCTCGTTAACCTTCTTCTCATTGCTATATATTCATTTCTCAATACCTCGATGCCCTCATTCAACTAGTATGGCATACTGTTGACATCTTCTTCCATCGCTTCTTTAATGACTATCTCCAGGTTTTTCACCGTCGCTGATTGATCCTGCATCATGCTAACTCCCCATTTAATCAGCTTCTCGTATACTTTCCAGTTATTCCTATCGCCGCATCCGCCTCCCGACTTCCCGGACGCACGGACCGCGTCAGTGGCCCCGTTCCGGTTGTCGAGAATCCGATGTACCGATGCTCCGTTCGGTGTAGTCTGGCAAAACTTTAGGGCTTCTTGCTCTCGCCGCTATTACATATCACAGGTCACATATCTTTCGGCCTTACTTCATAAATTCGCATCGCAGATTCCTATTGTAGATCCATATATTAGCCCTCCCAGTGGTATCCACAAACCATCCTTTTCTCCTCACCGCTGTTGAATTTGACTCCGCCGTAACCGGCACGTCGAGGTTTTTTTCTACTGCGGCAGCTTCGGTAAGATCTTGCCGTCCCCACGTTTGTTTGGATTACCCTCAGCTGTCGGGTCTTGTTTCCTGTGTTTACCATTTCTTAGCCTCGGATTTCTTTCGCACTCTCTTTCGTATTGTGTCCACTCGCGCACTCTTCTTAAGGCTAATTCTAACTGATATTTACTTTCAACCAGTAGGTTGAACTTTGAGCGTTTTCTCGAATTTATCATTTTCTGCTCTGCCCCTTAGAGCGCCATTGCTTGTGTCCAAAGGCGAGACATCTCAGTATTTCTACCCTCGACTCTATTACTCGGTAGGATGTATAGTTTACTTTTATTCTTTTCATTTTGTGGATCTTTTCGGCCACGTCTTCATCCACATCCATCACGGCACCCATTATCCCTCTTACTTCGCCTCGTGTCTCGGTCCAAATTTTTATGACGGCACAGACCCGTCCTTTGCCAGCTGCTACTTCTGCAGCTTTTTGCTTCTCCTCCACCATTGTATTGGGTGTGATTTCCTGTACCAAGATTCTTCTCTTCACGATGCCCTCCTTTGACACCGCCCTCGACACGCATGTATCAGAGAGAAGTTTCTTCAAGTCCTCCGCCCAGCTCTAGTGATATTCCTTGGTCTCTGATGTGTCTGATCCTTTTTATATCGGTGTCGTTCCTTCCTGTTAGTAAACCCACAAATGATTTTTCTTTGCTTTTGCTAATGACTCCATAATTACGATTCCATTTTGTTCTTTGGGCTTGGTGTTGATGTTGGCCCACCTTCTTGTTGCTTTTTGCCTAGGAGCGTGATCGTCACACCCCTTCCTCTTGCAACCCACTCCAGAATTTTCCTCGATGTTTCAACTTTCAGTGCTTCCGGCTTGTTGATTCCCACGTTTTCTCTTCCTAGCTCCTCCATCTTATGTACCAGTTTACTGCACGTTTGTAGGAACTTCATTGGCTCCGGTTCTTTCATCTTGTTTGGGAGAAGTTTGAATTCACACTTCTCCTTGTGGATTCACGTTCCATCTTTATGGACAGACATCGCGACTCTCATAGTTCCCGGTCCGCCGTCCTCGTCCATCTCCGCTGGAGTACCTGGTAGCTGCGGAAATATAGCTTTGGTATTTTCCATGGCTTTGTTGTCCTCGTCGTTCTTGGTGACAAAGACTGCCACGCCTCCTCTTATTTCCGAAATGTCGTACTCTTTCACGGTACTCGTGAAAACCTCCTCCGGTCAGTTTTTACTTATTAACTCTATTGTTTACTTCTCTGGCTTCCTTAATGAACCACCATCTTATTAACTTTGAAGGGTTCCATGTTAATCTGCACGCCTCTGGATGTCATGCACACAGACTTACTTGGAGCCCCTTCTTCCTTCTTATTCTCTCCCACTTCTTCGATATAATCGAGCATCCCATTTCTCAGGTTGTTGACCTCCCTCTTTATGGATAGCCTTGTATTTGGCACCTCTCTCATGAGTTTCTCGAGTTTCGCTACGCTGTCCTGAAGACGCTCCAACTTTGATCTAGATTTGTAGTTGAGTGGCTGTTCCTTTTCCCCCGAACTGGTCGTTTCTGTCCTCTTGCCTGATTTTATTTTTCTGATTTTTGCTTTTTCCATTCATCGTCAGAGCTGCTCGCTTGTCCTTTCTTTCCTTCGTTTCATTTCCTTAAAATCTCCCTCATTTTATGTTTTCCGTTCTTCAGACTGATTTCTCCTCCTCTTTCTTTTCTCTTTATTTCTTCCTCTCTCTTGGTTTTCTGTTTCTGTCTTTTTTTGTTTCAGTTCTCTTCTCCAATTTTTCTCCCTTCGAGTTTCATCCCTTTCTTTCCCCCCCTCTTCTACTTTCCCCCTCACTCCCACTACTCTCTCTTTCGTCTTTTTTATTTTTCTTTTGCATTCTTATCTTTCTTCCCACGAGTTGGGTCGTACTAATCAGTCCAGTGCGGCATTGCGCCCTTACCCTGCCAATGCTATTTTCTACTTAAGTTTGTCATCTCCCTTAGCCATCGCTTGTAGCCTACTATGTTACTCCTGGGCCATGCATCCCTTTGGCACGATGGTGTTACACGCTGAGGTTGGGAGACGGTATATTAGGATGATGTGTAGCCGTCTGCCCTATGCATATCCGTTTGTTTTCAGTGGTTTTCTCCACTAGTTTTTATATTCGTGAAGGTTTTTTGCTCGGGTATAGGTTTGGGTATCAAGACGTGTATGACGGGTACGGTTAGGTGTTGTATGATTGTTGGGAGTATTTACTATCACACAAGGAGATAGGACCTGGGAAAGGTCAGCGGACAGCTGCTCCAACTAGACGCCCGCCGTTTACGACGAGCAGGAGAAATTGTGAAGGTATTTTACTAAAGCGACCCGCCTTTACACGGGGAATATCGGACTTAGGTACCTAACACTATTTTTATAAGCAATAAGTCACAATTTTTCTTTAAAATAAGTTTATTTTGAGGTTTTGATTTACACTTCGGAAATCGTTATCAAAATACAAAACATTAATAAATGTTATTAATGTTTTGTATTTTGAGAATTTCTTAATACTTTTATATTATATTAACAAATATTAACTATATTAAGTAATATTCAAATGTAAGCAATTTTTAAGACACATTTCTCAAAAGACAAAACATTTATTAATGTTTTGTATTTTGAGAAAGATTTGTGTAAATCGAAACGTCAAAATAAACTTGTTTTAAAGTAAAATTGTGGCTTATTCTAAATAAAAATAGACAGCTGCGATTTAAATCAATTCGCCCAAATTTGATGATCTTTGCACTTTTTCAAATGTCAAAAAGACATTTGGAACAGGATAAATAAAAACACCAAGTTTGGTAACAATGTTGCCCTTTCCTCTTCGATTCCTCCCACTATTAAATTTTGGAAAATGTATTTCAGGAAACTTACATTGCTATCGTTTTAAATGTTTATCTCATTTCTTACCGTTTCAAGTGCACACCCACCTTAAAGTATTTCCTATACATTATAATAGACGAGTATTTGAAGGCGACAACATCGATTTGGTGGGCCATCTTATATACAGTCCACTTGGCACCGTGTGATTTCTTTACGTCCCCGAGAATGAAAAACAAACTACGCGGTAAACGTTTTAATGCACCAGATGAGGCGGTCGAAGCATACAAAAATCTGATTTTTCGTTATTTATTTTGATATTTTTTTTAAATAAAATGCGTTTTCTTTTCTCAAACATATGTTTTTCTTAAATTATTTGTGCAAAACTTTTAGTGATCTACCAACAATGATCGAAATTAAATTTTTTAGGAAGAAATTATCGCAAGTATGAGCCGAATACAAGTACTTCGAGCAATAACGAAATCGGAGTTTTTAAAATATCTTCTGTTTATAAAACATTCTGCAGACAACGGGAAACCGATAAAGTTGGTTATAATCGATTCCCTTCCGCCGCTATGTTTCATATCCTCGGATCAAACTGAAAATAACGCATTTCTTTGTTACACAGCAAATATTTTACATTATTTAGCAAAAGAACACAATATGGTGATAATTGTAACCAACTTAATAACGTTGTGGAACGAAGGAGATTTTAAAAACATAGATGTAATGAAAGAGAGAATTTCTTGTGGCACTTACTGGTCTGGGATGCCCAATGTTAGGATATGTTTGAAAAAGGATAAGAATAATTGTAGAATGACTCTAACCAAAGCTATTAAGTTAATGCCAGAAGTTAATTTTTGTGATGTTAAGTTTACAGAAGAAGGATTTGTGTAATATATTTTTTATAAAATAAAATATTTTTAATAAATCGTGTTTGTTTAAATGACCATCTTAGAAATAATGTCTTCATTTGGATAAGCAGGTAATGCGTAGGCATGTTTACCGTAGTTGCCGTGACACCAAAAGGATAGCAACGAATGATGAGATTGTAAAGATATACAAAAATATAACTCGGAATTTAAAATATGCCAAATTATTGTACATACCTCAATAATCTTATATAAAACGACATTCTAAAAAATGTTTTTTCGCGATTAATACGTGATGAAATTAAAGGTCAATCTGTTTGTGTTATTACTAGAGACTAGAGTAGTAGTAGTATTATTATTACTATATTTAGAAAAGCAGCATATTTTGCTTATTTTATGCAAAAACAAGTTTTTGCAAATTTTCGGAAAAACTGTCATATAGTGCATATTACGTAGATGAATACTGAGCAAGATTAAGTTTTAAGTAAAAGTACCGAACCATCTTTGTCCCATAATTTATTAGAATTTTATTTTTATTGGCTGGGAATTTCTCAACTGGCACATTTTTAATTTGTTGTTTTACCTTTCGTTTATTGTTTTGATGTACCCCCAAGAGTGGAGCTCAGAGAAAGTTTTAAAATTGTTATATACTTAATTTATTATTTTGCGCTCAACTGAAATTTTTATCGTGCCGAAAGTAAAAAGTGTTTTCGGTTAAACTTTACAAAGAATTTATGCTATGAAATAAATTTAGGAAACTGTTTAATCTATGTTTGCAGCATAGAGAGGTACCCAAAGAATAGATGCTATAAACATCCTTTTGAATAAAGATAAAGGAAATAAACGGACTTAGAGAATTATAGACCTATTAGCCTATTGAACCACATATAAAATCTCTTCACTAGGTAAGTGACATCAAGATTGGAGAAATAATTAGATTTCTACCAACCGAGAGAGCAGGCAGGATTCTAATCAAATTATGGTATCAATGATCACCTCCATACAGTAAAGACACTCATTGAAAAATCTATAGAATACAACAAACCTCTTGTCCTCACTTTTCAGATTTTCATAAAGCGTTCGTTAGACAGCCTTATATAAGCAGGATTGATCATAGGTATCGTGAACTTATTTAAAATATTTACAAAAATGCTACTATAACTTAATATACACGATAAAACCCGACCAAAAAAAAAATTAAAACGTGGGATAAGGCAAGGAGATACATTGTCACCGAAATTATTCATAACGGCATTAGAAAATGCCTTTACGATGGCCAATTAGGACCACAGAAGAAGTAATAATAGACGGCAAAAAGCTTAACCATCTGCGTTTCGCAACTAACATTGTCCTTATCACAGATAATTTAGGAAAAGCTACAGATATGTTAAATTAATTGAACTTTGCATGTTCGAATGTGGGCCTCAGAATTAACTTGATTAAAACTAGAACTCGAAGATACGGCTTCGAAAATGAGATTGGCACAGAGACAGACTAATGGAACGGTCTATGCTGGAGGTGACCTTGCGGGACCGAATAAGAAACGAAGATCTGCGAAGGACGAGTATTGCTGATGTTGTGGAACTGAAATGGAACTAGGCAGGCCATGTAGCGAGAATGTATGACTCACTATGGACGAGCAAAATTACAAATTGGGGCCAAGGACAGACAAACATAATAGAGGAAAACCACCTACGATAATTAGCTAGAAAACGTGTGTCCTGGACTAAAGGCACGATATGTGTCAGATGACATTTCCAATGCTGATGAGACTGGATTATTTTTTAAAATGACACTAAATAGAACTTAAAAATTTAACTCGGAAAAGTGCGTTAGTGGAAAACTCTCTAATGAACGCATTATGGTTTTAGTGGCCGCTAACATAACAGGTACATTGAAGAGAAAATTGTTAGTGATAGGGAAGTCAAAAACCCACGTTGCTTTAAAAACATCAAAAATCTACAAAGACCTATCAAGCAAACACGGGTGCGTGGATAACTTCGGAAATTTTGAAAGAAGCGATAAGAAAATTGAGTTTCGAGTTTAAAGGGAAAACATTATTTTGCTTGTAGACAATTGTCCTGTTCATTCTGTACTGTGCTACCTTTAAAACATTGAACTTTGTTTCTTGTCAGCAAACAAAAAGAGTGACCTTCAGCCCATGGACCAAAGTGTAATCAAGAATTTGAAAAGCCATTACGATCTCAATCCAAATGTTCTTGACGCCACCTTAACGAATGAATAGTAAATCCTGAGTGCCTGAAATACTTAATGTAGACCAAAGGAAATCTTCTTCCGGGAGATGCGCTTTTTTTACACGAAAATAAGACAGAAAATCGAGGATAACGTGCAAGAAGTCCAAAAAATACAATGTCTGAACTATTAATCAAAAGTTTTCCCAGGTTGCATTAATTAAAATCAATAATTAATAGATAGATTTAATAATGTGAAACCATTATAATACAACCATTTTGTACTTTTCTAAGTATATTTATTTTTTTTTAAAGAGGTGTTTGCAAAAATGCGGTACACCTGTACCCCAGATAGACAAATAGGACAATTTTTGGTGTGTAGTAAAACAAGGTTAATAAGGCAAAATGATCATTTAAAAGATTAAGCGTATCTCAAGTTCAAATACAATGTCTTAGTTTAAATGAATGCCAGTAAATTACCTTCTTCTCTACAGTTTCCATCTCATCAAAAATGGTTGGCCGGATTCAATATTTGTCTTGTTATGTGGAATGAGAGCAGAGTAGTCTCAGTAGAGCTCTTTTCGAACTAATACTAGAAATGCATTTTGTAATACAAATTAGTGTTCTTAATGTTGTCACAGTTGTCAGTATTCAAATAATTGTTTTGTCATCCTAATGTCAAGTTTTATCCAAATAAAATTATTGTAATAAAATACCTTTTTCTACTCTCTTAATATCTATCTATCTATTAGCCTTCTTCGGTCCATCTTTGGACATAAGCCTCCCCAATCCTTTTCCATTCTTCTCTGTCTGTCGCTACAGTCATCCATCTAGAGCCCACGTGCTTCTTGATATCATCTGCCCATCTCATTTGGGGCCTTCCTCTGCTTAGTTTATATTCCCACGGTCTCCAACTTATAAGAATTTTGTTCCATCGGTCTTCTTTTTGTCTTATATTGTGTCCGGCAAATCTCCATTTCAATTTTGCAACTTCTTGTCTAACATCCCTCACTTTTGTTTTCTCTCTTATCCACTCGTACTCTTACTCATACTCTTACTAGTAAATTGTATATTACCTATTATTTGGATGCTAAGTAAATGCATCATAACAGATACTGACACGTAATGACTAGCACGTAATAAAAAAAATTACGCTTCAGTTTTATAAAAATGTGTAATATCATATAAGCCTCGTAAGTCAGTTGGTCGAGTTACCATGGAAACGAATTAACAGACGTTATTTTGACAGATTAAAAATTATTAATCTGTCAGTGTAAATATAATGGTAATTTAATTTTTATTTTTATAAACGAAAATAATCGTAGAAAAAGTATAGTACACAACTTGAGTTGTAAGCTTATTACATGCTTGTAAAATTACTGCGCTCGCCGCTACGCGGCTCGCGTGCAACTTTTTTACTCGCATGTAATAAGCTTCTTACAACTCTCGTTATGTAATATACTATTATGTCACTAGTTTATTATTGTGTTTTTATTGCATAGTTACCAACTACGTAATAGTGTAGGGTAAAACTGGTCCATATTGGGACGTTTTTTTCAAAAGTGTCTAGCATCTTGATTAAGCGTTTGTAAATTATAGTAAGGGTATCTATGCATGGATATGAGTGTAAGAAAGCTAACTATTAATAATTTCAAGTAATCCTTTATTTATAATAAATGTTATGCAACAAGTCCCACTATGGACCACTCGTCCCACTATGAACCACTATATGGTCCATTATGGGAATCATAGTGATCCATAGTGGGATTTTTAATAAAAAACCATTTAACTCTATTTTAAATTGAAAAAAAAATCACAGGGAAGATAAACTGGTGAGCAGCTCATGTTGTACTTCCACTAACGGCAGAATGGGACAGCTTTAGTAAAATAGCTTCTGCTTCTACGGTATCTACATCGGGTTTGTCGGGGAAAACAAATTTGCCGGCCACAATATTACGGCAGATATTATATTCATCTCCACTTATATTAACAACCTGACCGACAAAATGTTTAACAGTTTTTTTTGTCATGTATCTTACTATAACATAGTCATGACTTTGAATAGACAAATCTTGATTTTCTGATGTGAACTTTCTAAATCGCTAGAATCGTTGCAAATCTCTTCACTAACATCAGTGTTTGAACTAATGTCGTCATTAAAAACTTGACGTTTAACTTTTTTAGCCTACTGCTTTATTTCTTCTGAAAGTGTTTTTTTTTAACAAACCTTTTTTATGCTGTTCCTCTATGGCATTTTTTATGGGGGTGTCTGATATTATTGCTGACTGTAGCTTCTTTCTGCTTCGCCTAAGGTTTGTTTTAGGAGCAACTTTGACATGTGGCCTAATTTGCTGAGGGGTTATTATATTGGATTGGCCATTAATTGGTCTGACACGTCGTGGTTCTTTTACATCCTGAACATCTTCCACATCATGAAAACCTTCGTTAGTCTTATATTCGTTACCATTTCCATTTTCATTTTCTTTGGGCCTATCAGTGACATAAGGTGACATAAAATCACTCTCTGAACAAATTTGGGAATTTAGGGGTGCTATGCCTGTTTTTCTAAATCCGTTGAGAATGTTGACAAGAGTGAATGCTTTAGAGTTGGCGGTACCAACAACATTACAAACATCATAAATGCTCATTGGTATGACAGGATGATTTAGCATCCAATCATCAACTCCTTGGTTATAATAGCTTTTAAATCGAAAGAAGCAACTCACGTCGAGCGGTTGTAATTTATGACTGCAATGCGGCGGCAATATCAATAAAATAGTCCCATTATCTTTACATAGATTTAGCACACGTACATCGTAACGGCTCTCGTGGTTGTCAAGAATCCTTCACTCTCACTACTACGTACTCTGTTTTTGATGGATTAATTGATAAGTCCCACTTAGTATATTCTTCATCTATTTTTCGTAACATGTAGTGGATATCATCTTGATCTTCTGCAAGTATTACTTGGTCATCAGCAAAATGCAAGCTGTACAGTGTATGGTCTCCAATTTTAACACCCATATGTTCACATTTTCTGTTCCAAATATCCAAAATTCCCTCTAAATAAATCTTAAAGAGTGTAGGTGCAATGCAGCAGCCTTGGCAAAGTCCTTTGGTCACTTTTATCTTTTTTGTCACTTTTTGTCCAATCTTTTAACCAAACGCTTTTATATTTTTATATTGTTTGTTTTAGGCAGAACACATTGTCTATCCAAGAACGACCAGTACGAAAGCCACTCTGATCATCAGCGTCTTCCCAACAATCTTCAATTCGGCTTTTAATTATCTTCCCGTAGACTCTACAGATTGAGTTAGTTACACTAAGCCCTGGTAGTTCTTACAATCTTTTCCGCCTTTATTTTTGTATAGATTGCTGATATATGCAGTTTTCCATAATGGGGGTAGCTCTTCTCCTCTCAAGAATAAATTAAAAGTATAAGCCAATAGCTGAAATAGTTTGTCAGGGCCATATTTAATCAGTTCAATGGGTACTCCTCCCGGTCCTGGAGACTTTCCATTTCTCATAGCGTTGGCGTGTTTTTTAATTTCTTCTGGTGTTATTTCAATTTCTTCGCGGTAGGAAATATCATAATTTTGGTAGCCAATATCTTGGAATTCTGTTCGATCTTCTATCAGCATTTGTTCATAATATTCGACCCATAATTCTGGGGCTATTAGAGTTAACCTACTGCATTCTTTTCTATCTGTTCTACTACCTCTAATTGTTTTCCAGGCTTCTTTACTTCTTGCTGTACCCATAAAATTTTCTACGTTATCGCAGGCTTTATTCCACATCTCATTTTTGGCTTTACTTACCTCTTTTTTTACTTCTTTGTTTAAGCTGTTATACTGTTGTCGATAGTAAGGGTCCTTTGTTCCTAGCCATTTGTTATACATATTCTTCTTCTTCCCCACAAGATCTTCTATTTCTTTATTCCACCATTCATTTCTATTTTTTATGCTATCCACTTCTCCAATAGCTTTCATTGCAGCTTCGTCAAGAGCTTTCATAATTTCGTTGTACGTATTAATTGGTGAGGAGTAACAAACATCGTGCAATTTCAGATTTAACCTCATTCGATACAGAAACTGGGTAGACTCATTTTCAAAACCTTGTAGATTATATCTCTTTGTTAAAATGTCTTGCAGTATCATTGAACTTTCGTTTTCTTTTTGTCGTTGGCTTCCTTTAAATATAAATAGTAGTGACGCTTTAAGCAAATGGTGATCAGATCCACATTCTGCTCCTCGATATACTCTAACGTTATTAACCTTTATTGTGGAGTTTTCTTTGCATATACAGTAATCGATTATTGATTTCAAATTCCTCGTTGGCTGAATCCATGTGAATTTATGAATATCCATGTGCTGATAATATCCATTCATTATTTAAATTTATATTAAATTTATTCATATGATCGCAGAAACTTATTAATCTTTCACCGTTTTTATTTATTTTTTCTTCTCCAAATGGACCGACCACTTTGCTATTTACTTTTCTTCCGGTTCTAGCATTTAAGGCACCTAGTAGAATTACTTCCTTCCTAGTTCCAAAATTTATCCTTTACCTGGTCCTTTTCATCTTCAGAAGGTGCATATGCGCTCACTACCACTATGTCACGTCCTTTTAGCTTCATCTCAATTTTTATTAGCCTTTCGTTTATTTGTTCCCAGTTCTTAATATTTCGTGACAGCCTTTTCTTTATCAATATACTTATTGATTACACCTGCTGCTGCTCTTCTGTCTTTTCCTACTCCACTATAGAAATGAACAAAATCTTTAAACTCGTCTGTCCCTTTCCCTTTCTTTTTTGTTTCTGTAAGGACTGTTACATCTAATCGAAATCTCTTAATTTCTTTAAACACCTCATCAAGCTTAGTCCGAATACCTTGCACATTCCATGTTCCAAAACTCATTAACCTTTTTCGTAAGCTGGGTCGTTTTCCGTTAAGACCGTCCGGCGTTTTCTTTCTAGGATTTTTTGCAATACAATTTTTTTTTCCGTATGATGGGGAGCAGGTCCATCGCCACAACTTCAAACCCTGGTGGACCGGGAAGATTTCTGTTCATTCTGAGATTTGCTGACTATGTGTTAGTTGTTCTATACTTTGAGACGTTTCTTGGTATTTGTGATACCCACATATCGGCATCAGTGAGTACCTCAAGATCTAAAGTCAGCCGTTTCACCCTCCTCCTTTCTCAACAGGGCTTGGGACCGGCTTTGGCGGAGTTTGCTTTTTCTAATGGATATGATGTTAACATCATATCCATTGGAGGAGACGTGGCTCTACCAGAAAATTGTTGATGATGAACTGAACTTGAATGGTTATTCCATATTTAGGAAAAATGGAGACTATTGCTATTGATAAAATGCGTACTGGTGGCATTCTTATTACTGTAAGAAACTGCTTTTTCTCATCAAAAATTGACATTCCTGATGATTATATTGATTGTGAATAACTATACTGAATAAATGGATGGTGTTATGCAAAAAAGAGTCAACCCACACAAGTCTGATTTTGAGATAAATATCTTCAAAGTCAACAATATTCCAATTCCATGTTTTATTATTATTATAGTATACCTGTGATATACCATTATATGAGTAAAATTTGAAATTATTTTTCAACACAATTTAAAAAAAAATAATAACAATTATTTCTGTAAAAAAAATTAAAATGTTGAATAAACTCTTTTTGCTTTTTAGGTTATACAAGAAAGTAAGTTTTTTTTAAACACAGTAACCCGCAGACTTATTATAAAACATGTTTTAATAATACAAAATATAGGCCAAAATATTTGATAACAGATAATTAAAAATTTTAATATTATTTAAAAGTGTTACAAATAATTTGAATCTTCTTTATCCAAAGTCTATATTTTCTACTCCAAAACCATCAACATCATCAATCAAGTCTAGCTGTTCGTAAGAAATTATAAAATGGTTTTAGATCTTATAGTAATAGCTTTAATATTTCTTTGAGATCTTTAATTTTTTATTTGGATATTGGTTTACCTATTGGCCATAACTGCTGATCCAACTCCATATCTTTGAACGATTTTTACAGATGACGTTTTCTTTTCTGCATCTACTATCTGTACGTTTTCTTCGGCTGTGTATTTATTTATGTAGAGCAAGAAGGACTCACTCTTTATGATTTCATGAGTCTTGAGCCAATTTGCTTTCTCTGAGTCAACTTTCCTGTCTGTCATACAATCTAATACTTTATCAATTGAAATCATTTCTCTTCTCTATTTTGTTAAGATCAAGTTTTGTTTTTCTCCTGCACTGCTTCAAAACATTAATATTGTCTACATCCGTGTATAAGCGCTGTTGGAACTTTGAAGAATGGAAGGACATCTGCAAATTCTAAATCATTTTGCAGAAAGGTACGTCCTGGTAATGTGAATCGTCAAGTGATAGAATCGATAGATGTTTATACTTCCTTAAATAGCATCCCATCCCTTGGGTCCTCTACCAGCTTCATGTTTACTTTAAAGTACAGCAAATAAAATGTTGACTTACCTTTTTATTCTTAGGAAGGTTTTACCACTTTCCTGGCTTAGGATCTTTTTAATATATGTATCAAGTTGAATATTATAAAAACTATTAAGCACATAATGAAAGTGTTCAATCACAAATTAGTACATTAATTTGTAATCTCACATTAATCTTAATTTCCTGAATTTGTATAATTTCACCGTGTATAATTGAAAAACATATCGATTAGTTACTTAATTACAGTTTATTCAACTTCCTGCAAAATATTGCCAAATATTTTAGTAATGCTGAATCATTTCCTCGGTTCAAATTATATTTGCTAGCTTTCAAAACTCAAAGGATTTGTTCTATGCAAAGGGCAATCCACTTATTCGATGAATCGTACCATTTTTGTGAGATTATAAATAAAGCTTCGGGACTAGTTTGGGACGCAGTCTATTATAATTTTTTACCGCAACAACAACTAGAGTTGTAATTATTATGTAACAATTCGCACTTATAATTATATTCGAATTGTCCATTGGTCCATAGAGCCAGATTGAACCAATTCTAACTTATATTCGAATTTGTCCACTGGTCCTTCAGTAAAACAACGTTAAAAGAGCGTTAATAAGGATGGGAGCTTCGAAGGAGACGATCCATAGCGACCTGAATAACTGTTATCCAATTCCGTATAAGATCGACGATGGCATTCGAAGTGTAGAGGAAAGATAATAAAAAAGACCAGAGAGCAGCAGAGAACCTCAATAGCAGTCCTTATGTCTACTGTTTCAGCTGTTGGGAGGTGAAGAAGCTAGCGGCATTCAGAGATCCAGCTCACTAGTCGGGTTACAGTTCTAAGGAGTAGGCAGCCTTTTCCAGTTCCGCCCGGTGCCACATAAGTCAACGTCGGGATAAAACTAAGTTTTTGAATATTTATTCTCATTTAGAGTAGCGCTTTTTTTGATAAATTAAAAAAGATTATTAAAGAATCGTAAGCTTAAAATTTGTTTCCAATTCTTTCTTGAAATATTTATCCTTTTGTGCCTATTTAAAATAGTACTATTTACATAAATAAAAGTAACTACTAATTCAAATCTAATATTTTAATTTTGATTTAATTTAATTATTTGTAATTGTGCCCTCTGTGGCTCAGTGGTAAGATCGCCTACCTTTGAACCTAAAGGTCGTGAGTTCGAATCCCACCTGGGTGGAAATTTTCGTTTATTAAAAAAAAAATTAATAAATGAAAATAATTTCTATCCTTGTGCGATCGGTACTCACCAGAGGGACCGCAGACGTTCGGATACAATTAGCGTCTCTTAGCAAAGACAATGACGTCGACTTTGCTAAGTATCAAGACAATTACTCTACACACACACACACACACACACACACACACACACACACACACACACACACACACACTACACTAGGTACCTGACTGTACCATGCCAATGATCATAGTTGTCGAGGCATTAACTCAATAATAATAATAATTATTTGTAATTTGAGTCTTATGAAATATTTGATTTTCTATATAATATCTTCCTGACACATTTAATAAATCAACAGTTTTTTTATTGTACTCAGCAATTTGCAGTTCGTTGCTTTTTGAGATAGGTTGTATTTTGCTGAGACTTTAGGTCAAGTTTATACAAACGTATGCAGAACATTTTTATGCCCAACAAGAGAGACCAGCGGCGGCCGGCCAGGTGAAGGCGAGGTTCACCAAAAAAATGTAATTAAATTGAGAGAAATAAATAAAAAATAAAAGCATATAAGCAATAATCTAACAATTAAAAAAAACAGCTAGCTTTATTAGCGGTGCGGTAGGTACTTGACGATCAAGTAATGACTTGTGTTATTTGCTGTGTATGATTCAGGAATAGGTAAATATCATTTTTGAAATGCAAAATCCATCTGCATAAGCGTTCACGGTTGCCATGGTAACGTGACGTCAGCCTGCCGCTAGTGATAGTTGAGAAAAATAGCTTAGTGCAGTTCCGTTAAAAAATATATTATCCGTCTTCACCCACTGGCCACTAGTTGCATGGGTACCTATTTAATATTCGCAGCGACAATGTTTTGAAATTTAGTCTATTATATATAAACTCTGCCTGGGGGTTATGAGCGCGATGACTGGGTGGATTGAGTAGCTCAGAAGTCGCGTTCATGCCCACAGCCGGTCCCAAGCCCAGATAAAAGAGAAGGATTGATGGGCCAGGTTAGCATTCTACCCATTGTAAATGGAAACAAGGCTCAAAGAACCGATATAAAGCCTCGGAACCAGACGGAACCTAAGATGACGAACCACGCAAAGAAAAAGGAAAACGAGAAGGAAAAATAAGCCCACAATCAGATTAGCAACATGAAACATTACTTCTTTCAACAACAAAGATCAAGAGATAATAGAAGAACTGATAAATAAAAACATAGATATTTGTGCCATCCAAGAAACCAAGAAGAAAGGTCAAGGCCAAAGAGAATATAACCAATATTTCCTAGCAGACAGTGGAGTGAAGAAAGAAGAACGAGCACGAGCAGGCCTAGGTATATTTGTCCAAAAAAATTTAAAGACAACATAAATAACTGCCGTTATATCTCCGAAAGAATAATACATATGAATATCACAACGGACTACCAAAAATTAAATGTCTTATCTATCTATAGCCCCGAGGACTGCAAACCTAAGGAGGAACGAGAGGCATTTTACGAACAATTGCAAACCATCCTGGATGAAATACCTCATGACGAGCCCTTAATTCTTATGGGTGACTTTAATGCACGAATCGGAAACGAAATAGTTCCAGGAGTAAAACAAAGATTTAATGAAAACCATGTCAACGCAAATGGAGAACTCATGTCTAATCTTTGTGCTTTTAACGAACTCAGAATCAATAATGCATTGTTCGACCATAAGCTCCAGTATAAATATACATTTGAAAACTCCAGGGGGCATAAATCTATGATTGATTTTATAGTCACTAATAAAAAACATTTAATGATTAAAAAAAAAGAGCAAATCAAAACCACGGATGAAACCATCAGATGTAGATAGTTTTCAGCAATGTATTTCCGACATACTTAGTAGTCCTGAAACAGAATATAATATAAACGACTAATAAATTAACAAATGCTTTACTGGAAAGTCAAAACAAATTCTGTCCTAGAACTCAAAAAAAAAAGATTAGCCAAAATACTAGGCAACTAATGCAGAAAAGAAGAGAAATAAGAAGCGAGACGGAAACTAAAGCCGACGAACTACAAAAATTAAATAAAGAAATATCCAAAGCTATTAGACAAGACACTCGAAAATACAACCAAGAACACCATTGAGAACAATAGAAGTATGAAAGTATTGAGAAAAAGACTAAAAACGGGGACAACGCAGATAATAAATATTAAATATAGAAATGTTCATCTTACAAGAAATATTACCAGAAATATTAACAAAGAAAAAGGGCATTGTCAACCAAGGATCAGAACTACTACCGGAAATCACAATGGACGAAATAAAACTAGCCCTAAGAAAAGCTAAGAGTAACAAATCTCCAGGAGAAAATTGTGTAGTTACTGATGCAATCAAAATCGGAGGCACTTGCCTACTTAAGAATATAAAAAACGTTTTTAACATGTGCCTTTTTGACAGTAATATACCCGACAAATGGTACAATGCTGAGGTAATTCTATTGTACAAAAAAGGAGATCACCATGAATTAGAAAACTACAGACCTATAAGTCTTCTTAGTCACCCATACAAACTCTTTACAAGAATAGTAACGAATCGTCTTGAGAAAAAACTTGATTTCTACCAGCCGATAGAGCAAGCGGGATTTCGTACCGGATTTGGAACAAATAATCACCTACAGATCATTAAAACGGTAATAGAAAAGACTATCGAATACAATCGACCACTCGTTCTGGCCTTTGTAGATTTCCATAAAGCCTTTGACACGGCAGAATTTGACAAAATCCTGGAAGCACTACAAGCATGCCACATTGACTACGGATATACAAGGTTAATTTATAATACATACAAAAACGCAACTATGTCGGTGAAACTACATGAACAGACGGATCACATCTCAATCGGCAAAGGAGTACGACAGGGTGATACCTTATCGCCTAAACTGTTTACCGCAGTACTAGAATATGCTTGTAAAAAACTTAACTGGGAAGAGAAAGGCCTGAACATTGACGGTAGAATATTAACAAATCTGAAATTCGCAGAGGACAAGGTTTTGTTCTCGGACAAACTCAAGGAGATATGTACAATGCTACATGAACTTCAGTTAGTGTGTGCCAGTGTGGGTCTCAAAATAAATATCTCCAAAACAAAATTCATGACAAACCTAGTACCTAGCGGAAATATCAATATTGGAAACAACGAAGTAGAGCTGGTGGAAAAATACATATATCTTGGACACGAAATAAAGATCACAAGAGACAACCAAACATGCGAACTACGAAGAAGAGTAAACCTAGCATGGGCAGCCTATTTAAAACTCAAAGACATCTTTAAAAGCGATATACCAATTTCTTTGAAACGTAAAACATTTGACCAATGTGTGCTGAATGTGATAACCTATAGTGCCGAAACTTTGACATTGACAGCTACAAGTTCTAGGACGCTGCAAGTAGCTCAGAGGAAAATGGAAAGATCAATGCTGAGTACGCTTCGTGACCGAGTTAGAAATGAAGACTTAAGACGAAGAACAGGAGTTACCGATGTAATTTCCCGAATTTCCACACTGAAATGCAACTGGGCCGGACACGTCGCCCGAATCAGTGATGAAAGGTGGACGAAGAGATTGCTTGAGTGGAGGCCGAGGTTAGACAAAAGAACCTCCTCGTGTAGAGGAAGACCTACTACACGATGGACTGACGATCTCAAGAATATGTCAAGAAATTGGATGAAAAGTGCTCAAGACAAAGCACAATGGACAAACATGAGGGAGGCCTATGTCCAGCAGTGGACGCAAAGGGCTGAGTGATGATGATGAATAGAAAAATCCACCCAAAAGCAAATTCTAGATATCCGAACTTTAAACTCAGCATACGCAGGGAGTGAACTCAAACTAGTACTAGCAAAGATAAGAATGAAAATAACACCAAAACAAAATTTTTTACAGGAAATCACCAAGGAAAAATTCAATGTAGAATCACTGTAAAACGACTCTACAAGAGAAATGTACCAAAGGAGGCTAGCACAGAAGATACAGCTGAAACAAATAGAAGACATCGAAGATATAAACGCGAGCTGGGAGAAAATTAAAAACAACATTGAAGAAGCAGCAACATAAGTTCTAGGAAAATGCAAAGTCATACTGAACAAAAGAAACAACAACAATACACCATGGTTCAGAAAAGAAATAAAAGAGAAATGTCAACAGAAACAAGAGGCCTACATGAAGTACAAAACATCAAATACCCCAGAGTCTAGAGACAACTATAGAAGAATACGAAATGAAACAAAGCAGTTGATAAGAAGAACAAAAAATGAACAGTGGGAACAGTTTACAAAAACGATGGAAAGCGACTTCTACGGTACACAAAAACAAATATGGAGATTTATAAGAAACCAACGGAAAGAAATGGCAGAATTGAAGGAATACAATAACATACCAGCAAACGAATGGGGAAGATACCTGACGGAACTGTCTAAAGCAAAGGAAAATAATAATCAACACAATAACGTACCTGAATTAAGACACGAAATAGAAATCAGTTTTCAGGAAGTAGAAATAGCCATAAATTCGCTCAAAATAGAAAGTCACCAGGACCAGACGGAATAACCAACGAACTTATAAAATACGGAGGAAAAAGTATAACCCTAGAGATGACAAAACTTATACAAAACTAATATTGCACTGCAAGATACCAGACGCGTGGAGAAACAGTATAATGATACCAATGTTCAAGAAAGGAGATAAAGAAGACCCCAACAATTATAGAGGTATAAATCTACTGAACACCGCACTTAAGCTTACCACAAAAGTCCAAACCAATAAAATCAATTTATTGATTTTTGATCAATTTATTGTTTTTTCAAAACAACTTTATTAGATGAACAACAAGGATTCATATTGTAACAAATATTTTGCTTACCTCAGGGTAAGAACATGGGGGAGAAGATTGGGCAAACAAAATAATCGGAACTAGTGCGTACGGCACTCAGTTGGTTGTTGGAGAGCTGGGTCATGGATAAGTTGAAGATATGGGGGTTGGATTGGGGCAACTACAAAAAAAAATAAAGGGGTACTTAATCTCTTGGGATAAACAAAATAAAAATAAACAGGAAACACCTCAAGGAATTTAATATAGGGTGCCACTTGAGGTGTCTAATTATACCTATTACGACCACTAGTTGTAACTAGGGAAATAATTATAGAACATTAAAACATATGTTTTTCAAATAAAACTCAAAATGGATCAGAGAAACAAATTAAACGTTTATTTTTGTCTCAAACAGTTTTCAAAAATAAATATTATACAAAAGCATACTATATAACAAATTAACAAAAACTTACGTGTTATTTGTTTACAAAAGAAATAGTTACAAAAATTCTTGAAATGGTTCCTAGGTTATAATGTGGCCAATTTATGGAAATTTTATGGATATCCTTTTTATGAAAATATTATTGAATTTAACCTTATATATGAAATATCTTTTATATATGAAAATCAAATTGAAATTGTTTTACAAAAACAATGGATTGCAACAAATGTCATCTGTCAATATAACATTTTAAATCAGAATAAAATATGACATTTTTTAGCTACGACAAAAATAATATAAAACTTTAATTATTACAAATTCTTTTATTTTAATGAAAGCCATTATTAAAACGTCTTTATAACTTGGGAGAAAATTAATGTATCAATTGTTACCTTCAATAGTATCAACTCAGGCAGGAACGATTGAAACAGGAACTTTGTGGAATAATCAAGCTGACTAAGGGGACATTCTATGCCATACTTTTCAAAAATTGCCACTTTCTATTCCAATCTTCTAATGACTACTCTGACAAAGCTGCTTATGCAAAGCAAAGAGTATTATCATTTTAACTGGTCTTAAGACATCAAAAAAAAAAAAAAAAAATTGAATCGACTCTTCGATTCAAAATTTGCCCCACATTTTACATTTCAAATCTGTCGCTTCACTATACATCGTAAACGTTTGCACCGTTTCAAATCTTTCTTAGACCCTACATTGTAACACGTCTGTCCAGTTTCAAATCTGTTCTTGGACTCTTTATTTGCGTTAAATTTTACAAATTCGACGCCAAATCAATTTCCCCTTTGCGTCTCAAAACCTAAACAAACAATATTCCCCTTCTGACCTAAATCTAATATCGGTGTGGGCGACCCTAATTTCTTGTTTTTAAAACAGGCCTCAACTATGTTACAAAGCGACTTTCAAATAAACTACTTTTAAAAATAAAGGAATAATACGTATTATTGATTATTCTAACCGGAATAAGTTTTACCTGACTTTGTAACAGAGATAAAAAAATATTTCCAGCGTTATTACGCATTTAAAAATCTTGTCAAAAAACTTGAAATATTTACAACATACATTTAAATTCGTCGAAATATTAAAAAAAAACTTCATATATTAAAGATCTTTTTCTTGGTAAAAACAACCAGGAGTGTATTACAGAAATCTAAAATATAAAACGCTACAATATCCGGAAGATCCTGCGTAGACGCCATATTTGTACTAAGACAAGTCACAAAAAAGGCCATCGAGTACAATAAATCAGCATATCTATGTTTTATGGACCTGAGAAAGGCTTTCGATCGATAAGTCGAAGACGTCTTACACCTACTGTATAAAAGAAACATACCAATCAATATTATACAAACCATCGAAAACATCTACCTCCATAATCGAATACAGGCAAAGATAAATGGAAAACTAACACAGTGTACCTATATCAGTACAAAGCGGAGTCAGACACGGTGACTCGTTGAGCCCACTTCTCTTTAATAATATAATGGACGAAATAATACAAGCAGTACGTAAAGGTCATGGCTACAGCAAATACCCACTACGGTGTAAAATCGAAATTGATGGGAAAGTAATACAGCAGGAAGCAAGGTTTAGATATCTGGGAATAGATATAAATAGTTACGGATATGTTGAAGAAGAAGTACGACAACAAAGCTTACAAGCAAGTAAAGGGGCGGGTTCTCTTAATGACACAATCTGGAAGAACAAACACCTAAGAGAAGACACAAAAACAAGAATCTATAAAGCAGCAATTAGACCTATATTAACATATACGGCAGAGACAAGACGTGACACATCTAAAACGAGACGACTGCTAGAAACAACAAAGATGAAAATACTCCGACGAAGATCAGGGAGAAGCCTGTTGGATAGGCAGAGAAGCGAAAACATAAGAAGAGCATCCAATATAGAAGACATAAACAGATGGGTGACAAAACGAAAACAGGAGTGGAACGAACATATCAGTAGAATGGCAGAGGATAGAATTATACGAATAGTACGAGATAAGTCACCAAATGGACGAAGAATTAGCAGACCAATGCGACAATTTAAACAATTTAGGAGGCTGATATTGAAGAAGAAACAGGCTTTAAAGCCTACATACTAGAAGAACGAGGAAGAAGTCCATTATATAGACATTTTTTATATAGTATAGTTTTTAGTATAATATTTATTAGCTTAGTTTTTATATAACTACATTTTTTAACGAATTTTTAATGAGATTTGGGCGCTACGTAGGTACCAAAGCTCCTTTTGGCTCTGGCAAGCTTTCCTTATCTTCACCACGTTTTTAGACCACGAGCCGCCTCTGAGAGAAATTAGGTCAAAACATCCTTTAACTAATGTTA
This sequence comes from Diabrotica balteata, assembly GCA_918026665.1. NCBI lineage: Eukaryota > Metazoa > Arthropoda > Insecta > Coleoptera > Chrysomelidae > Diabrotica > Diabrotica balteata. The sequence goes on from OU898280.1 coordinate 90,787,412, forward strand.
AAAAAACGGAACAAAGAAAAAAGGCCAAGAGACTGTTTAAACATAAGGTTGCAGACACTTGAGGAATTGAATAGCGACTTTGAAGAGCAAAATACTGAAATTGAAGACTAGAAATACTGAGCAAAATACTGAAATTCCTGGTCCTCTTTTGCTATTGACTTTGCCTTCGATTATAAGTAGAGCAGTTCATACTTTTGATTTCTTATGATGTGACCAAAATATTGTGTTTTCCCTTCTTTTATTATAAGCATAAGCTCTCTTTCCTTATTCATCCTCCGCAAGACTTCCGCATTTGTCGTATGGCTCATGTGGGATATTCTGACCATTTTAGGGTGACACCAGAGTTCGAATGCTTGGATTCTTTTTTGTGTTGCTTCTGTCATTGTCCAGGCTTCAACACCATAGAGCAAGGTGGAGAAAACATAGCAGTTAAATATTCTAGTTCTCAATGAGATGCTCAGCTGGCGTTTGCATAGAACTTTTTGCATTTTGTAAAACATTGTACGTGCCTTTTCCAGGCGTATTCTTCTTTCTAGTGAGTGGTCCCAAGTTTCATCACGATTACTTCCAAGGTACGTTGTTCTTGTTACTCTTTCCAGATCTGTTCCGTCGACAGTCACCTTCACCCTTCTGTTTTGGTGCTTGCTGATGACCATCGTTTTTGTCTTCTTTGTATTCAATTTCATTCCAAATTCTCTACAGGCTGTCGTTACTCGGTCCATTAAGCGTTGCAGGGCTTCACCATTATCTGCCAGTATGACAGTGTCATCAGCATATCGCAGGTTATTTATACATTGCCCGTTTATAATTATACCATCCGAGGTGCCTTCCAAAGCTTTCTGAAATATCTTCTCAGAGTAAACATTGAACAGCAAAGGTGATAGGACGCATCCCTGTCTTACTCCCTTCTCGATATTAATTTTTCCAGATGTTTCGCTTTTTATTCTGATTTTAGCCTTTTGTTCTTGGTAGAGGTTTGAAATGATCCTTAAGTCTTTATCGTCGATATTACATGACCTTAAAATATCTATTAGTTTATCATGTTTCACCAGGTCAAACGCCTTCTGAAAGTCTATAAAACACAAGTATACATCAGAATCGACATCTCTACATCTTTCAACTAGCAGACATATTGAAAAAAGTGCTTCTCTTGTTCCGAACCCATTCTTAAAACCAAACTGAGTTTGACCAGTGTGTTCGTCTAGTTTATTGTATACTCTATTGTGTATTACTCGTAGGAAAAGCTTCAACATATGATTCATCAGGCTAATAATCCTATGGTCTTCACATTTCTTGGAGTTTCTCTTCTTTGGTAGTGGTATAAACATCGATGTTAGCCAATCATTTGGTATTATGCCCGTTTCGTATATTTTGTTAAATATATCTTCCATTACTTCGATGTGTTCGTCTAGTAATATGTTCAATCACAAATTAACCCCTTAATTTGTAATCTCACATTATTCTTAACTTCTTAATATTTTATAGTTTCACCGTGTATAAGTTTGCATTATACATATTGCAAAACCATATCGTATGATAATTTAATAATTAGTTCATTTACCTACAACTAAATAAATTGCCGAATAATAATATTTTCTAATTGAACTTCCTAAGTGTCGCAATTAAGGCGTAGATTAAATTGTATTATAAGCAAAAGTTAGGTGGTGTGATATGAACGAAGCAATGACCTAAGGTGCTTATGTATCTATTATGTGTGAGATTATAAATTGGGGATTTGAGTTCAAATGAACACAGTCAATATTGAGTAGTTACCGAACGAACACCATATTGTGTAATTACGAGTTGCTGTCAATAAATCATCACTGTTACTCCACAACTTCAACATTTATTTAACCCTATCATCATCGATCGACGAGAAGCGGACAAAGGGGCATTACGAACCGAACCGAACTTCAATACTAAGTTCGATATTTTTCCAGTGGTCCTTCGTCAAAACATCATCAAAAGGGCGTTAATTGGTTTGGAGCTTCGAAGGAGACGACCCTTAGCGACCTAAATAGCGATTTCTCAGTTCCGTACAAGATCGACGATCAAATTCGAAGTGTAGAGAAAAGAAAAAAGAAATAAAAAAGACCAGAAAGCACCGAAATAAGGGGTAGGAGCCTTACGAGAGCCTTTGATCACCAGAGAACCTTAATAGCAGTCCTTAAGTCTAATATTCCAGCAGTTTGGAGGTCCAGTTTCCAGCAGAAAAATCTAGTAGCATCCAGAGATCGAGCTCACCAGTTCCAGTTGCAGTTCTAAGAAGGAAGCAGGAACATACAAGTGAACGTCGGGATAAAACTGTAAGTTTTTGAATATTTATTATCATTTAGAGCAGTGCATTAATTTAATACAGTAAAAAGATTATTAAAGAAACTTAAGATTCAAATTGAATAATACTTATTTGAAATATTTTATTCTGCATACTTTTTTACTTAAAATAGTAATAGTTTGTCTACAGCTAATTCAAATCTAATAGCTTAATTATCTTAATTTTAATTATATTCGATAATTTGATTCTTATAATTTAAAATTCTTAAAACATTTGAATTTCATAATATAGTGAATTATCGTGACAATTCGTTATTTTTATACACATTAAGAGTTCATTCTTCCAAAATAGTATTTGTAGTAGTTGCATTTTTATATAAAGAATTTCTTTTCTCTTTGGTTACAAGTGATAATATTACATTCTTTAATTGTACTATATAGCCGTGTCACAAAGGTTAGACAAGAGGTCATTTTGCGATATTGTCTAAGGTAATCTTGCTGACACTAGTTTAAAAGTTGAAATTAGGTCAAACGTATATTCGTTTAAAATGGAACGATTCAGATCAGATCAGGAAAAGCTAGGTCAAGACATTACGAAGCTTTTAAATAATTTGCGAAAACTACGGAAAGTAAAACGAACGAGAGAATATTTAAACATTAAAAGACAGACACTTGATGAATTGTGGAACGACTTTGAAGATCAAAACACAGAAATTGAAGAGAAAGGTTCGAGAGTTGATAAATATTTTACATCTAACTTTTACCAACAAGTACAAAAAAGATATGGAGAAACGAAAAAGACTTTGAGGAATTTATTAAAAATTCGTACAAGTCTTCGACAAAAATTAGAGAAATAGAAATTAGGATGGGGAAACTTCATCATTTATTGGAAGACGACGAAACCGTTGAAGATTTACAAGAGGATTTAAAAGAAGAGGTACAAAAAATAGATACATTAATAATGGAAATAACTGTGGACAATGAACAGGATGCACTAGAAGAAGGTGAAATAGAAAGATTTTATACAATGAAAAGAAGGGTGCGGTCAATCATAAAAGAAAATAAGAGATTAGAGGCGGAAGGATGCAAGAAAGACAAAATAATATTACCCCAAGTGAAGTTACCCTGTTTTGAAGGAAGGTATGAATCCTGGGTAACATTCTATGATATTTTTAAACGTTTGATACATGAAAATAATCAACTATCAAATGTGGAAAAAATGCAGTATCTGAAGACAAGCCTCCGAGGAGAAGCAAGTAGAATAATACAACATTTAACCACAACAGAAGCAAACTACAGTGCTGCCTGGAAAATGTTGCAAGATCGATACGATAATCCAAGGATGAATCTATTTATATTAATAGACAAGATACTTCAGGCTGCGGAGATAAAAGAAACGTCAGCAAAGGCGCTGAAATCATTACATGATACTCTCCACGAATGCTTAGAAGCCATTAGTGGACTAGGTCTAATGACAGAGTCCTGGAGCCCTCTTATAGCAAGGATAAGTATGTTAAAGTGGGACACAGAAACCAGGAGATTATATGAAACGTCAATTCAAGACAGTAGGGACATTCCGACATATAAGTCAACACAGGAATTCCTACAAAGAAGATTCCAGACATTGGAGATGTTGGAAACAGACAGGAAAGGAACAGATCATAGACAACAGGTAAAGAAGAAGATAACCTGTGTGGTGTGTCATGAAGAACATAAACTGTTGAAATGTACAACGTTTCTACGTCAACAAGTACGTGAAAGAAACAAAATCGTAAAGGAAAAGCAATGGTGCGGTAGATGCCTACTACACAAAAGGGAAGTACCATGTTATTCCTCTCATAGATGTGCAGAATGTGGTGGACAGCACCATTCATTACTACACATGTCAGAAGGTCAGCATGATAACAGAAGGAATTCTGAAAACAGAAGGCCACAGAATAGACCAAATTCTAGTGGGTGCCAGTATGACAACAGAAGGAATTCTGAAAACAGAAGGTCACAAAATAGAGCCAACTCTAGTGGGAACAGACGTGACAACAGTTACGACGGATCGTCAAGGAGACAAGAGAATGCCGTGAGCTGTTTAAGTCATCAGAATGAAGAAGTGCTACTTGCAACGGCATTAGTACGAGTAAGAGACTCAAAAGGAAGCTCACAATTGATGAGAGCATTGATTGACCAAGGCTCGCAGTCATCATTCATTACGGAGCAGGCCGCTACAAGTCTCGGAATAAAAAGAAAAGCTGTCCACGCTCAGATATCTGGAATTGGCAATGAAGACCAAAGGACGTCGAAATGGAGCGTAACATTAAACTTAGAGGCGCATTTCAAAAATGAATTTGAAATGAAGACCGAAGCAATTGGGATAAGAAAAATAACAAAAAATCTACCGGAGAAAGAGATACAAATAAAAGAAAGGAACCATAGAAACTTAGTCCTGGCGGATCCAAATTTTAATAAAACGGGTCCAATAGATATTCTATTGGGAGCCAAAGAATATAGTTTGATATTACTGGACGGAGTAGATCGAACAAAAGATGGTTTGCTCACCCAAAATACAAAATTGGGTTGGATAATGTCAGGGATAGCACAACAAGAGAATATCCCTAATATACAAGTAGTCAGCATGATATCTAGACAAGAAATGGATAAACAAATAAAAAAAATACTGGGAGTTAGAAGAAGTAGCTCAAAGCAATACTCACTCAGTAGAAGAAAAAAAGTGTAAAGGATATTATAAAAGAACAGTAAAAAGGGATAACGAAGGAAGATTAGAAGTTAAAATACCCTTCAATTTTAGTACAAGCCTATTAGGGGGACTCACTACAGCAAGCATATGTGAGACTTCTGCAACTAGAGAAGAAATTTCAAAGAGACACAAACCTAGAAAAAGAAAAGGTGGTGTTGTGCGCTCGTTGTTGGTCCCAAGGAATCTACTTGCAGTAGATTACAATAACTCACACTAATTTTTTTTAAGTGACATATCAAAATAAAGGAGGGTAGTCAGATATTTTCGAAACTCCAAGAGGGCCACAAAACGAAGACATACTTCATCACAACCAAATTTAGGTAGTACTTTAAAGAAAGCCCCTCCTAGATCAATTTCACTTAATAAGCTTAGATTTAAATTAGATAGTTTAGCTGAAACATGAATTCTAAAGAATCAAATTATAGGTAGCACTGCTCGGGTGAGATAATAATTCAAAAACCGTGGCTAATATGTTCAATCACAAATTAACCCCTTAATTTGTAATCTCACATTATTCTTAACTTCTTAATCTTTTATAGTTTCACCGTGTATAAGTTTGCATTATACATATTGCAAAACCATATCGTATGATAATTTAATAATTAGTTCATTTACCTACAACTAAATAAATTGCCGAATAATAATATTTTCTAATTGAACTTCCTAAGTGTCGCAATTAAGGCGTAGATTAAATTGTATTATAAGCAAAAGTTAGGTGGTGTGATATGAACGAAGCAATGACCTAAGGTGCTTATGTATCTATTATGTGTGAGATTATAAATTGGGGATTTGAGTTCAAATGAACACAGTCAATATTGAGTAGTTACCGAACGAACACCATATTGTGTAATTACGAGTTGCTGTCAATAAATCATCACTTTTACTCCGCAACTTCAACCTTTTATTATACCTATCAGCATCGATCGACGAGAATCGGACAAAGGGGCATTTACGAACCGAACCGAACTTCAATACTAAGTTCGATATTTTTCCAAATATCTTTATTATTTCAATTGGGATATTATCTTCCCCAACAGCTTTTCCGTTATTTATCTGATTTGCCGCTTTGATAATTTCTTGATTTGTGATATAAGGTCCAGTCGATGCCTCCTGCATGTAAATGTTCGTCCTCTCTCGGTCTTGAAACATCTCTTCCACGTATTTTCTCCATCTACCTATTTGATGACAAAATGATACTTTGTATAAAGTCTGTACTTATTTATTGTATTTATGTATATTTTATTTGTAATTTTATACATTGTATATTTCTTTAACACGTTAAACGCCATGGGTACAATGATAAAAAAATTAATAGAAAATTTTTTAGTATATATATGTATATATATATATATATATATATATATATATATATAATATATATATATATATATATATCTGATATTATATGTTAAAAATAGACATAATATTTATATTTGAGCGTCTTTTTTCGTCATAAATACAAAAAACACATGAAGGTCACCGGTGCCCTCCGCGGCGCCATTGACTAGAAATTAACTTTTCCGTTGTACCACGCCGCGTCGGTCACAATGCCGGTCATCTCGATGCCCGGCACAATGCCAATCTATATTTTTCAGAAAATATTTTTTTTTCAATTTTAATGTTTTATTGTTAATTCCTAGTTAGTTAGAGTTGGTTTGTTTTAGTTATGTCATTACTTTCCATAAATGTTTATAACAGACAACATTTTTAATAACATTATATAAAAATTCTAACGAAACGAGTGACCGCCGGCACAGAAAACAACTTTGTACACTTCATCTAATTTATATAACGATGCACGTCATCGACGTCATAGCCTGTAACGTCATATGATACCAACACGAAATATTTAGGGTTTAGGTGTGTTCTTTTTAGAATCACTTTACCGAGTACACTGGCATTACAGCCACTAGACATATTTTATTATATACGCGTAGAAATAATATTTAAAAATTTTTATTAATGTTAACTTAAAGAAATACACAATAATATGTTTCATTTAATTTGTATAAACAAATTATAAAGAGTTTTTATCAAGAACATTTGTTCGGAACACACTGTAACTGTAATCGAACGAAGGTAAAATTTTGGCATAAATTGGTAACACTTATTTGACAGTTGCGGTGTTGACACTTTTTGTACTTTATTATTTTAAATTTTAAAGTGAATACCTCTTGTTTTATATTTTTACCTATTTAATAAAATCTGTTTTTTTTAGAACAAAATTAGTGTGTTTTCTTTCAAAAATGTCACGTAAGAATTTAAATAGTCGTTGTAAAGAGATGGTAATACTTTTGCAATAATTATGTGACCTATTTGATTTAAAATGGAGTCAGGATTTTTTTTATACTTTGGCAACTATGTCAACTTCGATCTCTGACGTAGATAATGACGTAAGTCGTTATCTAAATTAGATGAAGTATATAATGCTATGTTGCGGAGGTCACCGGTGACCCCCACGGCGCAATGGGACGGACGTCAGAGCTGGTGGTCACCGGTGACCCCCATGGCGTCGAACGTGTTAATGCTACACTCTTGTATAATTTTGACAGTAGGTTTGTTCTATTTGTTATGATAAATAAATAAATACCAATTAAGACAATTTTATTACATAATAGATCACATCGATTCTTAGTTTGTAAAAAGCATGAAACCAGCTGGAATCCTTAAAAACAACCTATAAAATTTGTACTTTTGTAGCAACATCCTGAATATAACTTTTAAGTCTTTTGGTGCATGTACTGTTTCATAACCTTTTTACCAGGAACTAAACCTTGAGTCAGACCAGGTCTCTTTCGTTTCTGTTTAGCCTTTTTGGAGTCATCATCATCATCAGATGCTTCGTCATCTACTTTTGTGTGTTTTAAATGTATACCAGTTTGAGAATTTTCGCAGACAACAGAATTTTGAAGAGCAGATACCTTTTCAACCTACAAAAAATTGTTTTCATTATAAATAAAGAAATTTCAATTGTAAACTAATAATAATAATAATTTGTGGGAGTTCTATCAGTTCTTCTATTACGCACAGTCCCCTGTGAATGAGGGATGCTCTATAGGTATTCATAGCACCTACACCCAGAGGATAGTAAGCTGCGGAAGAAAAACTTACACCTAGCAGTAGGTACAAAATTCACATATTTACACAAAACTACATGTCCCTATTGTGGCTATATGCAATAGTCGCATAATACAAAACTTGTAATTTTTCAAAACAGGTGTTTAAAGTTTGTCTGCCAATAATTTTGTCTTATTTGTTTTACTACAGGGATTAGGATTTTTGAAAAATATAAATTTTGGTGTATTTGGGAGAGTGTTAGCTAGCCTTTAATGAAGTGTAACACAGACTTTTAAATTCAACCCTTATTTTGAGTTGTGGCACTATTGTACATCAACATTTTGTCTTTCAAGATTAATTAAAGCAAAGATAAACTGACATTTTTTTGTTATTCCTATCAACTGAAATAATGGTTCAATAAAGAATACTACAAGTTATTTGAATGAAAAAATGTGTTTATTAACAACTATAAGAACAAAATAAAAAAAAGATAAATAAAAAAATATATTGACAATAATAGGAAAAGTTATGATTAACAATGATTTAAATGTCTGTAAAAATCAGCGTCAATTGGTGGAACACTCTTGTCTTCACAAAGGCTAGTAAGGTCTTTTTTCTTCTTTACAGTTTATTGACAGGCTGCCAGTGTAAGCTTTTTCTAGTTCTATAATATCCATGATTTTTAACCTTTTCTTGTGTTTTTCTTGGTGGTATCAACTGATCTGTACTCCTCTTGTGCAAATGAAGTTTTAAAATAGTAGTGAATCCCAGAGCTTTTTTTACATGAATTTCACAAATATCATTGAAATGAAAAGTATTTCCTTGGACATCTTCGTTGAAAATTGTCGTTGTTTTAGTATTTAACTTTTTCAGGTAAAAAAAAATCATTATGATGTAATTCTTGTCCTTTGAATGGTTGTTTGCAAAGAGCAGTTCGGATTAGCAGAGCATAATGAGTCGATAGATAAATAGGCCCTCCTTTTAAAACTTTAGTGATATTTCTTTCTATTAAAGAGTAGCAGCTATCACCCTCATACCCTCATTTTGAGTATGGCCTACAACTAAATAGTGATGAGTTATAGAAGAAATTTTGAAATGAGTTACAGCATACTGATACATTAAGATTAGGTACTTGTTTTTTCCTTGACCACCACAATGGTATGAGTAAAATATGAATTTCAAATCTTCAGAATCGGTTTTTATAGATGTTTGTTCCAAATACATCAGCAGGCATGAACCAATTTCTATAGCAGTTTTACTGCCTTCTCCTTCATGCTAAACATAGCTTTCCCAGTCCCTTTTTCTAAAGTTCACATATAGAGAAATATTATGTTGATAGCTCAGATTTATAATAAAAAGAATCATCTCCTTTTGGTATCGGTGATGCAGCTTGTAGGTCAAAACAAGCAACTTTTTTTAAGTTAGTTATATTCTCTTTGCCAAGTGTTTTTAGCACCTGGCTTAAGTTTTTCTCCTTATGATGGATATTGTTATAAGCATTTCCTAGGGCTATTTTTTCTTCACTGCTCGAATTTTTGTATTTTTCACAATACTGACATAGTTAAATTCATAATTAAAAAGTTAATGATATAAACCAATTTTTACAAATTCATCATTGTGTTTTTTGGCAATCAGCTTAATAATCATTGTACAGGTCAGTCAATGTTTTACCTCCTACTATATATTTTTTTGAGGTACTACATCGACAATAGTGGCTCTCCATTGTCAGAATTGAAGAAAAGTATTTACAAACCCTGTTCAGTTTCGCTACAAAATGTTTTATGCATCCTATGTTTACCTCTTTGATCGTAGCTTATAAATGTCCACTTTCTGTCTTCCCAATAAAAGTTCGAATACATCTATTAGTAACTCCAATGGTGGATATCATATTATTTTTGTATTTTTCACAATATTGACATAGTTAAATTCATAATTAAAAAGTTAATGATATAAACCAATTTTTACAAATTCATCATTGTTTTTTTTTAGCAATCAGCTTAATAATCATTGTACAGGTCAGTCAATGTTTTATCTCCTTCTATATATTTTTTTGAGGTACTACTTCGACAATAGTGGCTCTCCATTGTCGGAATTGAAGAAAAGTATTTACAAACCCTGTTCAGTTTCGCTACAAAATGTTTTATGCATGCTATGTTTACCTCTTTGATCGTAGCTTATCAAGCCACTTTGTGTCTTCCCAATAAAAGTTTGAATACATCTATTAGTAACTCCAATGGTGGATATCAAAAATCTTTTGCACACTCTTATTTTTTTTCTTATCACAGTTTTCCAAATAAAATGCATGATTATAACCACGGTTTGATGTGTTACCTTTATCTGCATATCGATATGTTGGTTTAATTATAGACATGGAGCTCAGAATATAATTTCGTTGTTCATTTATATTTCCCATTGACCAATATTTTTCAAAGATATGTGTTCTTTCTTGTAACGTGAATTTTTCATCACATTTCAGTCTACATGAATTGCAAGATGGACCTAAACTGAGGGCTTGTACAAGATTACTGTTAACATTGGTGTGTTTTTGGCCTGAATTTCTAAGAAACTTTCTGACATTTCTTTCCCATTGGTCCAGACAAGCTTTCCTTTTCCTACTTTTAGCTTTATTAATCATCACATCTTCTGGTACTTCACTCTCCACATTTTCATCAGAGACCTCTGTAAATGTGGATGATACATCATCATCATCATTCACATAATGAGGGTCTGCATCAGAATCATCATTAGAAGATTGGGAGCTAAATTAACTTCCAGAAGAGGTGCGTACCAATTTAGAACTGCAACCTAAAATAAGAATGACCTAAAATAATTGACCAATAGTTACAAAGAAAACAAATAAATCCCTTACATTATAAAAAGAGTAATTTTGTACCTATTTGATCCTCTGCAGTGATGCAGTCTCCATATTGGACTGACCTTTCTCATTGTTAGGGACATTTTTATTGTGGGGAAAGAGCTCTACTCCCCATTGACTTAGGGACTTTTGTACCTATTTGCTCCTCTGCATCAAAGCACTCTGTGCATTCAGGAGTCACATTCTCAATATTGGACTGATCATCACCTTTTTATCTATAGGGTCTTTCGTACCTATTTTCTCTTCTGCATCAATGTACTCTGTGCATTCAGGAGTAACATTTTCATTATGAGAAAGAAGCTCTATTTTCATTGACTACTATAAGAAGAGTCTTTTACCTGAAACAAAGAATTCCTTGTATAAGCCATAGTGTGGCGGCTAGTCTTTTCTGGTACATAATTAAATATGTAATTAAAAATATTTATTTTTTACTTAGATATTTATATATCATTAGAGTAGGGCATATTGTGTGTGCTTGAATTAATTTTTGGTCATTTTTTATTAATATTTAACCAGCTACTGCTTGCTTACATTAATGATTGATATTAAAAGAACTTTATCACAACATAGTTAAATTTAAAATTAATGTATAGTTTAAAAAAATTTAAATCAAAAACTGCATGCTAATACAGATCTGCTTCCCAACAACTATGACCTAAAATGACCTAAAATAGATCTCTATCTTTGCGGTTCACACCAGTTGGTGTGAACTAAAATGGGTTTATTTTTTGTTGAAACTGGTAGATGTAAACAAAAAATGGTATAAAGTTTTCTACTAAATCGATTATTTGAAATTATACATTAAAATAATATTAATACTTACCTTACTCCTGCTCAAGGTTGGATTAATTCACTCTTTTCGAATAACCCTTTCGATCTGACATTTTTAAAACAATAAATTTATTCCTTTTATTTAATGTGACACAACTCCAAAATTACTGATACACTTTGAAAATATCTAAAATTGTCTGCTATAGTGGCACAACTTAAAAGTACCAGTATTGGATAGAAACTTGATATCAACACAGTTTGACTTTCACTGCACAACTAAAAAGTGATAGTACTGCAAGAAAAAATTGGATGGTGTTCTGCAATAATAGTCTAAGCCACCTATATACGGTTCAGAGTAAATGAGCATATTGTGTTTACCTACTTTAAGAAATTCACTGATAGAAAATAACGCTTTATTTTCATATTTTTATATTTTAATAATTACAACCCATTTTTACCTAAAAAATCGTACAAGAGCAAAATAAGTAAAACCAGTTTATTGCAAAAATAACTTAAAGCGGCTTAGACTGTTTTTGCAAAATTGTAAAAATATAAATGGTCATTTTGCAATAACCGTCTATCCCTCCGACATGGTAAATACACAAAAAAAACTTTGAATTCAAGTTCATTAGTAATAGTAAGTAACTGTTACTTATTAAATTCCTACTCGATTTAATCTTGATCAATCTCGAAATCAGGATTTAACCAAATTCCTTCCAAATCATACCTATAATATTCTTATCATATTCCTACAATATTTTGCTGACCAGAATTTTGACTATGAAGCAACAATTCCAATATTTTATATAATAAACAACTGGTTTAGTTATTTGATAATGCATTTTTTTGTCGGCATTCATGGCACCAACATGTCAGTAATCGCAAAACATATTATGTTACCTTTTCGGTAAAAAGGAATTTATAAATTTCTTTAATCAATTGCCGAGCTCACAACACAGAAAATTCACAGTTTTATATATTATACTTTCTACCATATACTATTTTACCATTAAAGATAAAGCCTCTAGTTTGGTGCAAGTTTATTTATTTAAATAAAATTGTAATATTAGTGTAATAATATATTTTTCGTCTTTTAATAAGTCAAAATAAAGATTTGTTCAATTTAATATTTTGCATCTGGTGCACACAATGAAAAGACCCTTAACAAAGATTTGCAACAAGCGTCTAACCCACATATTTATAATAAAAACATGGGTTAGACTATTTTTACAAATTTGTTTTCATATTATTTGACGAATGTGGTTTAGAGCTTAGTTCACAAACGTCTTTATGAGTATGGATATGGCTTATATCATTTTTGCTTGATGTAGTATGCATTATGATCGACAGTTTGACACGTCTAACCTCATTTGTAAACAAATGTGGGTTAGACGATTGTTGTAAAACACCGTCCAATTTATCTGAACTGACATGTCATAGCGACACTAGTGACATCTAGCGGCCATGTTTGCTATTATTATTGTGCCAGTTATTCAGGTCATAAATAAGGCTTTTTCAAGCCCTCTGGTGATGTTAACTCAATTTTGTCAATTTTTGAGTTAAGCCACTAGTGCATACAACCGATGATATATAATCATTGATTAAAAGTAAGTTTCCAAGTCAATATGATTTTTTATTCTGATATATTGCTAAAGAATAAATTTTTCCAATTTTGAGTTGGAAGAAAGCAAACAGGAAGCTTATGAATATCCAAGAGGCCATAAAAAATCAATGTGGCCACATTTTTCTGTTAAGTATTGTGAGAATCATATATAATGATATATAGTATAAGAAAATGTCTTACAAAAGGGGCTTAGATGAAAAATAAATACTTTACCTCTACTTGTTCTTGTGTTTTTTGAACATCTGAATCATGTGCATATTTACAGTTATGACCAAATCTACATCTGCCTTTTCTGTAGTTCCAGCAAATCTTTTTCCCATTTATTATAACCATATTATCCTTTGACTCCACCATTTTAACGTGCTTCTGTAAAATAGCATCTTTTGCATTCTCCGCTTCTATAAAGGGATTCTTAAACACTGAAGATTTTGTTGATTCTTCTGTTGGGTTAGAGCCCCCAAAACTTGGTGCCGGCAATTTATTTTTACTTGCAACATCGGACTTCTTGGTTGGGCTAAAACATATGACAGCTGACCCATTTTTTATAATATTAAATGGATATTTATCATGGGGGATACTTTGCCCTGAAGAATTCTGAAATTGATAATTTATTCCTATTCAAATATATACATGTAAAAAATACAGAACAGTATAAGATATAAAGAGACATAAAAGGGATAAATGCCAAGAGGCAATAAAAGAAAAGAATGCACTCTATTAGAAATAGGTAAGTATAAAAACAACAGGACTAAGGAATAACTATAAAATAAAGAATTATAGTATAACAAAAATGAATGTTCTGTGTGTTATTGACTAAAAAACCTCATTAAAGAAATTAGACTCGGCAATAGTTACATCAAGCAGTGAACACCAGACTTAAATATTGAACTATATAGAAATGTATTAAAGTTTTATTTTTTAATTACATTCTTGACGATTAATTGTAATTGTTTAAGGAGATGTAATTTAGCAAAAATTACTTACATAATTTCATTTTCGCTATCACTGGATGAAGAACTTGAATCATCTGAGTTTGAAGAATCCCCATAATCTGGAACTAAAGACATTTTATTTATTTATATATGTTTTGTAAATAATAAGCTTAAATTATATTTTTGTTTATAGGATAAAATAAAAATCCAAATCAAGAGGACCCTGCTGTCACTGTCAGTGTCAAAGTCAACTTTATGGTCAACTTGTCAACTTAAGCATAACATTAAACTATAATAGTGTAGTCACTATGGTTAATATTATTTCTAAGACATTGGGTTTTGAATAAAATTATTTTTAACTTTTTATAATTTCTAACTTTTAATAGTTTATAGATAACATAACTTAATTTGTAGACCCTGTTAAAGTTTTATTCGTGGATAAAAATAGAACTACTTTATTTTATTAATGAAAAATCTGAAAGATAACATATTTTCTACAACTCAAAACACTAAAAGATTAATTTTGTCACAAATAAATATCGCAAAACGACATTGCCACTGTATAAAAGACTTAATTAGTATAATTGTGACATATTATGTTTTACTCTATTTTAAACCAAATCGGTTATGAACCGAGAGTTGCAAATGCGAATTTGTACATCATCTGTCACTTTTTCCATCAACATTTCTGTTCTGAAATGTTTTTAGAACGACAACGACATTCACAGAGGAGGGTACAGTCACTCTGTCCGAGGAAAGAACATTGAAGTGCGTGAAAGTTGTGTTGATTTTTAATTTTTCCGAACATATATAATTAATTTACCGTTTCATTAAATAAATAAAGCATGTGCTAAGTGTGTTTGTCCCGTGTATTTGGCCCTGTTATGTAGCAACTAGTTTATGGTATGTATCTTTTCCTATTTCTTTAAATATCACCAATGTTTACTTTCTAGATGTACTGTATTTGCAACAGTTAACATATTTGTATTGGTTTTTAAGTTAAAATGATACTTTTTTATTATTATTATACGCATAAAGAACGATAAAATCATTAATAACGTTAGTGTTAGCTAGTTTTACAACTTTTGAAAACCGCAAAATAAGGTTAAAATTATAACATCTGAAAAAGTTTCTGTTTATAAAAATAGAAAATGAGATTAAAATTATATATACCACTAGGTTTTACATAATGATTACTTGTTATGTTTATTGACTAAGCGATAAATCAAAAGTTTTAATTTCGTAAACCCATTTTTTATCTTGTTTTCCAAAAATTTTGCAGAATTAAATAGGTAATTTATTTACTTACAATTATCTTACAATTACAACTAATCTTACTGTTCAAATGAGGAGTGATTAAACGTTCATTAATAATTTATTATAGTACCTACAAAAAAAAATTGGAAATTAGAGGCTAAGTTAACAATAAATATAATATGAAACCAGTAAATGTATACTAAAGTGTGTTTGTTTGTAACTGGCAGCTCATTATAAATGCAAATCTTCAAATAGGGGTAAAGATTACCCTCAAGGACATAAACCATTGCCGTACGCATGCAGTTAAAACCAATAAGGTTTTTTTATATTACGAGTTATACATTAATTTGTTTAGTTAGATATATACTTATACTCCATTCGCTTAGCTCGGATATATTTTGACAGATTCATTGTCGGAAACCTACAACACAACAATTCCTACTTCTCAGTATTAATAGCTTAAGTATACTACTATTGCAGACTTCTTTCTTTGATAAAAGAAGAATTATTCTAAATAGTGGAAGTGCATACTAAACCCATCAAATTTTGGGTAGTACATATTTAATAGAATACGGAATGAAGTGATAAAACAACAAATGGGTATAGGGGGCACTATAGTTGAGGATATTGAGAGAAAACAGCTCATATGGTATGGGCATGTGAGCCGAATGGGGGACGAAAGATTGCCTAAAAAAACGATGATGTGGCAACCCCAAGAGAAGAGGAAACGAGGAAGACCACAACAGAGCTGGATCCTGGGAGTTAGGAAAGCGATTAGCGCTCGAAATCTGGACGAAGACCTAACTCAAGACAGAATACAGTGGCGTTTGGGAGTCGGACAACGTCGTAAGACGTTATAAAACCGAATATATATATATATATATATATATATATATATATATATATATATATATATATATTATAAATAAATAAATAATAAAAAATAATAATAATAATAAAATAAATAGTTATGTTAAATTATAACAACTAAAATATATTTTTTAAATATATATATATATATATATATATATATATATATATATATATATATATATATATATATATTTAAAAAATATATTTTAGTTGTTATAATTTAACATAACTATTAAATATTTTTTGTCGGTAATTCACAATGTTCTATTTTATTTACTATTTAGTTTGTTTACTTAATATTGGCTATGAGTACGTTGTTTGTTGTATAGTAATTTCCAGCCACTTTTAGTCTGTCAAAAAGTAACTAACTTCGCGCAAAAAAATAATTACTAAATTCACTAGACAGTTCGTACTGAGAATAGCGAAACCGAGTATACTTAAAAAAACTCAATGGATTTAAAAACTCTTAACACTAATAATAATAAGACCATAGAAAGCAAAAATTTTGTAAAAGTTATATCTTAGGCATATACTTAATTACCTGTATTTTCTTTCAGCTCTTTAATTTTTTCACGAAACAACTTCTCTCTTTTATTAGTAGTATTTATAAGGCATATCTATACCATTTACATTCATAGAGTACTTTGTCTGATTAGGGGATAAAAAACAATCGTTAACAACTACTAATAATGTACTTTGATAATATAAAAGGCAAATATCGAGCACAGTTTAATTAATTTAATCTTGCTCAAGTACTGTCGATGCCTAGATCGAAACAATACCGTATGACAGGCTATGCTTAAAACAAAATTATTACGAATTGCAAAGCAACGTAAATCGTATTATAAAAATAAGTCATTGACGAAATGGCAAAAACAAAAGGAATAACGGTATTATGTTTGCTACCTTATCATTGTCAACTAAATCTAATAGAGTTAATAATATCATCATCGTTCTGGCTTTACAACCCAGCGTAGGTCCTAGCCTCCTCAAGAATTTCTCTCTAGTCGTTCCTATCCCTCGCCTTCCTCTGCCAAGCGCGTATTGCCATATTTCCCATGTCTTCATAGATGTTATCAAAAAACCTTGTTCTGTGAGTTAGGTACTATCTTGCAACAAAAACACAGTTTGGTAGTATAAAGATCCAAGCAAAAGAGTCTAAGGACGAGTGGGGAGCATAGCTTCGTGAACGGGGGCTCCCAGAGTATAGGAGACCCTATGTGGGAGCCGGAGCAAGACTAGACTGACTTGGCTTGGAGAATGCACCCTTTTTGTACATTTTTCTTTCGTATCGATATGTGCATTTCCAAGTCAAGGTGGGGCAATGTGCATCGACGTGCTCATTGGTCAACAGACTAAGGCACGCGATGACACTATCAAGAAGCGTTTTTCTAGGTGGGTCATTTTGTTCCATTCGCATTACATTCCCTATTCACCTCAGACGTCCTATCTTAATATGTTTTGCAATATCTTGTTCCGGGTAAATTCTATAAAGTTCGAAGTTGTATCGTCTTCTGCACACTCCATTGTCATTTACCATTCCATAGATTTGCCTTTTACTTTTTCGAAACATCCTAACATGTTTTCATTACTTTTTGTTCGTGTCCAATAGTAGAGTTAGTGGGCTCAAGTAAAAAGTGAAGTGGTGAGACAGAATACAACTTTTAAATTAAAGGATGTCAAACAACTTTGATTAAATTCTATAAAAAAACGCAACGAAAGATAACTGGACCAATGCCGCAAACCACGTAAACAAAAGAGGAAGAAAGATTGTGAACTGTTGATATACTCAGTGACATTAGAAGTGTTAAACCTAGAAGAAGTAATTTCTTAAACTTAATTTTTTGGCAAAAGAATGACTATATTTAAAACATGCTATGATAACAATACCAATGTTTTATCGTTTCTCCTTTTTGTAAAAATAAAGTTTTATTTTTAAATTTTTTTGTGAAGAGACCGATTTGTGAAAACTGGTTCGTATAGAAATTTTTAGTTATTATTCCTCAGTCTTATTGTATTTAGTGTAAGAAATTGCCTCTAGTTCGAAGGCACCAAAATTACCACCATGTTAGCGATTTTGACAGGGTAGAATTATTGCGTATGGAGATATGGGTTATCGTATAGCGAAATTTGCCATAGTGTTAATTGTACGGCAATGACGGTTATGCGTGTCTGTCGTGTGTGGACAAACGAATGTAGAGGAAGACGAAGATAGGCGCTTTAGATTACTCGCCATTTTGCTACTACGCGTCAAATTGCTGACCAATGGTTTGGAGTAGTAGGTAGACATGTTAGTATGCGTACACTATACCGTCGCATTCGAGCCTATGGACTGGTTTCCTTCCGCCCACAACTAGTGCTTTCTTTGACTGTGGACCACTGTCATCAACGTTTGAATTGGTGCAGAGAACGGCAGCATTGGGTGACAGACTGGCGTAATGTAGCATTCAGCGATGAATCACGATTCTGTTTAGGAATGCATGATGGTCGTAGGATGGTAAGACGCCGCCGTGGAAAGCGACGAGATATCGGGTTTGCTGTTGAAAGACATGTACACAGGACCGTGGGAGTAATGGTTTGGGGTGCTATTGTCTATGGTAGCCGATCACCACTTCTGTTTATTCGAGGCAATATGACACCTGCGCGTTATGTTAATGACATCTTACAAACCACTTTACTGCCTTATCTCAACGGCTGTCGAGCCGTCCTTTTTCAGCAAGGCAACGTGCGTCTCCATATTGCTTGTCAAACTATGGACTTTCTTCAAGAAGCTGGCGTTAATGTTTTTGCCGTGGCCGCCCCGTGCTCCGGATTTAAATTCTATCAAACATGTATGAGATATGATGGGAAGGGGATTGTCCAATTTACACCATCTTGCACAGACTCTGGCACAGTTAATACATGAAGATATAGACGTATATGGGAGTGTATTCAGCTAGGAGGTCGCCAAACACATTATTAATTTTTTTTATTACTTATTAATAAAAATTCTTGACAACGTTATTGTTTCATTCTTGATGTAAATCTACCATGTTGCCAAACAATTAAGTTCAAGAAATTATTCCTTCTGGGTGTAACACTTCTAATGCCACTGAATATAATAATATTGAAGAACTTTGTTAATCTATAAATAATCATTCCAATCGGGCCGGGCAGCGAATCTGACACAGAAGAAGAGGAAAAGATGGAAGTCCATGATTTCTAAGTAAATCACCAAGTTTTTAATTTATACACATTGCTTAAATGATAGATATCAATACGATGTATCCGCTTTAACATTAACCCATGACCCATGATTTTCATATCTGTTAGGTATATAATCCATGAGTTTGTATTGATATTTCAATGTGAACAGGGTAGACGCTTTGAAAAATAATATCTAAAACTCCATTTCAACAGGAGAGGGTATTATTTTGAGTTATTTCAGTTTGACCACTTTACCTGCTGTTTGCAGATTAGTGAAGCTTTGCTTTGGTAAGCTGTCAGTTAAAACAAATAAAGTATAAAGAAGTATGCTATATATTTTAAGGTTATTTATTCTTTTTATTTATCAGTTGAAAGACGAGTTTTCTATCAATTAGTATCGATATTAAAAAAAACGAGATGTGGCACCCCTGGACTGACTGAGGAGAAATATAGCTTTCTTATCGTCTAAGCAAGGAAACGATGGTTTTATTTTACTTTAATTTATTTTATTCTATTTTATTTCTATTCGATTCAATAATCGATTCAATTCGATTCGATAATTGATTCGATTTCATAATCGATTCGATATTTGATTCGATTCAATTTGATTCATTAATCGATTCAATTCGATAATAAATTCATTTATTATCGAATCATATCGAATTATAATCAGTGTAAATAAATCATCATCATCACGTAGCGCTACAACCCTGGGTGGGTCTTGACTGACTGTACAACTTTTTTCCAATTTGTTCGGTCTTCCTTCAACTTATGGTCAAATGGAATGTTCATTTTCCGGAGATCTGCTTGGATGTTATCTCTCCATCGCATTCTGGGACGTCCGAGTGGTCTTTTGCCTGTGGGAATCTCCTCCCATACCAGTTTTACAAGTCTCTCGTTATGCAATCTATGCACGTGGCCTGCACTCTGCATGCACCCTGGTTTGTAGTGGTGTCATGGTGGGGTCCGAAAATTTTTCTAAGTATTTTTTGTTCAATGCGTCTGATCTTTTCTTCGTTTGCTTTGATTATAGTTCACGTTTCGCATCCGTATGTTATTACAGGTCTGACGATGGATTTATAGATTTTGATCTTTGAACTTCTTGTGAGATTTTTTGATTTTATGAGCTTATCCAGTGCGAATAGACAGCGGTTTGCACACTGGATTCTGTCTTTTATTTCTTCAATAATATCGTTGTCAGCTGTGATTACGGCCCTCAGATACTTAAAACGTTGTATTCTTTCGAAATTGAAGGTGTTGACCGTCACATTTTGTCCTATTCTGTCTCTTGTGTCGTTCTATTTATACACATATATTTCGTCTTCTCTTCATTAATCTTTAGCCCTACTTCACCTGTTGCTCCTTCCACCTTGTTGACGATGTCTTTCGTGGATAGGATGGAGTCTCCAACGAGATCTATATTATCTGCATATGCGAGTAACAGCTTGGGACCTTGAACCGATAGCAATTCTGTTTTTATTTCGACCGACTTCATGGCTTTTTCTACTACAAGGTTAAAAAGTAGTGGAGATAACGCATCACCCTGTTTGAGTCCACTGTTGATTTCAAAGCTGTCAGACAGTTTATTATTTACAAGTACTTTAGATATTCCACCCTCCATACAGACTCCGCCGTGGCATTCCATACTTGGCTTCTTTCTACGCTATCATATGCCTGTCGAAAATCTATGAAAATATTGTGTATGGGTCTGTTATACTCCCATCCATTTTCTAGAAGTTGTCCCAGCGTGAATAGTTGATCTATTGTTGATCTATTTGTAAATAAATCATTTGCACTCATTTCTCTTATAGAAAGCTGAACCTCGCGTCGTGTGTTTGTTGTATGCCATGATGGTATGCGCAATTTTTCTGCAGTTGGCAGAATCGGAAGCTTTCACTAAAGCA
Organism: Diabrotica balteata; assembly: GCA_918026665.1. Classification (NCBI taxonomy): domain Eukaryota; kingdom Metazoa; phylum Arthropoda; class Insecta; order Coleoptera; family Chrysomelidae; genus Diabrotica; species Diabrotica balteata. Next base: position 90,808,914 of record OU898280.1, read on the forward strand.
ATTAGTTTTATTATCATCCATCTAGGCGAACAATATTTGCTGTATATGCTGATTCGCACCCACAATGCTTCCATGACTTATAAAAATTTTGTCTCTAAATGGATCTTGATAGTTTAAGATATACTAGTAATTACAACCACTACAAGTTTGCATCTTGTCCTCGTAAAGTGAATCTTTAAATAATAACGGTTTAACCACTGGCCCCCTTTTTAAGGCATTTCTTTTTCTTCTGACACCTTTCGAACCCAAGTAATAGTTTGTGGACTCTTTTGTGACATTTGCATACTTTTTACTCAAGGCTTTAATAATTGTAACATCTTTATCACCATGACCATATTTCTGATAAGCACGTTCAATTATATCGAATAACTCAAAGTAGTATTTTATAAAAAAAAAACGTACAAAAGTGAAAACACTTTACAATTGTATTTTGGTATAAAAACATATAGTTAAAACTTTTAAAAAGTGTCAAAATTTATATAGTAGCATAACGTTTTCGATCTAATCAGATCATCCTCAGTGGCTTATGTAGTTGAAGCTAACAATAAAGTTGTGGCTGTGACAAATTTAAATTATGTTGTGACTCTAGGTCGATCACATTAGATAAAATTTAATACTTTAGGAACTACATGTCTCCCTGCTCGGTTTTTAACACGTGGTACTTGTACTAGTACTGTATAGTTTTTGGATCTGATAATAGCTTACTTTTTTTTTCGTCCCCAAAACATACAACGTCATAGCGTTTGAGACCGCTATAGATACAGTACAGATTGAGGTTTGACCAAGTCTGTCAGTGGCTTCTAGAATCGTCTAGACAAAACCCGAAACATATTAATTTTCTTTCGAAGTTTGACTGAAAAGTTACGAACTTTTAGATTTGACTAAAATCACTTCAGTCAAAGGCGGAAAACGAAATTTATTTTGAGCTTTTCTCAAAGGTTTTGGTCTTTTGGATAAATTAGGCATACCGGGAAGAGATATCGTTCTTTGCATATAACACATACATATATGTAAATAGTACCGAATTTGAGCTAGTTTATCAAATTTCTTACCTTGGATATCAGTTAAATTGTAACTCAGAGCGTCATGGTGAAATTAGATCCAGTATTTTGAACAGACCAGAGTCGCTTTTAGACGGATGTCCACAGTATTATGTAATAGAGATCTAAAATTGACATTTCAGATCCGCCTGCTTCGCTGCTATGTGTTCTCGGTCTTACTTTATGGTGGGATTGTAAATAAAAGTGATCTAAATCGCCTCGAGGCTTTCGAAATCTGGAGCTAGAAGAATTTTAAAAGTTTCTTGGATGGAGAAGATTCGAAACGCTACAATACTAGACCATCTCCAGTAAGACTACTGAGATTATAAAAAGCATTAAGAAGAAAAAACTGGAGTACTTCGGACATGTAATGAGAGATCCTCAATATAGGTTGCTACCAAATATTATGCAAGGGAAAATAGCAGGCACACGCAGTCCAGGACGAATAAAGACTTCATGGTTGAAGAACTTGCGATATTGGTATGGTATTGAAACAAGCATGCTATTTAGGGCAACAGTAAATAAAATTAAGTAGCTATGATGGTAATCAACATTCTGAAAGGACATGGAACCAGATGAAGAAGGACGTATTATCAGTGATGATGCAGCAATAAAAGCAGACTGGAAAAACTATTTTGAGGGTCTTCCAACAGAGCAAATACAAACAATTACAGCACATGCAGTACTCGCACTCACAAAAGAGGAAATAATGGATGCCATTAAAGGATTGTTAAGGACACATTGAGAAATAATAAAGCCCCAGATATTGACAACATACAAGCTGAAATTCTCAAAATTGGAGGACACACGCTGATAGGTAGATTTCATAAAGTAATAATAGACGTTTTCGCAGTGAATATCCCGACCACACACACATAAGTGTGGAACACAGAAGAAGTTCCGAGAGGCTGGTAAAAAACAAGTAGTAGTAGATTGAGTCACTTCACAGAGCAAATCATAGGAGATTACCAGGCCGAATTCAAATCAGGATGGTCTACTGTTGCTCAACTATTCAATGAAAAACAAAATATTAGCTAAAGCCTAGAAGGTATTAAATCTTTGTAGATTTTCGACAAGCCTATGACAAAATAAACAGAGATAAAATATAAGAAATTGGTAAAATTGGTAAAATTAGACAGATCCCTTCCAGATAACACAGGGGCTAAAATAGGGAGATGGTCTGGCTCCGACTCAGTTTAATATATGTATGGAATATGTTATAAGGAAAATGTCTGTCAAACCCAAAAAATATATTGTTTAATAAGTCTAAATAGATTGCGATGTGCTCAGACGATGTAGTTATGTAAACTTGATGGGCCGAACCGTAAGAGACGTCACAGAACTTTATGTGGAGCTAGAAAGAAATAGAGCTAGACGTCAATGTAGATAAAACTAAAGTCCTAATATAAGCAAGCAAATTACGAAGGCAAAGTATTTCAAATAATTTAAAAGAAAAAGAACATGAACATACTTAAGTTAAAACACTAATTGATTTTTGCAAATCTAGCTTTTATGTTTCTAAATTGAATCACGTTTATTTATATTCACAATTTTCTAAATAAACATAATATGTGGCAATATTACAAATAATATTTTTCTTACCTTTACATATTGTTTTAGAGAATCACAAAGACGCTTGCATGTTTCGGAAATGATCGAAGATATGAGTTGTTTTGAAACTTTAAAAAGGTATTGCATACTTGCGTACGAATCTCCGGTCGCTGAGAACCGTAGAGTTATAGCTAGTCGTTCTTTAACCGGAACAGTGGTTCTAAATTTCGTATCCATTTTGCTTATTTTAGGACCGATCATATTAATTTTTTAAAATCTGTCGAAGACGTACGAACACAATTTTTCAGTATATATCTGCCTACTTCTATACAACTGTGTTATCCACCATCGCTTATCCCGCTTTTTTTATCTGTTTAAGTATAGTATGAATTACTACGTAGGCTGCACATGCTATTATAATCTCTTCTTGTTGACATGTAACAGACCGACTCCACACATGGGATCCAACGTTGGAGCCAACGTTGGGTCAACTATGTTCCCGCGTTCTGTGAGTCATCCACACATTGGGTTGAGTTTGGACTGATATAAGTCTCTTCCCTCTAGACCCAACGTCAACATATCCGACATTTAAACTGCAGCGGCTGCGACTGTCGTGATAATAAGTGCATATGATTATATTTTGCTAAAAAAGCCAAATTTTATGTCATTTTGTCTACAGCTACTAGATCTTTAGAGATGCCGTATTTGGCAACTTCAGACTCAATATATGAGTGTAAACCTGACGTCGAGGCTCTGAATTCCATTTATTCTTTTATTAACTCAATTCCAAACCAGATATATGGAAGTACATATTTTAAAAGTTACATGACCATACGATGGTGGTCTATTATTTGGTTCCTGAAAGGTGCTGAAAAAATCAGATATGTATATTATTTATTTATGCAAGCAATATCCTTTTAAGTATAAACCCAGTTCTGATAGACCACCGACGTGTATCGGAGTGTCAATTCTAAACACCTCAACGGAGGTTACTCAGGTGGCTGAAGATCGATTTTTACATGTTGTAAATTAGTTTTTTAATGCCGTCAAGGAATGGAAATTTTCTTCGATAAAGTAATTTTTATTTTCTAAAAAGAATGCTGTGTAAAATGGCAGCACAAGTGTTTTAATAGAAAAAAGAAGACGAGGACTCTTTTTATAAACTGTGGCTTGTCTAGTGAAAAATAAGTATTTTGCAAAGATTTCTGTTTTTTGAGGTACTGTATTAGGTACTCTATAATAACAATAAAATTTTACTTTATTTAGACTTTATTGTTAGACAACTATTCGCTCCGTGCGTGACTGACGCGACACCTATTGCCTTCGTCTGAGAGTTTTTTACCTCCCAATTTGAGGTTAAACATATGTTAAATACATACGAAAATAACAATTATTAATAATTAGTTTTTTAATTATATTTTTTCAGTTTATGTACAAAATAAATGTAGTATTTAAAACTGGGTTTCTAAAAATTCATCATAATTTATCTTTGCAACCCTAAACGGAAAAGAAAGGGAAAAATCTAGTACTGACAAATCAAGATTTTCATGTGGAAGAGCATTTAGTTAAAAACAATAATAGTAAAAGTTATGATATAAAAGCTAAAGTCATCAGGCACGCTGCTTGAAATTATGTATTTACTTTTTCATATTAATAGCACGAGTCCATTTTTTCTTTTCTCTAATTTATATGTAATCTTTGGCAACCTATAAAAAACTACACTCACTATTTTTGCTGTTATAGCACAATTAAATACGCAACATGTATTTATACCCATTTTTGATCAAATTTATGCGTGAAAGATAGGTCCAATTTTGTCATATTTCGCCGCTACGCACGCTGACATCGTTTCAAGGTACCTCTACCATGGTTACACATGGAACGAATAAAATACCTGTTAAAAGACACATGATAATTTCACAATTAATGTCGATCTTACATTTAATTAATTACTTATGTGTTTAAATAAATAATTAAAATTTTTTTGGTACGCCTGTGCAAAATTGATAAGTGGAATATGATTTCGTGGAAAAGTTATCGTTAAGGGCTTCGTTAAGTGCGATGTTGCCAAGTAATCACCTTCAATTAAAAATTGTTTTATTATATTTGATTTTTTGAAGACTCAGGGTTATTGCCATCATCAAATGGGGCTTTCCAAGTGTATAGTCGTCGCTTAGGTAGTTTATCCCAGGTGTTTGCAATGGTCATATCGTTTTCTTTACAAAATTCATACAATCTCTGTTCTCGATTGTGAGGTTGTCCTAAACCATAAGGACCTACAGTCTGACCTCGTCGACCTTCCCCAATTTTTGCATGGAAGACGTCTATAATATATACAATTTCGTGTTTATTAAGTTTCTGTAAGATGTCTTGGATCTGATTAACAACTTCTCGACTTCTTCGTCATATTTTCTATCTGCAGTCGGGGCATAGATTTGAAGTATGTTAGTTTTAAATGGTTGAGTATTTATTTGGAGTAATATTATTCCAGCGTATATTTGCTTCATTGATTTGACGAAGGCATTTGACAGAGTTCGCCTGGGAGACATTCTAAATATATTAATAGAAAATGTTCTTGTTTAATATGCTCATGGGCAAAATTATCAACAAAGTAACATCTCTTAATCTCGGATATAGAATGGGCAACAAAAGAATTGGTATGGTGTGCTACGCAGACGATGCAGCAATTATTGCCGAATCAGAAGATGATCTCCAAAGGCAGCTCTTTCAGTTCTTTCAAACAAGCCGACTATTAAATATGAACATCTCTACCAACAAAACTAAATGTATGACAATAGCAAAAGATCCGATCAGATGTAAGTTAGTGGTTGAGGACAACCCCATAGAACAGGTGATGCAATTCAGATATCTGGGCATAGATATATCAAGCACCCATGACCCAGTAAACGACCTGAGGAGTCAGATCAACAAAGCATCTGCACTGTCAGGATGTCTGCGGGAGATAGTCTGGTCTAATCCGTATATGCGCACAGATAGTAAAATTAGAATCTATAAGACTTGCATACGACCGATCATGACATATGGCATAGAAGTGCGCGAAGATACCAACAAAACGAAACAGATGCTAAGGGTTGCCGAAATGAAAACCCTAAGAACTATAATGGGGAAAACAAGAAGGGACAGAGTGAGAAATACAAACATTAGAGAGCAGTGCAAAATTCAAGATATTGTAAGATGGGGAAGACAGCGCAAGAGGATGTGGTACAACCATGTAAGACGAATGGATGAGAATAGACTCCCAAAAATTGCCCTAGAAAACAATCCGCCTGGTTCAAGACCACCCGGAAGACCACCTAAAAGATGGAGGGATAGTTGGCAATCTACCTCCCAAGAAATTAACCAGAGGCAGCTTCAGAATTAAACATATCGAAAGATCTACAAAAAGTAGAAGAAGAATATTATTCTATCCGAGACTGGTACGAAATTGGTCACATATTTACTCAGTTCTGATGTTAATGATATACCTACACCATTTTTGTGATGCGGGTCTTCTGTGCTGTTACCGACATAATATAATACACTTTCGTCCCTTTTACATTATCCCAGTACTGATTCCCAGTAGGTCTATTTTCATTCTTTTCATTTCTTGAATTGCGTTGTCAAGTTTTCCAGCCGCAAATAGACTTCTAACATTCCACTTGCACATTCTAAAATTAGATTTCTTCATTTTTCGGATTTCTTCACGAGGTTTTCGCATGTTTACGACCTGAGAGGCCTCGTGGTATAAAATATGTTTCTCATCTCCTGCCGAACCTTGGCCTCCGCTTTCCATGATTAGTAACGGTTTGCAATTGCAGTGTCAATTCTATGGTGATTTTCCTGGGGTGCTCTATGAGCCGTTAACGCAGTGGTTCCTTCTGCATTCTTATGCCGCTGACCATTATTTGTTGATTCATATGCCTTCGGGGCGGATTTCTCAACCCCAGGACAAAAGAAGCCCTACCACTCACCAACTCATCCGCCCTAAGCCGTTGGTCAGTAAGTGGGGGATTGCTTATACCAGCAATCACTCGGACGTTAGAGCTTCATTTTTTATCTAGCAGGATGCACCGGATAACCATAATCAACATCATCACGCGGGCAGGTGAGGTTGACATTTGGATAGGAGAGGCTATACGTTGTGCATCACTATCCGTTACATCCCTTTGCTACGCTAGATTGTGCAAAATTAGATTATACAAAATTAGGTACCTAATTTTATGCAGGATGCGAATATTATGCGCTAACAACTAAATTATGCGCAAATAGCGTAATTATACGCCGATTGGAACACTGTTGTAGCGCCAATGTGAGGCGGCATCAACGTCAACACCAATATTGGCACCAATCCTTTTGATGTGTACGCAAAAACAGTTTTGTCGGTACACACATTGGACGAATGTTGGAGCCAACGTTCGTTGGCCCCCATGTGTGGAGCCGGCGTAAAACTAAACTGACGCACAATCGGAGCAACCCTACGCGTACAATAATTGTGCGCTCGATAATGTAATGTAAAACGTAATTTTTATTCCAACCAATTGTAGCTAATTTCATATAAATACAATATTTAACTATTATTATTATTTTGGTTTTGTATAGCAGTGTAAGTCAACTATTATGGAGGAGTTTATTCTGTAATATATTTCGCCCCCTATGTCCATTTTTGTAACGTTCGTAGTTGATACTCGCATTTGAATTTGTTTGATATATCTGATGAATTATTTATAATATCACGCTATCCACAACATACCTAACGTATCTACACAATTTTCATAATGTATTTGTATATGTGCGGTACCAATCATAAAGTTGCGTGAATAAACATTTTAATTATATAAGCAGATTATATTATACAAAGGCGATTTTAAACAACTGTAGTCCTGTAGTGAGCGATCTGAACCAGTGGCGGGCGGGCATTCGTTAGAGGTTGAGGAAGCTAAGTCCACTATTATCGAACTTTACAGTAAGGCCTCGTCCGCGTGAGAGTTTTTGTAATACTTGCCGTTGGTGCATTTAAAACGATCTTTGGTGGATTTTATCTGTACACCAGTTTAGAAAACTAATAGGCGAAAAAAAAAATTATAGCTATCCGATCGTTTTAAGTCATAGAGGGGATATGGTTCTGAAGCTATTTTGTTGTGGCATTTTAATGTAATTTACTATTTTTGTTGGGAATAACTAACGGTTTAAGTTTATAATAAGTTTATTTTTAAAAATGTGGAACGTTTCAGGAGTTTGCGAAGTGTGAATAACAGCATTTTTTTTTATAAACAAAGGCCAAATTCTGGAAATGTAGCTTTTCATTGTAGCATTTGTATTAAGAAACTACTACTTTTAATTTTTACGTTCAGATCCATCAATAATTTGTCGAGATAATAATTAAAAAAAACCATTTTTTAATAAGTCATAATAACTTTTGCAATAAAGCCCGTATTTAACATACAGTACCTTGATAATAAGGTTTTTATCTATCTTCTATATACATATTCTCGTGTCACACTGTTAGTCGCCAAACAGCTGGACCGATTTTTATGAAATTTTATATGTGTATTCAGTAGGTCGGACAATAGATTGTAATCTATTTTTCGTACCCCTAAGTGATAAAGGTCATTCACCCAAACATTTTCTTTATTTTTTGGACAAATTTTTTTTTATTTTTTTATGATGTGGTATTACAAAATACAGATAACTCTTCATTTTCACGTTTCTATCAACAACCCTTATTTATTAATAGCCATGTTAGGTCACAGGGTAGTTGCCATACCCCTCTAAAACGGCCTGACCGATTTTTATAAAATTTTACACGTATATTCGGTAGGTCTGTAAATCGGTTTTAATATATTTTTCATACCCCTAAGTGATAGAGGTGGTCCACCTAAAACATTTAAATTTTTTTTTTTTTGGGTAACGTTTTGTTTTTTTGTTTTTTAATCATATGACGTTAAACAATACATACAACCAGTAATTTTCAACCTTTTATCTCCAACCCCCATTTTTAATAGTCATATTAGTGACAGAGTTGTCATACTCGTCGGAAACGGCTTGACCAATTTTTATGAAATTTTACATGTATTCGGTAGGTCTGAGAATCGGTGGTAATATATTTTTCATACTTCTAAGTGATAAAGGTGGTTTAACCTATTTTTTTTATTTTTTGGCAAAATTAAAAAAAAATTATTTTTTTACATATAAGAGATGTATGGATCAAATAATTTTCTAGTAAAAGCAAAAATGTCGTCATAACATCATCATCAAGATAAAAAATAGAATGACCTGTGTATAACTAAAATAGCATCCAAAATGATTCTGCTGTCTGTTTATACAAACTGAGACTATCTACTTAGTCCGAAGGAGAAAATCAGTGATACTATGTGGAAGAAATTTTAGAAATTTAGGAACTTACACACATTCCTCATCTAAAAGCAAATTTTAGTGGTATACAGGAATATAAAATATGGTAGAAGAGAAAAGAATAGCGCTCCACAAAATCGAAAGGTAAACCTCAAACTAAATTACATGGTAAAAAAGGCAAACCATTTTTTTGGCTAGGAAAATGTGAAGAACTAGATACAATTATAGGATGGGCACGCTCTATAGAAGCATGAAAAACCAGATCACTGATACAATGAATTAAGTCTATCAGTGCTGATAAATGGTACTCATACTACGAAAACCTATTAATCAAACAGAGGATAAAATAAGGTATATATTAAAATTGTGGCTGCAAAGTAGGTGAAGCACTCAACCTACCCATTTTCCGCAGCAAAATTACCTACCAATAGCTGTGAAAATTTTTGTAATCCATTCTTTTTTTTATTTTGTTTCATTTCATGTATACACTGTACGTTACATTTTCTTCTAATATCTTTACTTCTCTTTCGATCTCTCAGCGTATTTCGTGTAATTCTTCTCAGTACTTTGTTAAATACTACGCTAAAACTTACAACTAAAATTTTACAAGTGCTAATAAATCAGAGGATAAGTTTGGCATACGAATAATAGGGTTTTCGTAGTGGAAGATCGTGTACAGAGAAAGCAAATTACTGAACGAAATTCATGGCGATAAAATGAAAATTGCATTTTGGGCATAAGAAAAATGCGTTTTTAAAGTACACAGAAAATGAAAAATTTGCAACTAAGGAAGTATTGACACGAATGAGTTTAATTTTGTTACTTGGGGGGTTTTCGAGGTCGCTAAATACGAATATGATAACGACGATGAACCTCGAACTACCTGATGCCAAGGGAGGACTTCGTCTCCTGGAGTATGTTAATTTCATTTTAAATTAGTCGAAAGTTATAACCAATGGGTTTTCAAGGTCACTCGATAAAAATATAATAACGACGATGGTCTTCGAGCTACCTGGTGCGCAGGGTAGACCTGACCTCCTTGAGTTTTATGTTATTTTTATTTGAAATTAGTCCAAAGTCATTACTTGGAAGATTTTAGTGAACACGAATATTATGACGGCGATGATCCTAGAACCACCTAGAGCCCAGCGTGGACCTCGTCCCCTGAAGTTTTGTTATTTTCATTCGAAATAAGTCGAAAGTAATTAGTTATCAGGTTTACGAATTCGCTGAACACGAATATTATTACGAACATAATCTTCGAGCTACCTGGAAGGTTTACGAATTCGCTGAACACGAATATTATTACGAACATAATCTTCGAGCTAGCTGGAGTCCAGTTTGGACCTCGTCTCCTGGAGTTTTATATTTTTCTTTGAAATCATTCAAAATTCATTACTTAGGTGTTTTTGGAGTTGCTAAATACGAATATTACGCCGGCGATGATCTTTAAGTTATCTGGTGCCCAGCGAGGACCTCGTTTCCTGAAGTTTTTTATTATTTACAATTTTTATTAACATAAAACTCCAGGAAAACATACTATTTGTGTTCAGCGATCTCTAAAACCTTCCAAGTAGTGACTTTTGACTAATTTCGAATGAAAATAACACAAAATTTCAGAAGACCAAGTCCACCCTCTAGGTAGTCCAGAACCAACGCCGGCATCGCCAGCATAATATACGTATTCAGCGACCTCGAAAACCCCGAGTATTGACTTTCGACTGATTTCGAATGAAAATAACGTAAAACTCCCGAAGACGAAGTCCACACTGGGCACCAGGTAGCTCTAGAGTCATCAGTTATCATATTCGTGTAGTGACCTTAAAAAACCTCGAGTAATGACTATCGACAGATTTAGAATGAAATTAACATATATTTATACACCAGGAGAAGGAGTCCATCATGGGCACCAGGTAGGTCGAGGATCATCGTGGTTTTTATATTCGTATCCAGCGATCTCAAAAACCCCTAGACAACAAAATTGGACTCATTTATGTCCATATTTTCTTAGTTGCAAATTTTTCATTTTCTATGTACTTTGGAAATTTATTTTTTTTATACACAACCCTGACACTACTCGAATCGAATGCAAAAAGTTGCACAGCGATTCATCTTGCCTCGGAAAATTAGTAGGTTTAGTGCTTTTAGTGCTTCATTTTCTCACCTAAAGGACGTTTCTCGTTTATTCAAATGTTGTTTGGCCCCGTTCTATTCGGCTTTAAATTTCTAAAGTTGGATCCAAGCTTTCATTGATGTTACTGCCGAGATACATAAGCTTCTCTACTACTGAGTACTGCATCTCCGACTAATACATCATCCTATAGTTTTCTTAACGTTGATCCAGACTGATCACAGGTCTGTTTCTGTTTATTAGATTTTAAAGGTCATTACTGAAGTTAGCCAATACCTCAAATCTCACTACATAATCTTCTTAGCATACGCCCACAACAATTCTTTTAAAATGCCGCAACTCTATCAATTTAAATTTTTTAGGCGCCCTTCCGAACCGAATAAAACCTTACAGAACATCCTTATAAAATATTCAAATAATTTATTTCTTGTATCCAGCTTGAACTGTAGGTACGAGCTGCCACTGCACTGAACTAAAAAGAGATCATTGTGTTCAGCCTCATTAATATTTTTAGCAAGTAGAATACCTATATCGATTGCTATTCTCCCACCGTAAAATAAACAAAGATAGTAGTATAGTGCTGTTGTAGATAAGGTCTTTGTTGACCTTGTTGTAAATGTTATATATTATATAGATTAAAATTTTTTGTATAATTCATTATTCTTTAACATGGCGGGATAGATGAGAGGATATCGCCTGAGAGTTTATCGATAAACAGCGAGCCACCTGAAGAGAAGGCGGTTATTATTTTTTGTTTACATATTGTTGTGTTAATGTTTTTAATTCAAACACGGTAAAATCCTCAAATTCAGGTACATTTAAACACATTTTAATAATTGATAAAAGAGTTATATACAATATTCAAATCCAGCGATTATCTTGGTCATTTTGCAATAACTTTTTTATTTATTATCCGATTTTAATTTAGCGCATCTCATTTTGTATATCTTTTTTTTCTGAAAAAGTTGACTGTTGACATCAAATCTCTAAATAGACAAGTTTTTAAGTTATTAGCAAAACAATGAGTTTGACGTTTTGATTGTTTATTTAAAAATATTTTTACGTAAAACCTGATGAATCCCTAGATAAGAGTCTTTTTGTAATATCTGATACTACACATTTCAACTGTCAAACCCGTCTATAAAGGTGTGACGAAAAAAAGGTTCATTTTTTACTAACTTGGTTGGTCTAGTCTGATGTTTCTATTATTTCTGCTATTACTTTTATAGCGGTTTGTAATTTTTGATGAAATGCGTTATGTAATTTATGAAGCTTCTTGCTCTTCTTGCAGTTTAGTCTGTTTTCTATTTATTATATTATTGGCAATACAGAACTAGATCATTCTCCTGTGGCGTACAAAACCGAATCTATATAAAAAAATTACAAAATGTACCACATATAAATCAGACGTACACCCGGAAAGAAAAGTACTAAACGGTGACAGTCTGGGAATGGCTCGCGGCTAAACAAAACAGTGGAGATGATCGTGCAGCCACAAAACAAAAAAAAAATCGAAGTTATATAAGGGGCGCCAGGTAAATTGGCCCACAGCCTTCCCTACGTTACTATTCAATAAACCACACTTACCGATAGGTTTACTACTAAAATATTAAGTATAATTGTAAGGAGATTGTTGAAGGTTGGGGACATAAACTAAAGGGTTAAGAAGGAGCAAACAAAATATTCGAAACTAGTGCGTACGGCACTCAAGGGGTTGTTGGAGAGCTGGGTCGTGGATAAGTTGAAATAAATGGGTCGGATTGGGGTATCTACAAAATGAAAACAAAGGGATACTTACATAAATCTCCTGGAACAAAAACGAAAAAGATATGGCAGACAAGAATTACCCTAGCTACTTCTATTCGGACGCCGCTTCGAGAAAAACTTCCTGCTGGAAGAAAGAAAATTTCTTCTTCCCTAAAATCAAGAATACATACAAGGGTGAAGAGAAACAAATCAAACGTTCATTTTTGTCTCAAACAAACAGTTATCAAAAATACAGATTGCACAAAAAACATACTATATAACATAATACAAAATTAACAAAAATTTACGTGTTTATCTGTTTACAAAGGAGATTGCTACAAAAATTTTCGAAATGGTTCCTCGGTTATTTATTATTGATATGGCCAAAACAGAATATTAAAAATTAACGATATCCTTGTTAATAAAAACATCATAAAATTGAACCTTATATATGAAATATCTTTTCTATATAATAATCAAATTAAAATTGTTTTACAACATATTAGAGCCAAAATGTCATATGTCAACACAACATTTTAAGACAGAATAAATTATGACATTTTTTTAGCCACGCCTCTAACATAATATAAAACTTTAATTATTATAAGTTCTTCTTTAATTCCTAATGAAAGCAATTATTAAAAAATGTCTATATTACTGGGCTTGGAAAATTAAAATATTGAAGGTTACCTTAATTTCACTTAACTTAAAAAAAACTTGCTACATCTCTGGGATATCTATCTGGACATAGTCTCTAACAGGAACAAGGAAACCATTTCCATAATGAGGAACGACGATCAAAGACGCTAATCCGGTTTGGTGGAGGAGCAAGCTGACAAACAAAACGAAAGCTCGTGGGGACATTCTATATACTGCTTTTCAAAATTCCATTAGTTTCGGTGTACTGCACAAATCTTATGGTTGTTACTCTCTTCTAAAATGCCATTTTCGCAAAGAGTAAATCCAACCTTTCACCGGTTTTAAGACATTACACAAACAAAATGAATCGACTGTTGATTCAAAAACGTCTTTCTAGTTCGACTGCATCTCTTTGACTCCCTAACAATTAACAATCTCCGCTCTCTTCAAGTCATTCTTCCAAACCTTGATTCAATTTTCCTCACCTCAATCTAATACCGGCGAGGGCTACTTGTCCCTTTACCTCTCGACCTCGTTCGTCCCAACGAACTGACAACAAAAACATCTTTTTCAACCGGAATATTAGGGGACTCGAATGTTAACAAATCATTTTCAACGACAAAAACATCTATATTCTGCCTATATTGTCAAAAAAACTTGAAATATTCTACTTTAAAATAGTTAGAAATAGCACGTACGATCTATATTCTGTGCACGTACATCTATATTCTGCCTATATTGTCAAAAAAAACATTCTACTTTAAAATAGTTAGAAATAGCACGTACGAATTGGGGGATTTTGAATGTAAATAAAGACAAAAAATATTCCCAGCGATAATACGTTTTTAATGCGTACTATGAGGTAAACAACTCAGGGGCGTACTACAAAACTTTAAAACAGAATTTATATCATTATATAAATATTAAATATTAACAAATTTAATACGCTACCTAGTATACAACCTGAATACATAAAAAAATAAATGAAATTGTCTGAGATCATAATTTAGTCAATTTTAATAATTAGATTCCCAAGATATTGCTCTGAAGCTATTTTCTTGTGGCATTTTAAATTAATTACCATTTAACTCGGAATAAGCCACAATGGGGAACTTGCATAAAAATTAAATTTCAAAAATATTACTGATAAACGTTATTTAATGCTGTTAAGAGAGCCCCAGTTTACAAAAAAACTCATATTTTATAATTATGAAATAAATATAAGCAATTAAAAACTGCAGCGGTAGTGACGTCACACCGTCCGTTGGTCATCCCTATAAACGGGTAAAAACGATAAGTATTGCAACGCTGCAACTGCAAAGGTATTGCCTAACCTAACCTTCTTCTTACCTCTGGATGGGTATTGTATTTGTATTGCATTTTATGCACATGTCAATAGATTTGATAGCGTACCATTGTATTATAGCCTGTTTTAATTTAATACTGTTAAAGGTTTTAAGTGTGTTACATTTTGTAAAATAATTTTTTTAAAATGACTTACACCGGGTTTTTAAAGGGACAGTCTGACAATTTACCATTAGTGGATATGTTTATGGTGGGAACTTACATCAAAAACAGCGAAAGTTTTTCTCTTGCTGAAGTTCGAGGTGTTAAAACTACCAGGTAGGATATAAACTATATCTACCTACGTTTTTTTTACTAAGACATGTATATATACTTTTCTTTGCTTTTTATGTAATTTTTTTTGTTCATAATACATTTTTTGGTATTTTTTCTTTCTTTATTATTAATTATTTGGGCACTTTTAATAGTTTAAAGCAAAGAAAACATTAAAATAAGTCCACAAAATAAATCCGTTTATTTCCGTTTCATTTTCCGAAGTCTAAATTGAAACGTCAATAAACGTATTTTTACCTTTAATTGTGGCTTATTCCCAGTTAAATAGTAATTGATGCCCAAGATATTTGAAAACAAATACATATTACAATATTATTTAACTTTACCATAGGCTTAATAAAAATAATATAAAAATGCGGCTTCTACTTGCATAACAAACATTGTTACTTCTATTTAATCGCACAAATAAAGGTAAGTCGTATCAAAATTACCGGACGCTAAGGAGTGTGTGGTTTAATACCAACAAAAAAAAATTAACCCAATAGGACACCACGAGGGCTCAAGTGCGTGCGCAGAAAATAATATAATAAAAGTAAATCTATCTCAACTATTTAACCCCCTCTTAGACGCAGTTTACAAAATTATAATAGGTATGTCTAGTGTAAATATTTAATTAATAAAATAAACCGCAAATAACCTTAAAAAACTGTAAAGTATTTGTAAATATTAAAATAAAAACAAACCGCAAATAATATTAAAAAAAAATTATTGTATCCTATAAATAAATTAGACGGCCGGCGCTTAAATCTTCCGTTGAAAATTAATTATCGATCCATACCTCGAATTTTCAATCACATTCATATACTTCACCGCTTGGGATCCTAGTTAAAGTTCAGTGTGTATTCAATCCAAAAATACAATTCGCAAAATCCACTGCGACTTAGGAGGAACTTCAAAAATACGATTGCCGATGTAGTTAGACTTGTATGACAATGTTGAAAAGTTGAAATTTACAGCCAAACAGAAAAAGAAGAAGAAGAATTCTGAAGCAAGAAAACACTAATTACTATACGTATCTAAAATAATTGTTTGGAAATATGACAACTGGAACTTGAATGTATGACAACTTATGGAAATATGAATAGCTTTTTAGAGATGGGATAAAAAAATAACTACAGCTTTTTAATTAATTAAAAACGAAATGTTCTAACACTCACCCTTCTTAGCGAAATTGTGGATATTGCCAAAAACCCTTCTACGAAGGCAGCAAATCCCTTTTGAATATCCACACGGTTCATACTAGTCCAGATCCCACATGGAACAGCAGCAAAAAAAAACAAATTGCCGTTTTTAACCTAACACGATCAAACCTAGAATCACTTCCTTTCCGTCGTCTTCCCGAACACTTGACAACTTGAAACACGGAGGTCACCGAATAATACCGAAATTCATACATTTACATTTTGTGATACCAATTTTTTCAAGAGTGCTCTGGAAAGAACGATCTAAATTAGTTTCTTCACCAAAAGAGGATATTTTCCCTTAACTTTAGCACAATTTACCTGACATTACCATTATTTGAAAACTACTAATTTTATTTTCGCCACCTTACTTATAATATATTATAGGCAACCGATCTTACACGTCTAGAATTGTTTAAATTTAAAAAATAGAGGTGGGACTTTCTACTTTAAATTTGGAACGTAACACTCCGGATCTCCGTTTCTATCCGTATCTGCGTATTATCCCATGCGTCCGTGTCCTTTGCTTATATAATTTCCTATCTTACCGTTCCAGTCTCGTGTTATTAGAACTCTTTGATGTTTGCCTTCAATTCGTATCTAGTGTGTTTTGTGGGACGTAGATCTTTGTTTTGTATAGCCTCTTTTCCTATTATTCCTACTCACTCTTTCGCTCTCGCGTTCTCTTCTACGTCTGAGTAGTATAAAGCCAGGTTTACACGTATCCAGTAACTGGCACTAGTCATACTGGCATGCCAGTGCTTGACTAGGACAGCGCTGGACAGGCACGTTTACACGTATCCAGTATCTGGATACGCTGGCGCGGGTTAGAGGGGACGCGGGCGAGGGCAACTGGCATGAAAAATTTAACCCAATTCACCTAGTCCGATATTGCTTTCGCCTAAGTGGGCGCTCACAACGAGGCGCCGACCGCCGACGCTCGCTCCGACCATAGGATCGTTTCGATCGCCAGGTAAAATAAATGCATTATTTTAAATGCAAGCGTTCACTGCCAGTCTATGATCTAGTCGAGGATACGATGCGATGGTCTCCGTTACGAACGTACCATAAGGGAACTAGAGCTCTTTGAAGATGGTTGCTTGAAATTAGCTTTTCTTAAATTCCTCCAGAACGCATCTATTTTTAAATACGAAAACTGGTACGATTATTTATCGTCCAGAGTTATATCGATTCCATTACTTGCCAATTTCTAGTACCGGTCATAGACGTCCGTTTTGGATAGGTCAACGGTTATTTTAACGCATAACTTTTTTGTCTTTAAATTTTAAGCATTCGTAATACTAATTATTAAATTTTCAGGTATTCTAGTACTAAAAGATACTCTTGCTTTAAGTCGGTAGAATACACCGTTTTACTAGAAAAATCGATTTGAAAATTTTTCGTTTTTTTTTTTGGCATGAAAGTTAAATTACTATTTTTTGTATTAGTTGGCGATGAACTGTCGACATAAGTATGACGTTTTTCATTGTGAAATTGTTGTCAGTTCGCAAAGTTTATGTTTTAGTTCTTTACTTTGTGGCATTCAAACACAACAGGTTCAATTCAAAAAAATGGCCTGCCTTTACTAATGAGAAATACGTTGATATGAATTATGGCGAAATGAGGTATAACGCTTGAGCAGCATAACGTAGATACGCTGAAAAATTTCCGAATTGTGAGCATGCCACTCACTCAACATTTACAGTTCTTCATTAATGACTAACAGAAACAGATTCAGTGGTCTCAAAAGTACTGAAACAGTGCGACATAGTGAGTAATGACGTAACAGCATGAAGATGTTATTTTAATCGATGTTGAGTGAAATCAAGAAATTAGAGTTCGAAGACTATCTGGCATGTAGCCCACAATTTCAAAATCTTCTGTAGGAAAGATCTTACACAACGATTTGTATCCTTTTTATTTTACAATGGTACAACTACTGCTACAAGGAGACTTTAATGCTCGTGAGGAATTCGCTATATAGTTACAAAATCAAAAAAACCAAAACGATTTTTTTCAGGTACATTTTGTTTTGTGATGATTTTACCAAAATGTAATAGCATAAACGTCTGAATAGGAGTAGTTGACGATTCTCTTCTTAGACCTGTAGAATTGCCTGCTCGTTTAAATGGTGCTGATTATTTACATTTCCTGCAAAATGTTTTACCTGATTTTTTAAATGATGTGCCTTTAAATATTCTGCAAAACTTATGGTTTTTACATGGCTGTCCCGCCAAGTTTAGCAGAAATGATCGCGACATTCTTGATAATAACTGCGAAGACCACTGGATTGCAAGAGGCTGTCCAGTTGCATGGCCAGAAAGGTCACCGGATTTTAATCTTGCGATAATTGTTTTTATAGATACATAAAAGCATTTGTTTATTCCGTTCCAATATAAAATCGTGCATAACTCTGGCTAAGGATACAACGTGCTTGCAACGAATTTAGAAATAATTTTAGAATTTTTGCAAGAATTTGGCGTTCTCTAAGCAAAAGATCAAATTTATGCGTAAAGACTAATCCTCATCACATCGAGAATCTTTGTAACTATCTACCTTTAATGCTTGTTCTTTTGTGTTAGTTTCGTTCCGTCGTAATAAATACTTTGTTTTTAAAAATTTTGAAATTAAATTTTATTTCAAATTGATTTTTTGCTTCTTTTCCCAAACTTTTTTTACCAATTGTGTGCTGCATTTATTGGAACAAAAGATAATTAAAAAAATTAATTAAGGTACCTATTAATTTACCGCTCATGACGAAAAAATAAACGAAATATTTTCAAATCGATTTCTCTAAAAAACGGTGTTTTGTATCCGGGATATTACCAACTGATTGGTTAAAGTCGACATTTGCCACAATACGTAAGAAACATCGTCCAAAGACATGCGGTGATTATCGGACAATAACTCTGATGAGTCACGTTTTGAAGATCTTCCTGCGAGTAATACATAGCAGAATTTACACGCTGTTAGAGGACAGAATTAGCAATACTCAATTTGGGTTTAGGAGTGGCTTGGGTACAAGAGAAGCCTTGTTTAGTATACAGGTGCTAGTACAGAGATGCAGAGATATAAATCAAAATGTGTACATTTGTGCAATCGATTTTGAAAAAGCTTTTGACAAAGTCCGACATAACAAAATGCTAGAAATATTGGAAACAGCTGGATTGGACGATAAAGATCTACTAATAATTACAAATCTATACTGGCATCAAGTGGCAAGAATAAAGGTTGAACAAGAACTGTCGGATGAGATAAATATAAAAAGAGAAGTGAGACGTATATTGTCGCCTTTACTTTTTAACTTTTATTCGGAGGAAATATTTAAGGAAGCCTTAATGGAGACAACCGAAGGTATTATTGTGAATGGAGTAACCGTCAACAATATTAAATATGCCGACCATACCTTAGTCCTTGCCAATTGCGGAGAAGACCTTCAAAATCTAATGAACAAAATAAAACAGACTTGTGACCAGTATGGATTAAAACTCAACGTTAAGAAAACTAAACATATGATAGTTAGCAAACAAAATTATATACAGGATGATACATTATAAAAGTCGGAGATGCCACACTGGACAGAGTAGAGAAACTCGTGTATCTCGGCAGTAATATCAACGAGAGCTGGGATCCAACCGCAGAAATTAAAAGCCGAATATAACAATCCCGAGTTGCCTTTGTAAAAATGAGAAACGTACTTTGCAGTCACTATCTTAGCATTGACCTTAGAGTTCGTATGACATCTTGCTACATCTTTCCTGTCCTGCTGTATGGAGTGGAAGCGTGGACTCTGACTGAGGCTATGCTTAAACGCTTGACAGCCTTTGAGATGTGGGTATACAGACGACTACTGAAAATAAGCTGGGTCGACAGAGTTAGAAATGAGGAGGTCCTTAGACGGCTGAGCCAAACAACACAACTGGTCAATATAATAAAGAAACGCAAGCTGGAATACTTCGGTCACATTATGAGACACCCTGAAAATATGATCTTTTTCATCTGATCATTCAGGGAAAGATCCAAGGTAATCGTGGACCTAGTAGACGAAGAACATCATAGCTGAAAAATCTAAGGCAATGGTATGGAAAATCGACTACATCGTTATTTAGAGCTGCATGATATCCAACGATCGATAACGGTCATGGAACTAGAAGAAGAAGAAAAAACGGTGTCTAATATTGACTTAAAATGTGAGTACATGTTAGCAAAGTTACAGATTAAAAAGTTATCCGTTAAAATATCCGTTGACCTACCCAAAACGGACGCCTATAATCGGTATTCGAAATTTACAATTAATGAAATTGATTTTACTCTGGATGATAAATAATCGTACCAGTTTTCGTTTTTCTAAATAGAAGCATTTTAGAGGTATTTAAAAAAAAAACTAATTACAAGGCGCCATCTTTCAAGAGCTCCAGCTCCCTTCATTTTCGGACTAGGTGAATTGGATTAAATTGTCTTAAAATTATTTAAGGAATCTCCGTTCTTCGTTTGTCAAGGGATTTTCTGGACACCCTGTATAAGTTTTTTTAGTTATCTTTGACAGTTTCTTTATCATATCATGTACATGTATCATGATTCTGGAGGTCTTTTGCTGGCTGTTCTTCCTTTACGATTTTGTATAATTTGTTGTGTCTCTGCCGTTGGTTCTTTGGCTTATTTTCCATATTATAATACATATATTCTGGGTATACCATTCCTCTTTAATTTTTAATCGATTGTTATTTATGTAGACTTCTTTTAAGTATTGTGGTAGATATCTTCTTTGATCTAATATTTCTTTCGAGAAGTCTTCATTTAAAAATAGGTTCGTGCCCTTTAATTTTTTTGTTTGTTTTATAATTCCTCTTTTTGTTGTTTCATTTTTGAGCTCATCCTTTAAAGGTCTGTTCCTTGAATTTTGCTGCTTTCTAATTTGTTATTTCAATCTAATCAAAACTTTCCAATTTCTATTTTCATCACCATTTATTTTCATGTTTACTGTATTAGTTGTTTTCATGTTTTCTTCTATTCCATGAATTATATTTCCTTTTCCAAATTTTTTTTATTTTTCTATTTCTAAACTAATTAGATCATTTGATATTTTATCTATTTTGTCTTCTATAATTTTGGTACCTTTTTATTTCTATTTGTTTAAGACGTTGTAGGATTTTATGAATTTTGAGTTGCCCTTAGCGATAAAAGTTTCACCCCAGATCCTACCTTCAGAGAAATGGCCCTTCTCCCAAGGGGCTCGTATGAGATCCTTTCTATCAATAGTATCTGTAATATTTTTATTTTTTATTAAGTATTTCTTATTTAATTATTACATTTAACACAAATTAATATCTAATAAATATCTAAATAAACAAATTTTTAGGGTCTAGAGATGTTGCTGGTTCAGTGTAATAAATATCCAATTAAGAAAATGTTTAGTAATAAATTACGTATACCTAATAAATAATACTAAGCCATGCATAATAAATACTACTAAGGTCTTCCTAATTCAACGAATTCCTGTAAAAAGGTTGACATTTATTCCAGACTTGCCATGCAGCTAATGGCGCGGAGGTGTAGAATTCCATAAGATTGCATATAAATATTCTTTAGAAGAGTTTCCGGACGAGGATATCTCCTTCGTCCATTTTAAGAGACCCGCCCTCCGTTGTGTTCAATTATTCAGGAAAATAGGAAATGTGGGTCGGAAAACACGCAGGGAGACCGGCAATCATGAATGAAGAAATCCCAGAGATGTGTGACATTTTCAAGAGAAAAAGTTGCAAACATATAAAAACGTGATTTTAACTTTTTTCCAGAAAAATATTTTACATTGTTACATTCTTATTCTCGGATCGTAGAATTTTATCGGTAGAAATTCTTAATCTCAATCCAATCTATTTTTATGATCCATAAAAAACCTCAAAGTATCTATTATCAACATTATTAAACTCCTATTTAAATATACCCTTATATATCATCGATATTTATTCCTGGATGAGTTCGTTTATCTTTTTTTGCTGTTGGATGATCTATTATAGACCAGGGAAGTAACAATTTTTCCAAGACACTTTTTGATACTGGTATCTAACAACTACTCTTGATAAATTTGGTGATAACAATATGTAATAAACAAAATATTTATAATATATACATATATATAATATATATATATATATATATATATATATATATATATATATATATATATATATATATATACTAAAAGAAAGACAAGGTAGTCCAAAATTTTTTGACTAGTTTGGAAAAAATATGTAAATACTTTTTTCTTTTTGGGTGTGGTAGTCAATAAAAAATAGAGCTTTGCTAAGGCGTACTATTTATTCTGAAATCCGAGCTTTCGGTGGTTATTTGCCACCTTTATCAAGGTCTACAATGAAAATTACTGTGTTATAACATTAGGCTGATGTAATATAAAAGTTATAAAAACTTACCAGAAAGTAAGATTCATAGCATATAAAACACAACGTTAAATAACATAATGTGATCTGAATTATTGAAGGCATTAAAAATTTTAAAAACTTTAAAATACTTAAAAATTAAAGAACATGTTACAAAGTTTAAAAAGTAAAAAATAAGACGACATGTTTGACAAAAAACAGTCGTCTTCGCAGGTTTGAATTCAGTCACATCTCACGAACAGAAAGAGGTAGTAGGAGGAACTATTGTTGTTTAAATAGTTCGATGTAACTACAAAAAACAAACTTTCAAACTGATGTCTAACAAAATGCCGTTTGTGATTTTAAGTACTACCAACCATGTTACCAACTTAGAATTGAGAGGGAAATTTAAAAAAAGGTTTTATTATGTCAAAAAATAAAAAGAAAATAGTATTTAGTAAGTAGGTTTAGAAAAAACAAACAACCAAAACAAAATGAACATCTGAATAATAACTGAAGTTAATCATGATAATTATAGCAATTAATAATGGAATTTACGAAACATGAAGCACTCTGAGATGCAGAAAACCCTAGTCAAAAGTCAAAATAAAATTGTAAATTTTGCTAAGATTCTGGATCTCAGATCTTTTATTCAGATTGTTGTTATCACTCCTGCTGATATGTACCATTTCTAAGAATGTTCTCTTAAATTTATTTTTCTCTCTGGCTAATATTTTAACATTGTTGAAATCTATCTTATGGTCTAGATCGATAGTGTGTTCTGCCAAAGCACAAGTGGGTTTATTTAGTCTACAGTCACTCTTATGAGAAATGATACGACTAGACAGATTTCTTCCAGTTTCACCAATGTACGTGGATGGACATTCAGTACATTGAATGCAATAAACAACATCTCTTGACTCTAAAGTAGTTAGGGGTTGTTTTATTTTGCTATATAGCTGACGTATGGTTTTGATGTTTTTGTTAGCTATTTTGATGTTCTTAAATTCTTTGAAAATTTTAGTAAGTTCTACGGTTAGTTTTGGAATATACGGAAGGGCATAAAAATACACACTTGTTTGAGAAGAATTGTTTTGTGCTGAGGGCACTGATTGAGAATTAGTGAGAATGTTATTTCTGTTAACAAATGGAACATTAAAAATTAATTTATTAATCAGTCTTAGAGGATATGAATTGGCAGCGTTAAGGAACAGAAAGACTTTTTTAATTAAGTGTCGAAATGCAGATTGTTTTCCGAACCATATCACGAACAGTTTGACAAATGTGAATAATTTACTACATCACAGGAGAGGAGAGATAGATTTTCGATCTCAAGGACTTAGTAAAAGGTTTGGAAAAAATATTCTTAATTTAGAAATCAAAATTACTTTTGCTGATATTAATCATTTTGAAAATAAGCTAAAAGATCTCCAAGCCAAATCAAAATCTATACTTAATTATCACACATATGTTGAGTTTAAACGTAGACAACAGATAATTTATAACAATCTTTTTCATAAAATTAAGAGAACTAATATCAATAAATTCAATAAGTTCAGATTAGATAGTTTTGACAGTATTGATTTCAGGGAGAGTTGGTTCAAAAACCTTACAGACTTAGAATTTCCTGTAGAAGTTAAAAAGTTGTTCGCTTTAGGCCCTAAATTCGCTTTGCTTCCTAACAAAAAAGATTTCAAAGTTTCCTCTTTGTTGGCAGACATCGAGAACATTTTAAGATCAATTGAGAATGTCGATAAGGACATTCTAAGGTCCAAATGCACTAATATAATCACGAACTTTCTCAACAAAGATGAAAAAGACCACTTTTTAAATAAATACTACATTAAATGCAAAACTTTTTTGAAACATCACCCTGAGATCAAGATTGTTCAGAGCGACAAAGGCAATGTCACTGTAGCAATGTACACTAGGGACTATATACAAAAATGTGAAGACTTATTAACAGACACTAAATATTATAAAAAGTTAAACAACAATCCTGTGTGTACTCTGCAACAAAAGGCTAATAAACTAGTTTCTGATTTGGTAAAGGAGAATCAAATAGATCAATCAGTTGGGAAAACTTTGAAAATTTATAATTCAATTGCTCCTAGATTTTATGCACTTCCAAAAATTCATAAACCTACTTTGTCTATGATACCAATAGTTTCCTCAATAGGTACACCTAATGGCCCCATAGCAAGTTTTTTAACCAATATTCTCACAGAAACCTACAGTAACAATGATTTCTGCATTCAGGACTCTTTCAGTTTCAGTTCTTTTATTAATAACTTAAAATTACCTATCAATTATAAGCTCGTTAGTTTTGATGTAGTGTCTTTGTTTACTAATTTACCTTTACAAACAATTTTGGTTAGTGTTGAGAAACACTGGGATGACATATCAATGCACACAACTCTTAACTTATCTAATATCAAAAAACTCATTTCTTTTGTTTTTGACTCTAATGTTTTTATTTTTAATGACTATTACTACAAACAAGTCTTTGGTACTCCAATGGGGTCCACCATTTCACAAATTCTTTGTAATTATGTCTTAGACGATTTGATTAAAGATTGTTTGCAACAAATCAATTTTGAAATACCTTTTATAAAAAGATACGTGGATGACTTAATCTTGGCACTACCAGCAGACTCTATACAATTTACTTTAAATGTTTTCAACCAACAAAACCCACACTTGCAATTCACGTGCGAGGAAGAGCGGGAGGGATCTTTGCCCTTCCTTGACATGCGTTTGCATAGATGTGAGGATAATGTTGTGAAAACACAATGGTATAGAAAACCTATATGTAGCAATAGATTCATAAGCTACCATTCCCATCATCCTCCTAGAATGAAAACCAACCTAGTCCTAGCAATGAAAGAACGTGTCAAAAGGTTATCACATCCAGATCATCTCCATCATGATCTTAACCTCTTACGGAATATTTTTGTTGAAAATTCATATCCTCTAAGACTGATTAATAAATTAATTTTTAATGTTCCATTTGTTAACAGAAATAACATTCTCACTAATTCTCAATCAGTGCCCTCAGCAAAAAACAATTCTTCTCAAACAAGTGTGTATTTTTATGCCCTTCCGTATATTCCAAAACTAACCGTAGAACTTACTAAAATTTTCAAAGAATTTAAGAACATCAAAATAGCTAACAAAAACATCAAAACCATACGTCAGCTATATAGCAAAATAAAACAACCCCTAAGTCCTTTAGAGTCAAGAGATGTTGTTTATTGCATTCAATGTACTGAATGTCCATCCACGTACATTGGTGAAACTGGAAGAAATCTGTCTAGTCGTATCATTTCTCATAAGAGTGACTGTAGACTAAATAAACCCACTTGTGCTTTGGCAGAACACACTATCGATCTAGACCACCGGTCGGGGAACCGGGGTAAATTACCCCAAATAGGGTAAAAATGAAATTTTTGGGGGTGAAAATGAAACTTGTGAGTAAAAAGTATATATTTTAATTTGATTTTTTATAAACCTGTTTTGCATGTACCGAAAATTTTTTGTATTATTTGTGAAAGATAAATTACATTTTCCTACTATCCTTTGTAAATTTTTTATATGCCCTGGGAGGAATTTTAAACCCCAAAACCCCCCCTGGGGCAACTGTACTCCCCACCAGTAGAGTGTTCTCGAGTTATATCTTTGCACAGTAAAGCACAGCCCCGAGCCTCGGCTACCTGCTCAGTCCCTCAGTCCGTGCCGTGCAGTCAGAATACAAATACCTTGACGAGTCAGAGAGTTATAGTTAGTTGCTGACAATCATTAATCATCGATATATCGATCAAGGTAAGCCGCAATTTGAAAATTTAATTTAAGTATTTTACAACTATTATTTTCTGTCTCCTTCAGATGACAGCAAATAGAAAAAGAAAATATCAAGACGACTTCCTTAATTACGGTTTTACACAAATAGAAGACAATGGTACAATGAAACCACAGTGTGTTGTATGTATGAAGGTATTGACTTCAGAATCTTTCAAAAAAAGTCAACTAAAGAAACATTTAGATAATTTGCATTCACACCTGTCGTCCAAACCGCGAGAATACTTTGCAAATTTAGAAATATCTGTTAAAAGACAAAGATTAGCCAAAAGTAGCTTGGTTGGTTGATCGAAATAAGAAACCATACACTATTGGTGAAGATTTGGTTAAACCAGCTGATGTAAAAATGACATAGATTATGTGTCGTTAAAAATAAGCGAACAAACTGAATTCAGTGCCCTTGTCTGCGAGAATTGTGAAAGAACGAATTTCTATATTAACAGAAAGTGTGAAGTGTGAAGTGCGAAAGTGTAACAAGTTATTTTCTCATTAAAACAGGCTAAATATTTTGCTATTCAGCTTGATGAGACAACTGATTTTAGTAACAATTCACAGCTAATGGTATATGTTCGCTACAAAGGTGCAGGTAATTTTGAAGAGGAATTGCTGTTTTGTTCTCCTCTCGAGTTAAGATCTCGTGGAATTGATGTCTACAATAAAGTTAATGAATACTTCAATGCGCAAAGTTTAAAATGGGAAAGCTGTATTTCAGTATCTTTGGATGGAGCTCCAGCTATGCTGGGTCATATTAATGGTTTTTTCGGCTTTCGTAAAAAAAATAACCCAAATATTGAAGTTATTCACTGTATGATCCATCGCCAGGCCCTTATGGTCAAATATTTAGAACCTACACTGGAAGCTGTCATGCATGATGTCATCAAGATTGTAAATTTTATCAAGGGACATGCACTAAACACGCGGCTATTTCGTGAATTATATCAGGACGGTGAAGCCAAATATACGGACCTACTTTATTATACAGAAGTAAGGTGGCTCTCTCGCGGAAATGTACTAAATCGAGTATGGACTCTCAAAACTGAAGTGGAAATTTTTATGGTTGATCAAAAAAATATTCTCGCAGATAAGTTTAAAAACTCTTCCTGGGTTGCATATCTCGCATATTTAGCTGACATTTTTGAGAGTATAAATATATTAAACAAAGAATTGCAAGGAAAGAATTTTAATATCATTTCAGCGAAAGAAATTGAGTCAGCGTTTGGATTAAAGCTGCAATATTGGAGTCAGAAAGTAGAACAGAACAAGATAGCTTCTTTTTCAAGGTTAGCTTTGTTTTTGGAAGATTGCGAAAATATTACTTTTGCTGACATCAAGGATACAATTGTAAGACATCTTATCAAACTCAGAAAGCGGTTTTCAGTTTACTTTCCAGATCTTGATATACGTACTGTCAGTTGGATTGTAGATCCTTTTAAATGTGAAATTGATATGATACCAGAAGAACCTTCAGGTTTGGAAGAAGCAATTCTTGAACTTCGATCTAATACTAAAGCACGTATTCAATTTGAGAGTAAACCATCTGTCATCTTTTTGGATATCAAAAGCTGCAAAGGCTTTCAAAATTGCACATGAAGAAGCGGTTAAAAAATTGCTGCCATTCGGAACAACATATTTGTGCGAACAAGGCTTTTCCACTCTAGTGAACATAAAAACGAAGAACAGAAATCGATTAAACGCCGAAGACTGTATTCAAATCGCTCTTACATCAAAAAGCTCCAATTTTAAAGCAATTGTATCGAACATGAAACAACATCATTTTTCCAAAAAGTGAAGGAAGAATGTTTTCAATTATTCTTTTTTTTATAATTTTTTCAATTCTAATTTTTGTTAGTACAACCATTATTATTACTATAATTTGTTACAGTACCGCAATGGGTTTTAATTTTTTATATCTTATTATTGTTATCTATTATTATGTAATGTATTTCTAGGTATCATAGAAATTGAATAAATGACGTTTATTTTATGTTTTAGTTATAGTTTTCTGTTCAAAACTATCATGGGGGCTATAATATGAATGATGCTAAAAAGAGGCCTTTTTTTTGCTTTTTTGTTTTTTGCCTTGGGTAATATCAACTTACACAAAAATGTTTTGGGGTAATGATTAAAAAAGTTCCCCGACCGCTGATCTAGACCATAAGATAGATTTCAACAATGTTAAAATATTAGCCAGAGAGAAAAATAAATTTAAGAGAACATTCTTAGAAATGGTACATATCAGCAGGAGTGATAACAACAATCTGAATAAAAGATCTGAGATCCAGAATCTTAGCAAAATTTACAATTTTATTTTGACTTTTGACTAGGGTTTTCTGCATCTCAGAGTGCTTCATGTTTCGTAAATTCCATTATTAATTGCTATAATTATAATGATTAACTTCAGTTATTATTCAGATGTTCATTTTGTTTTGGTTGTTTGTTTTTTCTAAACCTACTTACTAAATACTATTTTCTTTTTATTTTTTGACATAATAAAACCTTTTTTTAAATTTCCCTCTCAATTCTAAGTTGGTAACATGGTTGGTAGTACTTAAAATCACAAACGGCATTTTGTTGGACATCAGTTTGAAAGTTTGTTTTTTGTAGTTACATCGAACTATTTAAACAACAATAGTTCCTCCTACTACCTCTTTCTGTTCGTGAGATGTGACTGAATTCAAACCTGCGAAGACGACTGTTTTTTGTCAAACATGTCGTCTTATTTTTTACTTTTTAAACTTTGTAACATGTTCTTTAATTTTTAAGTATTTTAAAGTTTTTAAAATTTTTAATACTTTCAATAATTCAGATCACATTATGTTATTTAACGTTGTGTTTTATATGCTATGAATCTTACTTTCTGGTAAGTTTTTATAACTTTTATATTACATCAGCCTAATGTTATAACACAGTAATTTTCATTGTAGACCTTGATAAAGGTGGCAAATAACCACCGAAAGCTCGGATTTCAGAATAAATAGTACGCCTTAGCAAAGCTCTATTTTTTATTGACTACCACACCCAAAAAGAAAAAAGTATTTACATATATATATATATATATATATATATATATATATATATATATATAGTATGACGCATATATGGTCTATGGTCTGGGAAATCGAAACGAGAGAGTAGACCGTCTGTTACAATTCTGTCAAGAGCAGAACTTGATTATTACAAACCCATTTTTCAAGTTACCAAACAGACGAATGTATATACGGACGATCGCCCGCAGATATATCGGAAAAAGTAGTCAGGAACCAGATAGACTACATTATAATCAATGAAAGATACTGCAATGCTATTAAAGCCTTGAAAGCATATCCTGGATCAGACGTAGGCTCAGATCACAATCCACTTATCGCCAAGATTACACTCACCCTTAAGAATATTAAAAGACATCAAAGAATCACTACAATATACACAAGAAAACTTAAAGAACCTAACGTAAAAGAATGCAACCAACATGAACTGCATATAAACTGCAGCAAATTGAACACAAACACCAATGATATTGACGAGTACTGGGATCGACTAAAACATTGTCTACTGGAACCCTGTAAAGAACGACTTCCGCAAGGAGAAAAGAATGAATGACGAGATAATAAATATGATGGAACAACGGAGACAATTTAAAAACAAAGACAACAATAAATGAAGAGAGATAAACCACGAGATTAGGAAGATGATAAAACAGGAAAAAGAAAAATACTTTGAAGAGAAATGTAAAGAGATCGAAAACCTTGAGACTACATATGATCTGTTTAACCTACACAAGAAAGTTAAAGAACTGGCAGGACTAAGAAAACAAAATCCCACTGGTGCACTTCTGAATAGACACGGGACTACTATAACACAGACGGAGGAGAAAGTAAAAAGATGCGCAGAATATATCGACGAACTGTTCGATGATGAAAGAGGAGATTGGGAGCACATAGAACTTACGTCAGAAGAAATAGGTCCATTGATTACAAAAGAAGAAATATTACGCGCATTAAAAACAATGAAGAGTGAAAAAGCCCTGGACCTGACATGCTTCCTATAGAAATATTAAAAATTCTAGATGAGAAGCACATTGATGTTTTAGTGACACTCTTGAACCAAATTTATAGTTCGGGCGTATTACCCAAAGAGTGGTTAATGTCGATTTTTATTTGTCTCCCAAAAAAAGAAAAACGCAAGATAATGCAGCGATTACCGCACCATTAGTTTGATGTCTCATATGCTAAAGTTAATACTAAAAGTCATTTATAACCGAATATACCACAAACTGGATATATATGTTAATGACACACAATCTGGTTTTCGCAAAGGCCTAGGAACGCGTGAAGCTCTTTTTTCACTTAATCTATTTTATTCACTATAATAAAGCATTCGATAAAGTACAGTATGAACAATTAATGAATGTGCTGAAATCAAAGAAGATTGATTCCAACGACCTCAGTATCATATCAAATTTATACTATAAACAGCGAGCAAAAGTATGTGTTAAGGAACAGCTGTCAGAAGAGATTAAAATTAGACGTGGAGTGAGACAGGGATGTGTATTGTCGCCAATTCTTTTTAATGTCTACTCCGAAGAGATCCTAAAAATGAGGCTTTCAAGAGGTTTGAGGCTTGAGGAGAAGGTCTTCAGAGACTAGTGACCAGAATAGCGGAGTATGGAAAAGAGTACGGTCTAACAATGAACGTTAAAAAGACGAGATTTATGAGAATATTGAAAACTCAAAGAAATAACGAGAATCTTCTAATAAACGGAACCAACGTCGAACAAGTGGACAAATATGCATATCTGGGAACAATGATTAACTCCACAAATGATTACATTCAGGAGATCAAAATCATAATAGAAAAGCCTAGAGCAAATTTCAACAAAATGAGAAGATTGCTATGTACAAGGGATTTAAAATTGTAACTAAGACTTAGGTTGGCAAGGTGCTATGTTTTTTCGATTTTGTTTTATGGAATGAAATCTTGGACCTTGAAAGCGACATAAATGAAAAAACTGGAATCATTCGAGCTGTGGGTGTATAGAAGAATTCTGAAAATATCGTGGACAGAATACGTCACAAACAAAGATGTTCTGAGAAGGGTGAATAAAGAAATAGAAATTTTAAATACAATTAAAATAAGAAAATTGGAATATCTCGGACATATTAGGCGTGGAGAGAAATACATCTTGCTCCAACTGATTATGCAGGGAACGATCCAAGAGAAAAGAAGCATAAGGAGGCGTAGAATGTCATGGCTAAGCAACCTGTGAGAGTGGTACAGATGTACATCAAATGAACTTTTCAGAGCAGCCGTCTCAAAAGTCCGAATAGCTATGATGATTGCCGACTTCCGTCTCGGAGATGGCACTTGAAGAATAAGAAGAAGTATTACGCAAAATATTCGGAGCGATCATCTGTGAAGACGGAATATAGAGACGTAGATACTTTGTAGGACTTTGAACTACAGAATATCTACCAGCGTAAATTTAGTGGAAGATATATTACCACCATAATCAAACGAAACCGTATGCAGTTGGTAGGACATGCAGTCGTCTGGGCCCCAGAATCTAACATGATAAAAAATATTTCAACAGCGCACTCTACACATAAACAATAAAATAAGATAGTGAATTAAAATGTATTCATTTACCAACTAGGCCTAAAAGGCACCTCATCAGATCACCAACATCATTTATTATTACAAAAGGGACAGAACAGAATGGCGTAGAGAGCTTGGGCCTTTAAAGGACCGTGATGATTTTTCCATTAGCTACCACGAATGAAAATTACATCTGGTGTTGACATCCTTTCATAAAGCCAAACTCATTATCGGATATTTCGGTTTCTTTACGTGTATGTCTATCAATCACTCTCTCCCATATTTTCATGGTGTAACGAAATTGTTTTATGGCTCTATAGTTTGTGCATTTTTGTAGATCTCCTTTATTTTTGTATATAAACAATAGTATAACAAAAAGAAATACTCTATTTAGTTTTAAATTCACTTGCGACATGGACTACGACCTATATGGTGCCCAAAAGGAAGTATGGAAAATGCTCCGCAACAGGAAAAAACCTGTTAACGAGTTTGTGCAGACCAAAGGAGTACCTATAGAGACATGGCAACAGCATTTTAAAGAGCTATATGATGCTGAAGAAACGCTAAATATAAACGAAGGCGAAACATATGTGAGTGCTACAATCAATGACGAAGAAGTAGAAGCAAAGATCAAAAAGCTAAAAAAACAGAAAATCACCGGGAACGGATGGTATACCCAATGAACTTTTAAAATATGGAGGCCCGGAACTTGCAAGTAAACTGGCACAACTATTTAACAAAATTTTAAACAAAACAGAAACACCAGAGGAATGGCATAATAGTATCACAATCCCCATATTTAAAAAAGGACAAAAAACCTGCCCACAAAACTATAGAGGAATAACCCTCTTAAATACAACAATGAAACTTTTCACGGGTATTCTCAAGGACAAATTGGAAAAGCAAATCACTAATGCTGAACAACAACAAGAATGGCATAATAGTATCACAATCCCCATATTTAAAAAAGGACAAAAAACCTGCCCACAAAACTATAGAGGAATAACCCTCTTAAATACAACAATGAAACTTTTCACGGGTATTCTCAAGGACAAATTGGAAAAGCAAATCACTAATGCTGAAGAACAACAAGGTTTTACAAAAGGGCGGTCTATAACACACGCAGTATTTATAATAAAACAAATAAAAGAAAAAGCTATAGGGTTCGGCATGCCAGCGTATGTTTGCTTCATTGATTTGACGAAGGCATTTGACAGAGTTCGCCTGGGAGATATTCTAAATATATTAATAGAAAATGAAACACCGACCAGTATAACAAAGATACTCCATAAACTAAATAACAACAACATAACCAAAGTTAGAGCAGGAGACGAATTCACTGAAAATATTCCAACACCGGGAGGAATTAGACAAGGCGACAGTTTAAGCCCCTTCTTGTTTAATCTTCTCATGGACAAAATTATCAACAAAGTAACATCTCTTAATCTCGGATATAGAAAAGGCAACAAAAGAATTGGTATGGTGTGTTACGCAGACGATGCAGCAATTATTGCCGAATCAGAAGATGATCTCCAAAGGCAGCTCTTTCAGTTCTTTCAAACAAGCCGACTACTAAATATGAACATCTCTACCAACAAAACTAAATGTATGACAATAGCAAAAGATCCGCTCAGATGTAAGTTAGTGGTTGAGGACAACCCCATAGAACAGATGATGCAATTCAGATATCTGGGCATAGATATATCAAGCACCCACGACTCAGTAAAGGACCTGAGGAGTCAGATCAACAAAGCATCTGCACTGTCAGGATGTCTGCGGGAGATAGTCTGGTCAAATCCGTATATGCGCACAGATAGTAAAATTAGAATCTATAAGACTTGCATACGACCGATCATGACGTATGGCATAGAAGTGCGAGAAGATACTAACAAAACGAAACAGATGCTAAGGGTTGCCGAAATCAAAACCCTAAGAACAATAATGGGGAAAACAAGAAGAGACAGAGCGAGAAATACAAACATTAGAGAGCAGTGCAAAATTCAAGATATTGTAAGATGGGGAAGGCAGCGCAAGAGGATGTGGTACAACCATGTAAGACGAATGGATGAGAATAGACTCCCAAAAATTGCCCTAGAAAACAATCCGCCCGGTTCAAGACCCCCCGGAAGACCACCTAAAAGATGGAGGGATAGTTGGCAATCTACCTCCCAAGAAATTAACCAGAGGCAGCTTCAGAATTAAACAGATCGAAAGATCTACAAAAAGTAGAATAAGAAGAAGAAGTTTTAAATTAAATAATTATAATGTTAAATTTTATAAAACTCAATATGCAACTGAAAATTCCTTTTAAAACCTTTGAATAACATATTTTATGATAATGGAAATTTTGTAAAATTAACTCAGATTTCTCACTAATTGACGAAAAAAGATTGGAGCAAAATTTGGTCGCAAGTGTGAAAACACCATGCAATTATATCGAATCGTTATCGAACCGAAAGACGAGAGGTAGTGTAGCTATACCCTTAAAGTCTGAATCTCAATTTTACGTCAACTTTACAATATAACTTTAACCACGTAACTCTCGCATATCTATGATGAAAGCTATAAAATATTCATCATACACCATCAACGTATGAAATTAATAATTGTCAGTACTCGCAATATTTACAAAATATGGCTAGATTTATTACACCCAATTTCGAAGTAAATAATTTAATTTGTTGGTGTTATTGCGTTCCATTATAGTAATTGAAAATCATCATTTTATTTGTTGCTCTAATTTCGCCAATAACTTATTTTATGGAGCAATATAATTTTAATATGATATTTCAATGACAGCCCACAATTGTATTTTTAATTAATCGTTTCAGTGTTTTGTATCATTCCATTTTTCATTTATGGTATTATAACTAGTTTTTATAAGCTTTTTATAAAATCTATATGTTATAGTTTCTTAGAGAATTAGCTTTTTAGCTAGTTACTTGGCTAAGTTGCGCTTCTTAGACTAATTAAATTCGATGCCTCCGCCTTCTTTCCTATAAAGCTGAAAAAGCCAGCTTTATAGACACTTTCTGAATATTTTAGTCTATAAAGCTACAATCTTTAGTTTCTTAGATAATGAATTAAAGCGAATGCAGAATGAATACAGGAATAAGTTAAGAAGCTCTAAGAAAAAAAGGTGGAGTAACCTGCTTCAGGGTCTCGAAAGGAATATCTGGGGGCAGGGCTTCAAGATTGTCTGTACCGAATTGAAGGGGAAAAAGACACCCTAACCCACTGATTGAGAAGGAGAAACTCCGTTTAATACGGGAACTCTTTCCTCAGGTGGAGGATAGGCATGAAAGAGTTATTGGTTTCGTAGATGCGGATTCTTTGACTAAGTAGGAACTTGGCGAGGCTGTTAGATGGATGAAGATCCGAAAGGCACCTGACATAGATGGAGTCATGCCGGAGACTTGCCGCACTAAGATACCCGCAGGTTTTCCTTAAATTGCTAAATAAACTGCTTGAACAACAGCAGTTTCCAACAATGTTGAAAGAAGCTAAGGTCGTCCTTATCCGGAAAGGTATAGGTAGATGCAGTTACAGAAGTAACCTCTTGAGTTACGCAGGATAAAAAGAGATGCAAAAAATGCAGATGCGAAAAAAAGAGCATTAGTTTGTCGCAGGGTTAAGTACTAGGTACCATCCTGTGGAATGTTCGGTACGACGGGGTGTTGAGGCTACATATGCCAAGGGGAAGCACTCTTGTAGCTTATACCGATGATCTCGCACTGGTTGCGAAGGCGAGTCAGAAAACGGACATTGCTAATGCGGCTAACACAGCCCTGCGTTGTATTAGTGAATGGATCATAATGAACGATCTACAGCTAGCGCTTCAGAAAACTGAGGTGTTAATTCTCAAAGGCAAAAAATCCGGGAAAAATCCTCTCTTTGCTTTATGGTGGAATGTGTGGATGTTGCACCGGTTAAATCGATTAAGTATCTGGGAGTTTGGATGTGGGAACTAAGGTTTGGAGTACACGTCCAAAAGACGGCAGAGAAGGCGAACTGATTCCGCAATTGACCTGCCTCCTTTCTATAAAGTTGAAACCAGAGCAGTTTTACAAAAGTTTTGAAAAACATTTGTCTAAAATGCCGAAATTATCAGTCAATTGTAACGCTAAACTAATATTTTTTTCCATTTTTATTTTATTATCCTAAGAAATTAGTGTGACAAAATATAAATTTAATATATATATATATATATATATATATATATATATATATATATATATATATATATATATATACCGGGTATCCGTCTAATAGCCTCGCCAAGTTCCTACGTCAAAGAATCCGCATCTACGAAACCAATAACTCTTTCATGCCTATCCTCCACCTGAGGAAAGAGTTCCCGTATTAAACGGAGTTTCTCCGTCTCAAGCAGGGGGTAGGGTGTCTTTTTCCCCTTCAATTCGGTACAGACAATCTTGAAGCCCTGCCCCCAGATATTCCTTTCGAGACCCTGAAGCAGGTTACTCCACCTTTTTTTCTTAGAGCTTCTTAACTTATTCCTGTATTCATTCTGCATTCGCTTTAATTCATTATCTAAGAAACTAAAGATTGTAGCTTTATAGACTAAAATATTCAGAAAGTGTCTATAAAGCTGGCTTTTTCAGCTTTATAGGAAAGAAGACGGAGACATCGAATTTAATTAGTCTAAGAAGCGCAACTTAGCCAAGTAACTAGCTAAAAAGCTAATTCTCTAAGAAACTATAACATATAGATTTTATAAAAAGTTTATATAAAAAACTAGTTATAATACCATAAATGAAAAATGGAATGATACAAAACACTGAAACGATTAATTAAAAATACAATTGTGGGCTGTCATTAAAATATCATATTAAAATTATATTGCTCCATAAAATAAGTTATTGGCGAAATTAGAGCAACAAATAAAATGATGATTTTCAATTACTATAATGGAACGCAATAACACCAATAAATTAAATTATTTACTTCGAAATTGGGTGTAATAAATCTAGCCATATTTTGTAAATATTGCGAGTACTGACAATTATTAATTCCATACGTTGATGGTGTATGATGAATATTTTATAGCTTTCATCATATATATGCTAGAGTTACGTGGTTAAAGTTATATTAATTACTATTTAACTGGGAATAAGCCACAATTAAAGATAAAAAAATACGTTTATTGACGTTTCAATTTCCACTTCGAAAATCGTTCTCAAAATACAAACAGTAAATTAAACAAATGTTTGTATTTTGAGAACGATTTCCGAAGTGGAAATTGAAACGTCAATAAACGTATTTTTTATCTTTAATTGTGGCTAATTCCCAGTTAAATAGTAATTAATTAAAAATGACACAAGAAAATAGCTTCAGAACAATGTTAAAGTTATACTCTGAAATTGACGTAAAAATGAGATTCAGATTTTAAGGGTATAGCTACACTACCTTTCGTCTTTCGGTTCGGTATAATTGCATGGTGTTTTCACACTTGCGAATAAGTTTTGCTCCAATATTTGTTCGTCAATTAGTGAGAAATCTGAGTTAATTTGACAAAATTTCCATTATCATAAAATATGTTATTCAAAGGTTTTAAAAGGAATTTTCAGTTGCATATTGAGTTTTATAGAATTTAACAGTAAAATTATTTAAGTTAAAACTAAATAGAGTATTTCTTTTCGTTATACTATTATTTATATACAAAAATAAAGGAGATGTACAAAAATGCACAAACAACAGAGCCATAAAACAATTTCGTCACACCATGCAAATATGGGAGAGAGTAATTGATAGACATACATGTAAAGAAACCGAAATATCCGATAATCAGTTTGGCTTTATGAAAAGATGTCAACACCAGATGCAATTTTCATTCGGGGCAGCTAATGGAAAAATCATCACGGTCCTTTAAAGGCCAAAGCTCTCTACGTCATTCTGTTCTGTCCCTTTGTAATAATAAATGATGTTGGTGATCTGATGAGGTACCTTTTATTCCTAGTTGGTAAATAAATACATTTTAATTCACTATCTTATTTGATTGTTTATGTGTAGACTGCGCTGTTGAAATATTTTTTATCATGTTAGATTCTGGGGCTCAGACGACTGCATGTCCTACCAACTACATACGGTTTCGTTTGATTATGGTGGTAATATATTTTCCACTAAACTTACGCTGGTAGATATTCTGTAGTTCAAAGTCCTACAAAGTATCTACGTCTCTATATTCCGTCTTCACAGATCGCTCCGAATATTTTGCGTAATACTTCTTATTTTTCAAGTGCCATCTCCGAGACGGAAGCCGGCAATCATCATAGCTATTCGGACTCTTGAGACAGCTGCTCTGAAAAGTTCATTTGATGTACATCTGTACCACTCTCACAGGTTGCTTAGCCATGACATTCTACGCCTCCTTATGCTTCTTTTTTCTTAGATCTTTCCCTGCATAATCAGTTGGCGCAAGATGTATTTCTCTCCACGTGTAATATGTCCGAGATATTCCAATTTTCTTATTTTAATTGTATTTAAAATTTCTATTTCTTTATTCACCCTTCTCAGAACATCTTTGTTTGTGACGTATTCTGTCCACGATATTTTCAGAATTCTTCTATACACCCACAGCTCGAATGATTCCAGTTTTTTCATTTATGTCGCTTTCAAGGTCCAAGATTTCATTCCATAAAACATAGCACCTTGCCAACCTAAGTCTTAGTTACAATTTTAAATCCCTTGTCATTTTGCCTCAATTCTCATTTTGTTGAAATTTGCTCTAGCCTTTTCTATTCTGATTTTGATCTCCTGAATGTAATCATTTGTGGAGTTAATCATTGTTCCCAGATATGCATATTTGTCCACTTGTTCGACGTTGGTTCCGTTTATTAGAAGATTCTCGTTATTTCTTTGAGTTTTCAATATTCTCATAAATCTCGTCTTTTTAACGTTCATTGTTAGACCGTACTCTTTTCCATACTCCGCTATTCTGGTCACTAGTCTCTGAAGACCTTCTCCTCAAGCCTCAAACCTCTTGAAAGCCTCATTTTTAGGATCTCTTCGGAGTAGACATTAAAAAGAATTGGCGACAATACACATCCCTGTCTCACTCCACGTCTAATTTTAATCTCTTCTGACAGCTGTTCCTTAACACATACTTTTGCTCGCTGTTTATAGTATAAATTTGATATTATACTGAGGTCGTTGTAGTCAATCTTCTTTGATTTCAGCACATTCATTAATTATTCATACTGTACTTTATCGAATGCTTTATTATAGTGAATAAAATAGATTAAGTGAAAAAAGAGCTTCACGCGTTCATAGGCCTTTGCGTAAACCAAATTGTGTGTCATTAACATATATATCCAGTTTGTAATATATTCGGTTATGAATGACTTTTAGTATTAACTTTAGCATATGAGACATCAAGCTAATGGTGCGGTAATCGCTGCATTCTCTTGCGTTTTTCTTTTTTGGGAGACAAATAAAAATCGACATTAACCACTCTTTGGGTTATACGCCCGAACTATAAATTTGGTTCAAGAGTGTCACTAAAACATCAATGTGCTTCTCATCTAGATTTTTAGGATTTCTATAGGAAGCATGTCAGGTCCAGGGCTTTTTCACTCTTCATTGTTTTTAATGCGTGTAATATTTCTTCTTTTGTAATAAATGGATCTATTTCTTCTGACGTAAGTTCTGTGTGCTCCAAATCTCCTCTTTCATCATCGAACAGTTCGTCGATATATTCTGCCCATCTTTTTACTTTCTCCTCCGTCTGTGTTATAGTAGTCCCGTGTCTATTCAGAAGTGCACCAGTGGGATTTTGTTTTCTTAGTCCTGCCAGTTCTTTAACTTTCTTGTGTAGGTTAAACAGATCATATGTATTTTGAAGGTTTTCGATCTCTTTACATTTCTCTTCAAAGTATTTTTCTTTTTCCTGTTTTATCATCTTAATAATCTCGTAATTTATCTCTCTGTATTTATTATATATTATATTATATAATATATATATATATATATATATATATATATATATATATATATATATATATATATATAATATATATATATATATATATATATACCCGGTATTTAGGCGGCACACGCTCTTCCGGTAGGAATCTATGGAGGAGTATCACCGAGCCGCAAGCCCTTATCTCTTGCCGTACTGCTTCACCATAGGCCGATCAGACACCAGCATATTCTAGTCTAAGCCGCAGATTCATTTAGAATTTTAAACTGCTGCGTTAGCCTTTTTGTTTTCTGTACACCGAGCTGGGAATCGAACTCACTTCCTCTGAACCACTCGCAGTGAAGCGAATGAGAAACCGACCGCCCAGCCCGCTTGGCTATCTGATCGACATATAAATTTAATTATAGGATATATTTATAGATTATTAATTATGGAATTCCCTTTATGTAAAATGCTATTTTGTTAGTTTTTATTGAATAAACTAAAAACCGTACGAGCTTTAATATTGCATAATATTATTTCTAAAAATGCCTAATTAGATCGGCCAAAACGGACTCACGTTGGTCCAAAAAGTGAGTTTTGATAATATAGGAAAAGTAAATCGTCGGCTGTAAGCAATGGTGGCTTAACTCAAAAATTGACAAAATTCAGTTATTGAAAATATCCGCTAGACATCGCTAGTGTTGCTATGACATGTTGTCGGTTGATATAAATTGTTTCTTGCAGTACTGGCCCTTTTTAGTTGTACCTTGGAAGTCGAACTGTGTCGATGTTAAGTTTCTTTGCAATACCGGCACTTTCGAGTTATGCCACTATATCAGACAATTTTAGATATTTTTAAACTGTATCAGAAATTTTGGAGTTGTGTCACATTAAATAAAAGGAATAAATGTATTGCTTTAAAAATGTTAGATCGAAAGGGTTATCGGAAAAGAAGTGATTTATTTCTATCTCGAACAGGAGTAACGTAAGTAATAATGCCAATATTATTTTAATGTATAATTCCAAATAATCGATTTAGTAGAAAACTTTAGACGGTTTTTTGTTTACATCTACCGGTTTAAACAAAAAATAAACTCATTGTAGTTTACATAAACCGGTTCGCAAAGAGAGGATCGTCTAGTTTAGGGAATTTTATGTGATATAAGACGTGATGATTAATAATTCAATAAATAAAAGTAAGAAAAACTAAAAAAATAAATAAAAGTAGGAAAATGACCGAATGGAAAAGAAATTTCAGAAAGTTTTTCAGAAATTCAGGCCAAGAATACACCAATGTTTACAGTAATCTTGTACAGGCTCGCAGTTTAGGTCCATCTTGTAATCCATGTAGACTGAAATGTGATGAAAAAATCACGTTACAAGAAAGAACTCAGAACTTTAAAAAATATTGGTCAGTGGGAAATATATATGAACAACGAAGTTCTGAGATCCATGTTTATAACTAAACCAACATATCGATATGCAGATGAAGGCGACACTTCAAGCTGTGGTTATAATCATGCATTTTATTTGGAAAACCGTGATCAGAAAAAATAAGAGTGTGCAAAAGATTTTTTATATCCACCATTAGAGTTACTAATAGATGTATGCGAACTGTTATTGGGAAGACGAAAAGTGGCTTTATAAGCAACGATCAAAGTGCTAAATATAGCATTCATAAAACATTTTGTAGAGGAGCTATGGACAGGATTCATAAAAACCTTTCTTCAATTCCGACAATGGAGAGCCACTATTGTTGAAGTAGTACCTCAAAAAAATTTATAGGAGGTAAAACATTGACAGATCTGTACAATGATTATAAAGCTGATTGCCAAAGAGACAATGACGAATTTGTAAAAATTGTTTTATATCGTA
Organism: Diabrotica balteata; assembly: GCA_918026665.1. NCBI lineage: Eukaryota > Metazoa > Arthropoda > Insecta > Coleoptera > Chrysomelidae > Diabrotica > Diabrotica balteata. Next base: position 90,850,817 of record OU898280.1, read on the forward strand.
AACTTTTTAATTATGAATTTTATTTTTAATTACGAATTTTACTATGCATTCTTTTCTCCCAAAAAGATCAATGTCAGTATTATGGAAAATATAAAAATTTTGGCAGTGAAGACAAATTAGCCCTAGAAGATGCTTATAATAACTATCATAAGGAGAAAAACTTAAGCCGGCAGCTACAAATTCTTGACAAAGAGAAAGTAACTTACAGTTGCTTGTTTTTACCTACAAGCTGCTCTACCGACACCAAAAGGAGACTTTCCGCTTTCTATTATAAATTTTAGCTGTCAACATATCATTTTTCTATATGTGAACTTCAGGAAAAGGGACTTAGAAATGTGCACAGCTATGTTTCGCACGAAGAAGAAGGCAGTAAAGGTGCCATAGAAATTGGTTCGTGCCTGCTGATGTATTTTGAACAAACATCTATAAAAACCGATTCTGACGATTTAAAATTCAGATTTTACTCAGCCAATTGTGGTGGCCAAAGAAAAAACAAGTATCTAATTGCAATGTATTAGTAAGCTGTATAATTTCTAATTTCTTCTATAACTCATTGCTATTTAGTTGTCGGCCATACTCAAAGTGAGGGTGCCAGCTGCTACTATTTAATAGAAAGAAATATCAATACAGCTTTAAAAAAAAAGTTTATTTATCTACCGACTCATTACTTTATGCTGATCTAAACTGCTCGTTGCACATAACCATTCGAAGGACACAAATTATGTCATAATAATTTTTTTGACCAAAAAAAGTTAAATATTAAAACAGCGACAATTGTCAATGAAGTTGCCCAAGGAAACACTTTTCATTTCGACGCTATTTGTAAAATTCATGTAAAAAAATCTCTGGTACTCTTCTTCTTCTTATGGTGCCTATCCGTTACGGATGTTGGACACTAACATGGCTATTCCAACTTTGTTAACTGCTGTCCTGAAAAGTCCGGTAGTGATTAAGTTAAACCATTTTCGCAGGTTATGCAGCCAGGATATTCTTCTTCGTCCTGGACCTCTTTTTTCTGGTTGTCACTACTATTTTAAAACTTCATTTGCACAAGAGGAGTACAGATCATTTGATACCACCAAGAAAAAAACAAAAAAAGGTTTAGAAAGCATGGATATTATAGAACTAGTAAAGGCTTGCAGCCTGCAAATAACTGAAAAGAAGAAAAACGACCTTACTAGCCTTTGTGAAGACAAGAGTGTTCCACCAATTCACGCTGGTTTCTACCGACATTTAAAACATTGTTAATCATAACTTTTCCTATTATTATCAATATATACTTTTTTTATTTCGTTCTTCTTATATTTGTTAATAAACACATTTTCTCATTCAAGTAACTTATAGTATTCTTTATTGATCCTTTATTTCAGTTGATAGAAATAACAAAAAAATGTCAGTTTTGTCTTTGTCTTAATTAGTCTTGAAAGACAAAATGTTGATGTGCAATAGTTGTACAACTCAAAATAAGGGTTGAACTTAAAAGTCTGTGTTACAATTCATTAAATGCTACCTAACGCTCTCCCAAATATACCAAAATTTATTTTTTTTTTCAAAAATCCCATTCCATGTAGTAAATGGAGAAACATTGTAAAACAAATAAGACAAAATTATTGGCACACAAATATAAACCCCTGTTTTAAAAAAATGACCAGTTTTTGTGTTGTGCCACTATTATACAGCCGACGAAATAATGTCAATTAATGATTTGAGGCCATATTATTGTCTCATTTAATCTGAATACTTTTACCTATAGTCCAGGCAGTATGTGTGGAATTTGTTCTAAAATATCACTACAAATGATAAGTAAATTATGGGCTTAACTTTTTGTTAAACAAAATATGAAAGAATTTAAAAAAATTCGATATTTTTCTTCCTTTTTTCACATATAACTTAAGAAGTATTAGTTTTAGAATAATCTTGTATCAAACATAAAAGTTTTGTAATTACATTTTACATAAGACAATGCTAGTTTTAGGTCTTAAGAATTATTAACTTACAGACCACTATAAGTTGCTTAAAATGTCAATTAAAAGTATTCGCCCGTCAAACAATTGACGGGAGAGCGGCCGTCGCGGCATAATCGAAATTGATTTTATGCGTTGAAAATCGCGTCGCGGATAAAAATTTTAAATATCTCCGCTTCTATTAAACCAATTTTTAATATTTTTTTTTAATTGAGGTTTCGCGAGCTAAAAAAATTAAATGTTGCATTTGCAAATACATATTAATAAAATTTCTAGGTCTTAAACCAAAAATTATGTACCTTAAATCTAATTTTATTTATCGTACATATTTATTTATTATAATGATTTATACATAAAATTGTTTATTTTTTATTATGCATTGTAATTATCATTATTATAACTTCAAACAATATACTGCTAACTATGAAATAGTAAAAGCAGTAAAATTGTTTTTTAACACAAAAAAAATAAATACTTTTAAAAATGTATTTTTTTTGTTTTTATTCTTTTTCTGCTTTTTTACCTTCACTAAGTTTTTAAGAATATATAATTTTATTTGAAGCTACAATTTGACAGAAGATAACCAGAATATCAATATCTTCAGCTACAATAATTGCTGCTTTATCGTCTGAAGACACTATTGCAATATTGACGATTAGTACCATCACCATCTTCAAATGCATAGAGGTTTGAACATTAAGGGTTGTATGTATTGTTTACTGCCACATCATAAAAAAATAAAAATAAAATAATTTTTGTTTGGTATGGGCCACCCTTATCCCATAGGGGTATGAAAAAGTCACGAGCGATTCTCATACCTATCGAATATAAATATAAAATTTCATCAAAATCGGAGGAGTATGGCAAATAATTCTGTGACACTAATATGGCTATTAAAAGATATGGGTTAGTAATAGAAGGGTGAAATATAAGGCTATTATATTTCTTAATTATTCATCATATAAAATAAAAAAATTTGTAAATAAAATAAAAAAAAAAATGTTAGGGGTTAACCACTCTTGCCCCTTACAGTTATAAAAATAGACTACGACCGATTATAAGGTTTACCGAATATACATAGAAAATTTCATAAAAATCGGTCAAGAAGTTTCGAAGAAGTATGACAACTAACAAAAAAAAAAAATAAAAAAAATTGTTTAAAAAATAGTGAACCACCCTTATCACTGGGATATGAAAAATATATTACGACTAATTATCAGACCTATCTACTATACATGGAAAATTTCATAAAAATCACTCACGCCTTTTCGGAGGAGTATGGCAATTAACTCTGTGACAGTTATATGGCTATTAAATAATAGGGGTTGGTGATAAAAGGGTAAAAATTAAGGGATTGTATATATTGTTTAACGACACATCATAAAAAGGTAAAAATAAGATTTTGTCATAAAAATAAAAAAAAATGTTTGAGATAAACCACTCTTACCCCTTATTGATATGAAACATATATTACGATCTATTCTCAAACCTACCGAATATATATGTAAATATATTTATAAAAATCGGTTCAGCCCTTTAGTAGAAGTATTGAAATTAACTGTGACACTAATATGGCTATTAAAAAAGGGGTTAGTAGTAGAGGGGCGAAAATGAAGGGCTGTATCTATTTTATAATGCCACATCATAAAAATATAAAAATAAACAGATTATTTAAAAAATTTAAAAATACTTCAGGTGAACCACCCTTAATTCTTAGGGGTATGAAAAATAGCTAACAACCTATTGTCTAAGTCTCAGACCTACCTAATACACATGGAAACTTTCATAAAAATCAGTCCAGCCGTTTTGGAGGACTAAGGTTACACATGGCAACAACACGCGGTGTTCCCAATAGGTCATCCATCCAAGTGTTAACCGCAACACTGCTTGACTTCCGGTGATCGAACAAAAACCTGTATATTTATGTGGTATGGCTGTTGCCCAATCTATCAATACTGATATTTATTTTTTTTAGTCCAAGCCGGGGGATAAAAGTGGTAAACTTTTTCCATCTTTTTTGTGATCCCAAAATTAACATTCTCTGCAAAATTCAGCTTATTAGTATGATTTTTAGAGGTCAGTTTAGAAAGAAGTTTCTGACTAATAGTTGGGCTATTAATAAATAGAAAAACTTTTAAAAACAGTAAAATAAGGCAAAAACGTTAATTTTTTATAACTTTTGTAAAAATTAACTTTTGTGATTGCTCTTAAAGGTTGGTTCTTAGGTATATGCATATTATCGCGCAACAGTGAGAGCTGGTTATTATTATATAGTTATATATACTGCTATATCAATATACTATCTACTTATTGCTTCATTTGTAAAACCTCTTATGTGGTAGTAATATTGTGAGTCAAATACCGCTGATTGTGACACTGTGTGTTAAAGAAGTCCAGAAGACTTTATTAACCGACGAAAAATATTCCACGAACTTATTCTATCGACGCAGTTCGTTCTCATTATATAAGCCAGCAGGGCGGGCTTTAATTATTAGTAATGACAATTCTACACATCAGTGCGAATTCTTCTAAGCCATAATTAATAATGTAATTAGTAAATGTGATATTTATACTTAAGCGAGTTAAATAAAGTTAGTTAAACCATGTCGTGCTTCACTTAATCTCTGAAGTACGTAACAATAATAAACAAATGTTTGAGACAATAATTTATTATAACTTTCCATTATACTGGATTAAATATGCAACGCTAAATATTTTTGATGATACTTTTCTTTCTTCTAGTCACCCTTTATGAACCCCTCTTTTTGTTTACCCTTTCTGTGGCATTTTCAAAAGAGACGTAACTTGTGATTACCACCACCGAATCGCAGTGTATCAATCTAAATTTTGGATTCGTTGTTAAGCTACTAGGCTGAAATTAATCAAGTATTCGATATCACATATCCATACATAACGCGTACGGTAATACCTGATACAGTGAATTTCAGAGCATAATTACAGTTTACGATTTTAGATCTATATTCCACATCTACATCTCTATAAACAATCATTTTAGGGGATAAATATCCAAGTTGTAATTAGTACGTGGCGTAAATTTGATATGGGAATGGAGAACAATGGAAATACATGTCACAATGGAACTGATAGAAAATGATGCGTTAAGTGCTGTATGTTCGATTATATCTTCGATTCTTTTAATGTTTGCATGCACAGAAATACGCAGTAATTATGGAAAAAGCTTTTGTTTCCGACCGTTCTTGTAATACTTTAGTAAATTTATTTAAAACATTTATTTAAAAATTCCTTTATAAAAGGTATAATATTAAAAACTACCTATTATATCTATATATTTTATAAAAGATTTTTTAAATAAATTTTTTGTGATACATGGTATACAGCCAGCTACAGGAATTTAGTTTCCTTGTGGACTTAGTAAATGACCGTTTTGGAGTGTAATTTTGCTCGTCACCACGAATTTGCCTGAAAGTTTGGGTTTAGATTCGTCGTACCCTCTATTTTATTTTTGAACCTAAGCCAAGAGTGGCTTTTACTTGGGGGATGAAAGCCACCCCTTCTCGGGGTAAAAAAGCATACGTTTTTTCGAAAAAACGAAAAAACATACGAAATTAACTAATTCCTATCAACTTTTATTCTACAGTTTTTCACTGGACAAGTCCATACTTTTTAAGTTATTTTCGAGTGAAAATGTTCATTTTTCAAAATAAAAATATGTTATACTTAACTGTATGGGAAAGTAAAACTGCTTTTACTATTTCACTTACAATTTCATCATATTTTCTCGAGACTATGCGAAACCAAAAAATTAAATAGACATGACGTTTATTAAACGTCACTTTAGGTTTAAATGCACTTATAATACGTCCGCTCTATCTTTTTCTATGCATGAAATTAATCAAGGATTATTTATTATACTAGGTCTCTTTTTTACTCACAGAAATTATTATTGCATAATTAAGCCGCTTGTCCATAGAAATCACAATAAGTTAAACAACGATCAACAATTTTGTCTTATAAACTTATAAATTTTGATTTATAATTTTCATTGACAGTAACATATGTCACTTCTTGTGTTTATTAATTTATTGATATTTTATAACAGAACAACTAACTGTTGCTCTCTTAATTTGATTACTTCCGGTAAGTATTTATTTTTAAGCTAATGAGAAAAGTAATATTTTCTAATCTACAAATTGTCATTATACTACGTGAGTCTGGAACAGAAACTTATTTGTATATTTTCGAGATACTTATTATTATTATGTTTAAGATATGCCTGGAAAACCGCTAAATTCCCAAGCGCAGCAACTTGTATTGAATTTATAGGAATATTTTGAGTTAGAAAGAAGAATGGAGAACCTTTAGGTTCTCCATTACTTCTATAGATAGATAATCAATCTGGACATAACTTCAACTTATTATAATAAAACATTACAGTGAGATATTGAATTGTAACTGTCACGTTTTGAAAGCGTTTTTTCGCCCCAGATATTTTATAGTTTATAATCTACGTAGGATAAAGTATAATGTTAGTTTTTCACATTTATCGTTGTTGTAATAATAATAAATTATTCTTGGTAGTTTGCCTGATACTTAACTTATTGACACACAATACAGTTCGTGTTCGGTAGGTTATTGAAGTATAAAATTACAGGAGATGTATTCCAATGTTACCTGTGCCAATACCCTAAGTTTAAAGATCCTTCAAATATTTTGGATATTATCTCAACCCTATCTCTGGTTATTAGATTTATTAGATACGGTTTTTGGTTGTTAATAATAAAATAATACCCATCTAAAAACTTTGTATATTTTTGAACGTTATTTTTTTTATTTAGATTTAGTGCAATTCCGTTATCTGTGATGGCAACAACGAATTGATTCACGAACCCTTGTATCCACTCTGAACACAGGTTTACATTGGGAAAAAAAGTGTACCTGGTTTATATGACGGAAAGTGTACCAACAGAATAAGTATTGATGTCTTAGTGTGAATTTTATGATATACAAGAACCTAGGTAGGTACTTCAATTTTCATGAAATTTTCTATCTACTTATTTTTGGGTATAAAAGACGATAATGAATTGCGAAGTTTGACCTGTCAATTAAGGGATAAAGAAGTCGTGGATATTGGAAAATCATCGCTTAGTACATTGTTAAAAGACATCGGATTTAAATTCAAAAAGGATGACAATTGACGAGCATTAATTGAGCAAACTGGTATTTCTGCTCTAAGAGCCAGATTCTTTAGTATTACTGTATTTACAAGAGAAGTTGTTTTTTTATACGAAACTTGGATTTACTCCAAAGGAAATAAAACAAATTTTTTGCAAGACAATAGTGCCAAAAATGTCCGAAAACCAGAAGGTTATGACGATAAACGTTTTGTAAGTGTTCACCCTGGTTCACGGAAAGGATTTGTTTCGGGAGCAAATTTATTATTTTGTTCAAAATCTAACGTAGCTGATTATCATGGTGAAATGAACAACGAACTTTTTACTAAGTGGATAAGAACACAATTAATACATGGTTGTAATGGATAATGCTTCTTACCACAGTGCCCTTTTAAATAAACAAACTTCAACTACTTCAAGGAAAGATAAAATTATTAGTTGGTTGATAAAAAATAATATTAAATATGACCCATATTTTTCTAAAGCTGAATTCTCACAAATAGCCAAAAATAATAAAAAAGAATATATATATATATATATATATATATATAATATATATATATATATATATATATTATATATATATATATATATGTAATTGACGAGCTGCTCCCAGAATATGGTCATGCGGTGTCGATACTGCCTACTTATCCCTGTGAATTTAACGCAATAGAATTAATTTATGCAAATTGCAAGTCGTATTTCAATAAGTATATTGGTATAGATGGGCATGGGCATTCTGATACTGTTGTTTTAAATATGTGAAATAAGGCACTGGAACAATGTAGTTGAAACATGAGTTTCTGTTTCAGTTGGCAGTTTATTGTTATAAAGTTACCCAATCTTATATTTCAGTCTTGTTTGAAGACGTGTTGGGTACTCTCTAAGAATATGCTATGGTATGGAGCGTTATCTATCATAATTATTAGCGATGGTTCAGACAATTTAATAGTTGATTTTCAAACCCAGAAAAACAATTTTCTTGATTAATTTCTTCATGGTAGTCCATTATAGCCGATTTAGAGGAACAAATAGCCTGTGCACCCTTAATGATGCCATTTTCATTACCAGCATGAAGAATTATATACCTATATCTACAAAAAAATATTTTAATACCTTCATGTTTTCAACATGATTACGGTTAATATAGTGAATATAAATGTTTTCTATCAGTTTTAATAGATTTTACACATATTTTATTCTCATCTTGCCATAAGCGACATATAGATCAAGTTTTATCTATAAAAACAAACATGTACAGTTCTTCATGTCTATATTTTTTATATAATCTCAAAGATTCTGCTCTCTTCACAGCAATATGAGATTGCTCCATCAGTCCTCGCCTTGGATCATCTTTTATTCATTTAAAACCAATGTCTTTCAGTACAATATTAAGTGACATACGATAACCACTAAACAGATCTTTTTCCTTCAATTGAATCCATAAATGGGTCAAAGTCACATGAGTGACAAAAGAAAGAGTTGCAATTCTGACTTTTGGGTCCCCAGACAAAGACGAGTATTAGTAAGATTGTAGTGTTGATAACTCAATTTATGAAAAATTTGCACTTGTGCCACTATTTATCTAAAGGTGCGATATATTAAAAATATTAATTGATTTTTATGTGATTCACTCGATAGGTTTGTATTCCCCAACATTAGGTAATATTAAATATTAACAATATTAACTTTGTTGTTGTGACTTTTTTTTCAAATTTATTTATTACCGTTCTATATTTATGTTTATACTAGTCGGTATGAGATGCAAGCTGTTTAATGTTGAAAGCAGCAGGACCAGACGACATTATAAATGAGTTCTTCAAGAAAGGGGGAGAGGAACTAGCCCACAAAATCCACAACCTAATAAAACGAATATGAGAAGAAGAACGCATGCCGAACGACTGGAATTGTGGTCTGATAACACCACTCCCTAAAAAAGGCGACAAGACGAAATGCACTAACTACAGGGGAATCACGTTATTAAATTTGATTTAATTTGATCAGACAAAGAATAGAAAAAGAAACTAGAACAAAAATAGGTGAATACCAACATGGACTCAGAGAAGGTAAGTCAACAATAGAGGCAATACACATTGTAACGCAAATCGTCGAAAAAAGTTACGAGCACGGAATAGATCTACATATATTGTTTATTTACTACAAGCAAGCTTTTGACAGTGTAATAAGGGAGGAGCTAATTAACGATATGAATAAATTAGGCATCCAAGAAAAACTAATGTCTCACGAAAATGACGATGAAGGAATCCAAACATTATTTAACATTACCATAGAGGGGGCAGTAAGAGCAGCCAAAATTATGGGAATGATTATCGAATCTTCAGCCCAACTGATAGCGTATGCAGACGATATTGCACTGGTTACTAGAGATTTAAAAACCATGCAGAACATAATATTAATACTAGATAAAGAAGCAAAGAAGAGAGGGGTAGTATTAAACCAAAGCAAAACGATATACCTCAAGTGTTCAAGAGAGAATACGAACATAGAGATAGAAATTAAGCTTGGTGCATATACATTTGAAAGAGTACACCGTTTCAAATACCTGGAAGTGATGGTGAATGACAGAAATGATACAACGGATGAAATAAATGAACGCATCCTACTGGGTAATAAAACCTATTGGAACTACCAAAAATTCCTGAAAGAGAAGCTTATTAGTAAGAAAACGAAATTAAAAATTTACAAGACTGCAATCAGGCCAGTGATCACCTATGGTGCAGAGACGATGTGCCTAACACAAAAAGATAAAATGAGGTTGGAAATTTTAGAGAGAAAGATAATTCGACGAACAATGGGACCGGTGAGGATAAGTTAGTGTAGGCGAATTTAGAAGATTAACCAATGAAGAAATTAAAGAAGTCATAGAGGGTGAAGACATAATCAAGTTCATGAAGTCGCAAAGGCTCAGGTGGCTGTGACACACAGAAAGAGCTAACCCAGACTCTACGCTAAAGCGAATAACTGGATGGAGACCAACAACAAAGAGACCAAACGGGAGACCCAAAACAAGATGGAGAGATCAAGTCTTAGGAGACATAAAGAAGCTGAGAATCTACAATTGGAAGGAGCGCTGTAAGGACCGGAAAGAATGGAGGAAAATTGTAGACAGGGCCAAGTCACACACGCTGCTATAATAATAAAAAAAACAACAGCGGACTGATTCTCCGCAATAAATGAATCAGAGAGCCCAAAAGGGCGGCAAACACTCCGCCAGGAGTGAATAAGCAATGATGATGATGATATTTATGTTTATACTAGTAATAGTCGGTAGGAGATTTGTTTAATGTTGAGTCTATCAATCTCCTCAATTGTGAAAAAGAATAAAAACTTCAATAAAAAAAGAGTGTGTACTTAGTACACACGTAAGAAGTTATACTTCTTTTATATGATTTCAACGAAATAAATATATTTTAAACAATTTATTTGTATTTTTTTTTAAATATTACAATAATTTTAATACTTACTATTTTACAAAAAAGTCCTTAAAATAATACCAAGAATTAAAAAAAGTAAGGCAACAACACAAGGTGTTCCAACGTGGTTCCGTAGCGGGCACCCATCCAAATTATAACCACGTTCGACACCGCTGCTCTGTGACAATAGAATAAAATTGATACAAAATTAATTATTTTGGCAGATTGTAATATTAAGATTACTTTTTAATCTTCTTTTCATCATATTTTTATCAATCTTATTCCCGACGAATACTAATCCAAATACACAAAAATTATAAGAAATATATTTACTAAATTTAACTTTATAAAATACATCCACCGGGATAATAGAAATTTCGTAATTATTACATTGACAGTGGTACGTATCAGATAATTATCTACACATCGACGTACGTTTTATTTAATATTTTGATTTAACTTGTTTGAAAATGAATCATGACGCACGGGAAAAGAGTGGACGTACTATACTGTAGTAGAGATATAGTAAGTAAAATGACGTTTGTTAAACGTCACTTCATAATATTTTAAATGTAGTTATAAAATATGAAATGACGTTTAACAAAGGGATCAAATAAACTAAAAGAGTAGAGGTGAAGTCGTATAAAACATTTTAAATTTACAAAATTGAAAAAAGTAAGGGTCATTCACCGAGATAAAAATACCCTATCTCCTAAGTTGACCAACAAATAGACTTTCACAAAATTTTATTGCAATCGGTTCAGTGGTTTTTGAATATTAGCTTGTACAAACACCGTGACACGAGATTTTTATATATAAACATTGATGTTCACTCATTCTAACATTGAATGGTCTTGACGTTTCACCTAAATAAAACTGATCGCATTCGCAAAGTATTTTATAAACATAATTCTTTGTTATTTTTTGTTCATTCTTAGGTTTAGTTCTAGATAAAATAAATCTCAATATGTTTGTTGTTTTGAATGTTGTAGAAATGTTGAATTATTTCCTATATTTTTAAGTTTTTCTGATAATCTTTCTATGTATAGTATTTTTATTTTCCTCGTATTATTCTTTGGGTATGCTGTAGGATCTCGTTGTAAGTTATAAGTTGTTCTGTTGTATTCGGTTCTATCCGTCCTCTAAGAACGAATTTTCTTTAGAACAAGTAATTTTTTTTCTATCGTATAAGGATTTAATGATTCCCACTTTAATATTGATGCGATTTGATTTGTAATTTAGAGTGTTAGAGTGCGTTGGTTTTTCTATACACCTGAGTCTCATATCAGTATCGTTCTTAGAGATTGAAACATCCAAGAAAAGAAGTGTGATATTATACTCCGTTTCCATGGTAAATGTTATTGTCTCTTCTTTATCGTTCGTATCATTCAGGAATGTGTCCAACAACTCTGATCCATGAGGCCATATTGAGAATACATCGTCTAAATATCTCCACCATACTGTGGGTTTTAAATTTTGTTTAAAAATACTATTTTTTTCAAAATCTTCCACAAATATATTGGCTCCTAATAGAGATAAACTAGAGCCCATTGCTAGACCAAAATTGTGTTTATAAAATTCATTATTTAGTTGAAAGTAGATATTGTCAGTATATAATGTCAATAAGTCTTTTATACGTAACAGACTCATTAAATGCATTACTGAAACTGAAACAAATATATACCAACAACCCTATTATACAGAGTATAAAAAACGTACTAGAAAAATTTTCATCATTACGAAAGAAGGCGGCTTTTATTTGGGTACCATCACATATAGGTATCTACGGAAATGAAAAAGCAGATCAACTGGCTAACAAAAGTCGAATGAACTCAAACCATATTGCACAATTGAAGACATATCCGTACACCGATCTAAAAAACCTGGTTAAAATCCATTGTATTAATACTTGGCAAAATTATTGGGAAAAATTAGGTACTAAACTAAATGTAATTTGCCCAAAAATAACTGATGTTCTGGAGACTCCTTTAAACAGAAGAAACCAAGTCATTATTAATCGTCTAAGAATTGGCCATACTGCCTTAACACACAAATACTTAATAACAAAAGAACCACTACCTATCTGCTGCAGCTGCTCTAACCCACTGACTGTCAAACATATCTTGCTTGATTGTCCTCAATTCATGGAAAAAAGAAGATCCCATGGATTCACAGATGATGATCTCAAGACAGTTCTCACCAAAAAAATTTCAACAGTGTTAAGTTATTTAAAAGACATCAATTTATTCAATTGTATTTAATGTAATATTCAATTGTACTTAATGTATCATTCAATTGTATTTAATGTAATATTTCATGTATTTGTTACAGCCACTAATAACCCTGCGCGGTTGATGTGGTTTTGTGTTTAAATAAAAAAAAAAAAAAAACTCTGTTATAGCTGATATATTTAGTATTGTTCATGATGGACACAGCAATAAGATACCTTTAACACACAATGTTTTGAAGCTTCGATAGAATGTGATGCGTTATTCAGACTTTAAAAATTGGAAGTAGTAATAATGTATAAAAACACGTTCAACGAATTAAAAAAACGATAGTTTAACTATTAACGAATCACGTCTTTATAGAAAAATTAAAATACAATTTTATTTGCTTTAAAATTAATATAATAAAATATAGTTGAATTCAAGTTAATTTTTTAATAGGTAATTTTATAGGCAATAGTATAAAATAATGCTACAATAAAAAATCTTTATGTTTTCTCCTAAATTTGATACCCAAATAGTTCGATCGTCAATATTATTTGGAAACTTACATAGAAAAATAAATGAGTTTTATTCATTTCACTAATTTATTTGTATCCATGAGAAATATTAAATTAAAAAGGTACTAAATAGATATTTTTTAATCAGATGATGTCTACTTGCAATTTAAAAATGTCTACTAATTTCATGAACTCATATCTTATTATTTAATACATTAATGAACATGAATAAACCCAATGGTACGCATATGAAAGACACGTTTTAAAATGTAAACAAACACGCTTCCTCAGTTCCTCATCTTAAATAATGTAAATAGACATTACTTACAAATGAAATGAGAGATCGGGATGTAAATATTTCGTTTTTTTGCAAATGCAACACTGTAGCACCATTATTATAAAATGTTTATTTCACTTTTCACAAATATCATTCAAAATACATCCAAAATATCGAAAAACAACTTTTCCTCATCTACTGTAAACAGTATACAAACATGGAATAGCACAGCATTTGAAGTTTGACGTAGAGTCATAAGACAGAGAAATGTAAATACCGTTGCCATTTATAAATAGATTTCAGTGCTTCTACCTATAAAATAATTGATTGATATCTATTATACGCTATTATTAAATGATAATGCACACTATGTGCACATTTGATATTTTGATTACAATTAAATATATTAATATAACCAATAGATTATTATTTTGGTTTGATAGCACCTCTGATACCTATGAGTATAAAATACGGAGTAATATTTTCAGCTACTCGCGAATAAGAAATTTTAATAAAAAAACGTGACAACAGTTGAAGGTGCTGAGAATGTGACCTATTCAAATAATTTTTATTTCACAATTTTATGTAAATAACTGAGTCAATCTGTGTTTATACGTCCATGGTATTGTTCTAGTTGACAATGATTCATCATTCTCTAATTTTGTTTTGATTATATTTATCTTATCTAAGTCTTATCTAAGTCTTATCTAATGGTACATTTATAAATAAACTCTTTATGTCAAAAAAGTCAATAAACTTATTTTAAACTTCAATTGTGGCTTATTCCTATTAAAATAGTAAGTGCTCCTATTGCTTTTCTAATTTCCATTCTTTCATGTTTTGATCGTCTTCATTTATTATTCATCTTCATATTCATATTCATATTCATATTCATTGTTATATGGTTAATAGTGGATATTTCTGTGCGAGTAAATGATGTTCTGTGATTTTATTCGTCACAGTGCATCACAAATCTCTTTCTTACGTATAAAGAGATCAAGTTTTCAATATCATTTTTTAGTATCAGTATGTTTAAAACGATAGAGAATAACTTTAGCTATATATTACCATTTTAGAAGCTACAACTAACCACTAAAACCGCTACAAGTAGTGAGTATACTTGAAACCGAAAAGCGTTTTTGCAGTTTGGAACGAGAAGAGCTCTAGTCTGCATTCCGAAGGAATTGAGCGTATGGGATTAGAACTTTCTGCCACAATATTTCGGTTAGTAACTAAGGGAAGGAGTATTCTGAACAGGAGTTTCTACGGAATATAAATTAAGCATAAATAACTCATATAACATAACTTTGTTATGAAAATATACTAACCAGTACGTGGATTAGTAACATGAATTATTCTTGTGAAATTACAATTTCATTAATCTTCCAGTTGAGTTTTATTATTAGCTATGAATAAAATTTGTCTTTTTTACAGTAAACAAAAAAACCGACATGTATAATATTTCCATTGTTAATTTGTTTCTTTAGATTAGTTTTATTGTTATTCCAAAAAGACATACATAGAAAACGTCAGATATTACTGCAATACAATGATCATTATAAGTTAAATGTAAAAATACTGCAGGTATAGATAAGTCTTAATCTCAAATATTTCTCCTTCTTCTTTATTCTTTTTAATAGGCAAAATTCCTGTTCAATCTTCGGTATCTTCTACATAGTCAGTTTAGCGTTGTTCAGGTCGTCCAATGCTTCTTCTACCTATTAGTATCTATTAACGATTTATCTGGAAATATTTTTACAGCATGGCCAAGATAGCAATATACGTGAGCTGCGCGCAAACAGGAGGAGGGACGCAGGATTAGTGAGAATATATCTTCGTTATCAGAATCTTCACCCTAATTAATATTATATGATTCTATGGCAGCATAAAATAATGGCTCATTTGAAACGAAACCATACTCAATTTTCACTTTATCTACAATGTTTTTCCTCTATATTTCGGAAAATATTCCAAAGAACTTATCCTACAATTTTTGAATGGAATTAAATTACATTTCGTATTCCCACGTATTTTTTAGTGATGCCTAAATAAGCTTTATCGGGTTTACATCTGGATGATATGGTGGGAGCCTTAATACACAATGTCCCTTATTTCTAATGAAATCAACTGCAAATTTTACGTATTTTTTTACGTATTAGTTTATATATTGTTATAATGGCATACAGGTCTGGTCTGAGCATATTAGCAGGAAAAGAAATATTTCTAGCTTTTAGCCAATCTATCATTTAACTTTTTTTGATGCTAATGTTGGTGCTTTATCCCCTTGAGTATTATATTTAGGTGCATTGACCATTACGAGGACACTGTTGTGATGTAGATTACTTAACAATTTTTCTTATAACCAATTTTTGCAGCTGACAAAATTCATATTATTTCCCAATTTTGTTTCTGATTTCCTTCCCACATAAGATCCACCGAGAAAAACTGCTTCGTTCACTGCAGCCACAATGATTAAACGTTAGCCGTTTTAGATGGGTTTTTTAAGTCCACTGGACAGATTGGGATTAAATGCCCAATTTTTTGATAAATAGAATAGTCCCAATGACATTTGCGAACTGTAATTATTCAATAATAATTTTGTTCAGTATCACACCATATAAACAGATGGTAAAAACTTTATCTAATCCTTTAAGTAAGATTAAAATAATAGAGAGTAAAGAATACGAGTTTGGCCCGAAAGCATGTGTTTGGCGTTATGGCCAGTGGCACGCGTGCGTCGCTCATCTTTAAAGAAAGCGGTCTCTACGATTCTCGTCGGCCGGCACCAGTCAGTCAGCATTTTGCGTTTTAGTTTGCTTGTGCTTTGCAGTCAGTCAGTGTTGTTGATGTTGTGTTCGACTTAGAAGTGGCGGATAGCTACGAAAAGAAACAAAATAAATTATTGTGGGAGGAGGTACTTTTGGCTAGTGACGAAGACTTTTCCCCTGATATGAGTGAATATGCGTCTTCAGACTCTGGCGTGTCCAGTTCAGAAGAGGATCCAGAGATACCTAGATAAAAAATCAAGATTGTTCAATCTCAGGAGAAAAAATTTGCCTACACTTCCAAAGAACATTTGCGAAGTACCTCTGCAAGAAGAGTGGTGCTTTCTGACAGACCCACAGACATCTAAAAATTCAGTTCAGGTAACAGAAGCAGGAAATGATGCGTATGTCAGGACAGGTTTAATAAGAGTTCTTCTCTTAATTTCTACGCTTACTAGGTTCCTGTTATTTAGTTGTGTTCCAAGATATATAAACTCCGAGACCCCTTCGAATGTGTGTGCTTCTGTCACCAGATCTTATGGTGCCGCAATTTGTGTGCTGTTCGTAACCTTCACGTATTTTATTTTGGATACGTTAACCTGCAGCCCCATTGTCTTCGCGGCTTTTTCTAATGTTTCAAAAGCCTGTATCAAGTCTCGTTTTGTCCGTGTTACTATGTCAATGTTATCTGCGTAGGCCAATATCTGTACACTTCTATTGATGATCGTACCTCTGGTTGTTATGCCCGATTTCTCTATGGCTCTTTCTAGCGCGATGTTAAACAATAGACACGATAGACTCTCCCTGGCGTAATCCAGTACGTGTTTGAAAATACCTTGACACTCTGTTTTGTACCTTGACTTTGGAAGCAACTTTCGAAAGAGTTGCCTTTACCAATGTTATTAGATGCGACGGAATATCTAGTTCTGTTATGGCATTATAAAGTGCGCTTCTGTCTACACTGTCATAAGCACTTTTAAAATCTATGAAGAGGTGATGAGTATCAATTCCATATTCATATGTCTTTTTTAAGGTTTGTCTGAGAAGGAAAATCTGATCAATTGTTGACCTTTCTTTTCGGAATCCACATTGGTATTTGCCTATTTTTTCTTCAGTAGATACCTACTAGTAATCGATTATAAAGTATATAAGCCAGTACTTTGTAAGCCGTATTTAGGAGGGCCATGCCTCGATAGTTGTCACATATTAGTGGATACCCTTTCTTGTGAGTAGGTATTATAATACCTACATTCCAACTGTCTGGGAGTTTTCCTTCTCTCCCAATGTATGCAACAAGTTTTATTATGTATTTTTTTAGGACGTTTGCTCCATACTTGAACAGCTCAGGGGCTATACCATCTTCTCCAGGGGATTTGTTGTTTTTTAACCTTTTTTTGTTGTTTTTTTGTTGTTTTTTATTGCCTTGGCAATTTCTTCTTCTGTTGGTATATTATTTTTCTCCCTCTTATCGTTTACGTCTCCACTGTGGTCATTTATGTCAGTCACTTCTTGGTTGCCTATATTTAATTTCTCAGCAAAATTCTCCGCCCATCTCTCCACTATTTAATCCGGCTCATTGATAATTTCGGCTTTCTTACTTTTTATTATGGTTATTCTAGCTTTAAACTCTTTTCTATTGTGGTTCACATTTTTATAAAATTTTCGCGCTTCGCTTTGTGAATTGAGCTTTTCTAGTTCCTGTAGCTGGTTTTCTAATTGTTTTTTCTTTTGTTTTAGTATCTTTTTCTCTACTCGTCTCATCTGTTTGTACTCCTCTTGATTTTGTCTTCTACTTCTGTTTTGGGGTTTCCCATACGCCTGATTCTTTTTTGAGTTGCCTGTGCGCATTCCGCATCATACCATTCTGTCCCCTTCCTTTCTTGTTTCTTCTTTCCTACAACTGTTGTGGCTACTTCTTTTGTGGTGAACTGTAGGGCTCTAGTGAAATTGAATTAACTTTCATGTGCTTTCTTGACCAAACTGCAATGCCTTTACATTTATGTCGGAATCTACTCTATTGTTGCCATATGTATGTCAACAAATAAATTATTTTGCTGTTTACTTTTTTAATTAAATGCAATTGCAGAAAAACACTCATACATATGCATCCACTGTTTTCTAAAAATCACAATACGGGTTTTAAAAAAACTAACGATCTCCTACTAAAAGCATTTTTCATGCGATAACAAACATTGGTTTATTTAAGGGAAACCGCATATTTCGCGGCTATTTGTTCAAAAAAACGAAATCAGAAAATATTGTATGACATATAAATAGATTACCAGAGCTTGTCGCCACAATTCGTATTTTATGTTTCAAATTCATTCATTGCGAGAATGCGAGAACGACGACAGTGGGGATGTGTGATTTCAGTGAAAAATCGAAGATTCGCGTGTGAACAAAAGCTGAACATAAAATTGTTTTCATTTTGATGGTTTCAACAAAAGCTTTTCTGAATTCAGAGACAAAATGTAAAATATTTTATTTCTTAGAGATAAAGTTCACTCTCTCCCTTTATAAATATATAAGATAGATAAAGATAGTTTTCACAGTTTATTTTTGTCTAATCATATTTTTTAATGTATTACTATTTAATTAGTTAACAACTAATAATATAGGTTCAATTAGCAACACAAAACAAAATGTACTTACTCTAACAGAACTAATTAATAATAAAAAGTGTTTATTTTGTTGACAACTAAATATTGGGACATATAACGAATATTTATTTTTAAAACAGTGGCCGTATGACAGACCGCTTCGCTCTGTTGAAAAATATAATTCCAGCTATCATTTAATCTTACAATACTTGGAAGTAATCTATTTTGAGCTATTTGTGCAGCATTTACGGAACTTTCTATAAATTCGTATCCCTGAAACTGCCATGCAACCCCACATCATCACTCATTTAGAAAATTTTACGGTCCATTTCCAACAGTCTTTGTGATAAGCTTCATGCTTAGTGTGAATAACTCGTTTGCGGTGTTCACATACGTCGAATTTTGATTCTTCACGAAAAATTACTTAGTACCAATCTTCTATCGACAAACAAAGTTTAGATTTTGCTTAAATGAGCCTGACTTGCTTTTATATTGCTGTTAAAGGTAGCTTTTTGTTTGCATAGAAGAAAATATGTTCAACCTTACACAGCTTTTATCCAGATTTCTGATTCCAGTTTGAACACTGAATTTGACAAGAAATTATTTTAATATAAGGTTGAATTTTCGAATAATTAAACTTTGATAGTATACAAGGCAACTATCGAACACAGTGATTAATTCAATCTTGCCCAAGTACTTTCGATCAATAGATCATCTTCAGGGGCATTTCGTCAGTTGTGGCCTATCCGACATGAGTAGAATGTCATAAAAGTAAAATTGGACATAACAATACAATACACAAAGACAAATAAACACTTTAAAATTTTTAAAGGAGAAGCTACATGTTATACAGAAACCGGAGACAGAATGGGCTATAACATGTAGCTTCTCCTTTAAAAATTTTAAAGTGTTTGTTTGTCTTTATGTATTGTATTGTTATGTCCAATTTTAATTTTATGACATTCTACTCATGTCGGATAGGCCACAACTGACGAAATGCCCCTGAAGATGATCTATTGATCGAAAGTACTTGGGCAAGATTTAATTAATCACTGTGTTCGGTAGTTGCCTTGTATACTATCAAAGAAATTATTTGTAGAATATAGTTTGACGTGTGTTAGAATGTCCGGCTGCATTGTTTTTGCAGCCTAATTGTCTTATCGTGTATGGTTTTTAGCAGTTATTTTTATACTGTCCCATTTTTTAGTTTCCACTAATTTTTACATAGTTTGATGATCCTTATGGCAATAATAGGCTATTTGGGTTGTATAAAACAATATTATTTATGCTTTGTGATTATATATCATTTAAAATATTGGATGGGTCTTTGTCTGTCTGGCTGTGTCCATTTAGATCTCTCTTTTGCTCTTCTCCTCCATTGTCTTATGTTCATGGTTGTCTTTCACGTCATCTAACCAGCTCGTCCCGAGCCTTCTTTTTTTCCGTCTTCTTACCGGCTTCCACTGTATCATCTTCTTTGTCGTTTTCGTGTCTTCTTGTCGCTGAACATGTCCCAGCCATGACAGTCTTTGACTTTTCACAAATCTTACAATGTCATACCCTTCATTCAGTTCATTAACCTCGTCGTTTCTCCTGATTCTCCATGTGCCGTCTTCCTTTTGCACTGAGCTATATACTTTTCTTAGTATCTTTCTCTCGAATGTCCTGAGTCTTCATCTTTTTCGTCATTACTCAGGTTTCACAACCATAGGTTACTACGGGCCTAATCAAAGTTCTGTAGATAATCATTTTGTTTCCTTTGTCTAATAATTTCGATGTTACCAGTCTTTTATTAGCATAGTATGTACTACGATTTCCACTGGAAATACGTGCATTAATTACGTTACTTACGGAATTCTTCTGATTTATTTCTGTGCCCAGATATGTGAAGGTATCCACACGGTCAATAGTATAGTTGTCTATTGCTATATTATTTTAATTCTCAGGTGTTGTTTTGATGGTCATGTACTTAGTTTTTGTTTCGTTTACTTTAAGCTCTCTTTTTTGTGCTTCAGGATTAATTTGCTCGAACGTTTCCATTAGTCGTGTCTTGCTTCTACTAATAATGGCGACATCGTCTGCATATGCAGTAATTTGTACCGCTTTCGTGTTTATATGGCCATTTACATTGGTTTTTCTGATGGCTGCTTCAAGAACTAGGTTGAACAGCATGGTTGAAAGTGCGTCTCCCTGCCTCACCCCCATGGCTATGTCAAACAGGGGAGACAGTTCTCCATCTACTCTAACTGCAGCGTTTGAACCATACAACGTCATTTTTATGGGGCTGATATATTTTTTTGGTATACCTAGAGTTTGGAGATCTTCCAGCATTTGTCTCTTTTCACACTATCAAAAACTTGTTTAAAGTCTATATACATATTATATAGTTCTATGTGGTATTCATAAGCTTTCTCTTGTATTGTTCTAAGTATGGATATGTCTGTAGTGGCTCTATTAGGTCTGAATCCATTTTGATAATCACCAATTATATTTTCTGAGTATTCTGACAATCTAGTGTAGATAATGCCAGAAACGATTTTGTATATTACATTTAGCAATATAATTGGTCTGTATTTTTGGCATTCTCTCTTATATCGTTTTTTATATATTGGCTGTACCTATATACATTTTTTTGTTCCTTTGTTAGTAGTTCTCCGTCCTTGTCTTTGTATATTGTCAAATTTGGTCTAAATGACTGTGTGCTTTCTTTTATTATTTTATAGAATTTTCTGCTGTCATGTCTGTTGTTATGTTCTAGGATTTCTTATACTTGTTTGGCTTCTTGATAATGACTCCCATTTTGGAGCCATTATCAAGAGTGATACGGTTCGGTTCGAGTTTGGGGTCTCAATCTGCCTATTACCCTCACTTGAGACGTACCAGTATCGTCTTCTGTATAATAAATGCAAGAACTGTCTCTCGGCACTGAGGTCTCAATCTGGCTACTCCTCAGTGTCGAGTGACAGCCGGTCTTACCCTGTGTCGCTGCTTTATACTCGCTGTACGCGCGGGAATGGTATAGGCTGACGTGCTCTGAGCTGACGTGGCCTGAGCGGTGTGGGCGGGAAGTGGCTGAAGCAGGGGTCGCCATGTTGCCGGCAATCGTTTCGCGCAATTCATCGCGCGTATTTAAGCTGTTAGGCCGTTTTTCGATTTCGATACCTTCACGAATGATTCTTGATTTTAAGGAGCGGATGGGGGCGATGGTTTTTGTTTTTTCGAAATCTATTTTGTGGCCTGTTTGAATATGATGTTGGGCTAGGGCTGAAGTAGTATCGGAATGTTTGACTGATATAGAATGTTCGTAAATACGGTTATAGATTCGTCGGTTTGTCTGTCCGATGTATGTACGTGGGCAACTGAAACAAGATATCTCGTAGACACCATGGTCTTCATTAGGGATTTGGTTTTTTACGGATCTGACGAGATTGGACAACTTGGAGTGAGTAGTGAAGATGGTTTTGATGTTTAGAGGAAGAAGATTTCTACTGATTTTGTCAGTGACACCTTTAATAAAAAGTAGAAAGATTTTTGGTTGATCCGGCGGCAAGGTTTCTTTTTTTTTTGGATGGAATGGAGTTTTTGAATGCTCTTATTGATTTGGGTTTTGTGGAAGCCGTTTTGTAAGAGTGTTGGCCTTATTGAATTGTTTTCAGATGACCTATGAGTATTGTCGTTAAGTCTTATGGAATGAGAAATGAGAGTGTTGACAACTGAATTGAGTTGGGCGGGGGATGATGTGACTGCGCATTAAGATATCGGTTTTTATAAGTGGGTTTTCGGTACACGGAATAGGAGGAGTGTGAGGTAAGTTTTTCTGAATAAGAACATCAAGGAATGGCAAAGACGCTTCAGACGCAACTTCCATCGTGAATTGAATACTAGGATGTATTCCATTCAGGTGGGAGAGGAAGAGATCTAACGCGTCCTTACCATGAGGCCAAATGACAAAAGTGTCATCAACATACCGTAACCAGCAGGTGGGTTTGAGATTTGATGAGGACAGGACTGCTGTTTCCAAATGTTCCATGAAAATATCAGCTATTACGGGAGAGAAGGGAGATCCCATTGGGGCACCTTTGATTTGATGATAGAAATGATTTTGGAATGAAAAGTATGTATTAGACATGCAGTGTTTTATAAGAGATCGTGTGTCTTGGGGGATTTGATGTTAAGAGTCCAAGATGAAAATGGTTTCATCCATGGGAATGTTGGTGAACAAAGAAACAATGTCAAAACTAATTAGTATATCTGAGGGTGAGATAAAAATATTTTCAGAATATCAATGAAGTGAAAAGAGTTTTTGACAAAAGATGAAGCTTTTTCGGCTAGTGGTTGTAAGGATAAAGCGAGATGTTTTGCCAATTTCTCAGTGGGACAGTTGTATGCACTGATGATGGGTCTTAGAGGAACATTGGGCTTATGGATTTTTGGGAGGCCGTATATCTTTGGGATTCGGGATGACTTTTCTCTGGGTATAAGAGATTTTTTAATGTCTGGAGGTAGAGTAGACTTATTTATAATGGATTTGGTAGTTTTTTTTCAAGATATGTGGTGGGATCGTTTGGGACGCGTTTGTATTCTGTGGAATTGAGAAGTTCGAACATTTTGTGGAAATAATTAGAAGAGTTGAGAATGACGGTGGCATTACCTTTGTCGGCCGGAAGGATTACAATCTCTGGGTTGTTAATTATATATATATGTATATATATATATATATATATATATATATATATATATATATATATATATATATATATAATTAACAACCCAGAGATTGTTATATATATATAATATATATATATAATATATATATATATATATATATATATATATGTACACTAAAAAAGGATAATTCCAGTGAGTTGGGTGCATACCATATAGTTAAAAAACTCAAACATCGACGTAATAAAACACTTCTGTTGTGATTGGTATATTTAATTAAAATGTTAATAAAAATATTAAAAGTAAAATTTAGATACTGGTAAAAAAACGAAAAAAAAACATTAAAATTTTTTTTTTGTGGTTATGTTTGGGCCTAGGTGTCTAAAAATACTTTTGGTATTTTTTGATGTAGATGGTAACATGGTATTTTTATATGTTCTATTCAATAATCTTGGGAATATTGCGGAGAGAATTTTACTATCTTAACCGGCTAGACCGAAAATGATTTCTCGTTATTTTGACCGTGATGCCCCACCTGAGAAATCTGAAAAAAATCTATAATCTAATATATATATATATATATATATATATAATATATATATATATATATTATATATATATATATATATATATATATATATATATAATACTCAGATACCAAATGCAGGACAATTATTCCATATTTCAGAAGATCGAGAAGCCTTCGCAATGGTGATCGCCAACGTCGAATAGTTCTGATATGGCACGCGAAGAAGAAGATGTCCGTTGCCAACGTTGGCGATCATTCTGGCTATGATGACTTTGTTGGTTGCTATACGAAATAGCTCTGTTGAGGTCTTTCTATACCATGCTCTCAGGTTATCAAGTCGGGATATTCTTCTTTGTCCTGGGGTACTTTTTCCTTCAATTTTATTTCTCATTATATATGTCTTAAGTACTACAGCTTACGACTCTTCCCGATGTTGACCAAATCCGCAGTTGTGTTCATCCTCCGTTGTACTTTTTCATTGGCGACTTTGTCTATCCATGGTATCTTCAGTATCCTTCTGTATAACCATACCTTAAAAACCTGAAGTTTTGATAGAGTTTCCGTCTTTTCCAATGCGACATTTAATGCCTTGGGTATTATCCCACGATTCATTGATTATAATTCCCAAGTAGTTGTATTGTGAGACACGTTCAATTCTCATTTGGTTCACATACAGTTTTGTTCCAGGTATGCTTTCCTTGCTGATGATCATTACCTTGGTTTTGCTGGTGTTTATATCCAGTCCATACGTTCTAGTTGTTTCCGTTATTTTGTTCATTTTTTTTTTGTTCAAGTTTTGTAGCCCTTCTATGGTATTGGAAAACACTATTGTATCATCTGCATACTGCAGGTTATTGAGCTTGACTCTATTTATTGAGATGCCTTCACCAATATATTTTAGATCCACTTTAAAAATGTGCTCCGAGTACAGATTGAATATCAGTGGTGAAATTATGCACCCCTGTCTCACTTCCCTTAAGATTTTAATCTGATATTTATATTGTCCATCTATTTGCAGCACCGCTGATTGATTCCAATACAGGTTAGCTATTATTTTTAAGTCTTTTTCGTTAATTCCTGTCCTCTTCAGCACTTTTATCATTTGTTCATGCCTGACTCTATCGAAAGCCTTGTAGCCAATCTGGCATGCAAAAACATTACAGCTGACATCTCTACATTTCTAAAAGCTTCTCTTGTATCAACGGCGCCGGCGTTCACAAATCCAAACTGATGGGGCGCAGTTTGTTCCTTGCGTTTCCGGTAAATTTTTTGTGGATGACTTTTAAAAACAACTTCAGCAGATGGCTCATTCGGCTTATGGTCCTATAATCTTCACAAACTTCTGCTCCTGTTTTTTTGGGTAATGGTACGAACTCCGATTTAAGCCACTCTACTGGTATTTTTCCTGCCTTGTATATTTCATTAAATATTTCAGTAATTATTTTCATTTGTTCTGCATCTAATAGCTTCAACAATTCTGCAGAAATTTCATCAAGTCCCGATGCGTTTCCATGCTTCATTTGTCTGACGGCTGCCGTTATTTCTTCAGATAGGATTTCGGGACCTGAATTTTCTTCAATGGTGGGCTCTTCGGAACTTTCCAGCTATTTCCATCACCTTCCGATGAACATTAAAGTTATCATATCACACCTTCAGTCGAACATTGGGATCTTTCAGTTTTCTAACATCATACTTCTTCATCGACTTACTTGTAACCTTCTTTATTCTGACTTTAAAATTATCTACAACTGGTACACCTCCCGTCATATAAAATTGGTACACTTTTTTCCCAATGTAAATCTGTGTTCAGACTGGACACAATGGTTCGTGAATCAATTCGTTGTTGCCATCACAGATAACGGAATTTCCGTAAATTTAAATAAAACGTAAAACTTAAAAAATAGCGTTCAAAAATTTATAAAGTTGTAGATAGGTATTATTTTTATTATTAACAACAAAAAACCGTATGAAATAAATTTAATAACCAGAAAGAGAATTGAGTTAATGTAAAAAATGTTGAACGATATTTAAACTTAAGGCGGAAATACACCATTCAGTTCGGTTGAACAATGTGGACGATTCAACCAAAATTAACCATGTATTTTGCAATTCAATAAAAGCGTTCAACAAAATTGAACGTTGAAATGAGTTAAGATAATTTCTACTTTCGTTGAACTTCGTTGTACAACTCTGATGATTCATCCACATTGACTTGTCTATACAAGTTTTGTCGATTGTGATCGATTCAACCGTTTATTTCATCAAGTTAGAATCTTTTCATTTTGACTTGTGATATAATAATTTCCGTACGTACGTTTCGAATCATCCACATTGTTCAACCGAATTGAATGAAGAATAAATTGAAGCGTGTATATGTATGCTATTCAATTTGATTGAACAATGTAATTGAATCATCCACATTGTTCAACCGAATTGAATTGTGTATTTCCGCCTTTAGGGTATTGGCACAGGGCACATTGTATCTACATGTATCTACTGTAATTTTATACTTCAATTACTTACAGAACACAAACTGTTAACTGTATGTTATGTCAATAAGTTTAGTAACAAGAAAACTACCTAAAATAATTTATTATTTATTACATGAACGATAAATGTGAAAAACTAACATTAAACTTTATCTTACGTAGATTATAAACTATAAAATATCCGGGGCGAAAGACGCTTTTCAAAACGTGACATTATTCTCTTATAACTGTAAAAAATCCTCTTATAACTGAAAAATGTTGGTTTAGTATCTACATATGTTATCAGTGCGTGAAAACTTCCCGAACATATCCTAACAGTTAAACATAAAAATTAAACATAAAAAATATTGCTTGCCCTCAGTCAGATTTGACAAGTTCGTCAAAGTGAATTTATAAAGATGCCAGGTCATTTAGTCAGTTTGATAAAACGAGAATAATTTCAAAAATAGAAGGTGGTTTGTCTATTCGACAACTGGCTCAAGAGTTAAATAAAAGCAAAGCCACAATCCACAACATTAAAAAAAGATGGGAAAATGAGCAGACTTTGGATAGAAGGAGAGGGAGTGGGAGACCAGTTCTTACTACAGCCCAACAAGATGAAACATTAACTAATTATTTAAGAGCGCATCTCTTCCATACGGCAAGGTAAGCAAAAGTTAATACAAACTTTAATGCTTCTATAACTAGAGCATTAAGGAGAATTAGAAGAACAGATTTAAAAAATTGTGCAGCTGCTCGAAAATACAAATTTAGCGAGGAACATAAAGTAGACTCGTATTTGCTTTAAATTACATTTTAAATGATCCAGTCAATTTTTGGAACCGTGTAATTTTTACTGATGTATATGGTGGCCGTATTAGGGTTTATAGACCTCCTCGAAATAGGTTTAACTAAAACTATATTTTATGAAGTGATAAGTCCGGACGGTTCTCTATAAATGTTTGGGCTTGGATGTATAGAGGAGGTTTAGGAATGTATTGGAGAATTGAAGGACGATTCAATACTGAAACCTATTTACATATATTAGATAATGTGATGTTGCCATCGGTTAGGGAAATTTTCTTCAACAATAATTTTATTTTCCAGTATGATAACTGTTAAATCCACACAGCCCACCGTGTACGGGATTACCTTACGGAAAATAGCATTGAAGCTCTTCCATGGCCATCTAAAAGTCCAGATATTAATCCAATAAACGTTTGGGGACGTTCCTAGAAGATTACAAGAAGTGATTAATAATAATGGAGCTGTGAAAAAATGTTAACTTTTCGAATTGTAATACATATATTTAAATCCCACACTTGTTGACTGTAAAAATTATCCATTTTTTATTAATTTCAAATTAAATTTTAATTTTTTCCAGTGGGTTTTATTTACTGTAGTATTCCATAACTCAATACAGTTTTGTGCTACACTTTACGAGAAACCAATCACACCTCTCGATTTGAAATTAAACATAAATTTAAAGTCATATCTAGATTTATTATCTATCAATCAATGTATGGGTACTGAGATAATCGAAAATTTCAAAATTATTAGAATTTTTTAAGATGTATGTTTAAATAACTGTATAAATATAAATGTGACTGACTGATCGAGAATGCTCGATATTGTTTTAGTTTTTAGTTTACTAAAAACTTGCGACCTGTCGCACAGACCTGCTTTTAGCTGGTTAGATATAATTTTTTGTTGAACTGGCAACGTTGCCTTCGAAATTAGAATGACACATGTGATAAGCTCAACTTACACAACTTGAAAAAAAAAACACGATTTTCGGTTATAAGAGTTGTACCAGTTTTTTTATGACGGGAAGGGTACATGATCAGAATTTATGTCTGCCTCCGGGTATGTTTTGACAGATGTACAGCTGTTCCTATACCTCTTATTTACTAGCATGTAATCAATCCTGTGGAGATTTCCAGGTGTACAGTTTCCTTGGGTGTAGGTTAAACCAGGTGTTCATTATTTTTAATTGATTTGGTTCCGCAAAAATCTCCAACGTATCTCCCCGATCGTTCCGGTTTCATAGACCAAATGGTCCAACTGCAGATGATGTTTTGCTGGCCCCAACTTTGGCATTGAAGTCATCCATGACAATTATTAGGTCTTGCTTTTTCAACCTTTTCACGAGTTGATTAATGCTATGGTATAGTTCTTCTATCTCTTCTTCTGTTCCTTCTGTTGTAGGTGCATAAACTTGAATTATATTGATGTCGATTGATCTTGCTTTTAGTTGTATGAGCATCACTCTTGCTGAGATTGGGATGAAGTTGTCAACACATTTTGCCACTTCCATCTTACAAATTAAAAAAATGGGTTTCTACCATGATTAGAACCGAAAATATCGCCAAAAAACAAAAAAAAACACTTTTGTTAAAACAATTTTTTTTTGAAGTTTTGTTTGGGTCTAGGTCTGGTCTTGTTTGGAACTCTATATATATTATTATCATCGTTTAACTTGATTTGACTGCTTTAATTGATTTGAAACTGATCTGCTAGTACTTTTTGTTTAATATACTTAAAAATATCGTTAAAAGTATTGCAAAAATTAGAAACATTGAAAAACAAACAAGTGTGGAAATGTGGAAAAAAGACAAAAAAGTATTCAATATAAAGAAGGTACAATAATAAACTGTATCTGGAGATAAAATACTCAACTTGTTTATTAAAAAATATGAAATGAGTACAATAAAAATTAAGTATTTAATCAGCGTTTAAACTATAAATCCGTAGAAAACCTCGTAGAAATTTATTATCTTGCTTAACCAAGGAGAAATATTTCCCAAATCTATGCGAAAATACATCCTTGTATAATAAGCAATTAGGTCAAGCCGCAAAGTTGTTCGCAAATTTTGTCCAGAAGTTTAGCTCTACATAATAAACCCGCTAAGGATAATAATTTCGTGAACTAGGTAACAAGATTTCCCGGTCTGTAGGCAGCAAAATGAGCCGTCATTTTCCACTCGCTTTAAATATTTATTGTACCCTTTATATTATAATTGTACTGACAAAAGCTTTATGTACTTGTGTACTAATGAAATGCAGCAGCACAGTAAGTGTTTAGGAAATAATTTTGCAGTAGTCCTTCCTGTATAAAGAGTGTCTCCAAGTGTTTACATTATCCAAACGAAAACACCAAATGTTGAAGCTTAATTTATGTATGTCTGACTACAAAATTCAGTTCATTGCTATGGTCAGTTTACTAGTTCATTGCTATGGCCCTCAAATATATATGTACGTTTATAAATCCGTCTATAAAATAAGTCAACATAATCTATTTTAAAATCTGACGCTGTCAAAAGGATCGTCAGAGAGGGAGTTGAGGTGGTACTCTTAACCCACCCACACTTATGTTGGTGTAGGCCGTGCAATAATCGGGAAATAAGCCAATCCGAAAGTCTAGAACTGAACGACGTCCAATCAAATCCAAATTTAAACACTTTTTATAACCATGAACTCTCAAATCTTATCAATCCTCCAGACTACAAATTAATTTCTAATAATCTAAAAGCTTATTTCTAGAATACAATAAAAGCGATCACCAATAAAGCTTTCATCACCATTAATTAACCTTTCTGTTGAAATAAACCAAACTTTAATTGCTTCGTTAAATGCTTCATCCATTCGTCACAAATTCTTCTCGTTTCATCGAACTTTTTAAAGAGTTATCCCATCTTACTCTTAACATTCTAGCAAGTTTCACGTCGTCAAAACGATGGTTTTTCTAAATACCAAAGTTATTAAACGGATTTGTCAAATCTGAAAAACCGCAGAAATCACACCACATCCAATTACCTGTTTATTTTGGAACTGTTTGTCCATAAAATTTTCATATCTTAAAAAGATATTTATAACATATATTATAATAATAAAAACCATCGGTATTGCGCGTGAAAAATATCAAAAAAATTTGGCTGAAGCAAATTGAATTTCAAATGTCAACGTATCAGTATACGTATAAAAATGTATTTTCTTGGCTTTCAATAAAACAATTTTCTTCATTTTTTTAATCCGTCGTAACTCGAATAGAGAATTATCAAATGCATTGGACATGGTTTAGTTTTGTTATAAATGAATTTATTTATTACGAAAATGTCACTGAACCTCTAAACATCATACGAACAAGCTGACTTTTTCTTAGAATGTTTATTTTGGGACCCCAAAAAATATGAAAAAAAAAACTTGGGGAGACTGGTGTCGGTTGTAACAAATGTCACAAATTGATTTTTTTGTAACAAAGTTGAGCTTTGTTAAATTTTTAATTTATTCTAACCTGTACTAGGGACTCTATTACACAGTATCTTTGGCTCAAAAGCTGCATAAGTATTACAGAAATGAAATTATGACCCTTGTCAGGTTACCCTATGCGTTACAATTGACACCTTATTGGTGTCAATAGTAACAGAGCTGGTGTTGATTGTAACAGATATTATCCTATAGTATAAAGTAAAAATAAATTAAATATGAAGTAGTAAAAAATATATTTCATATTACAATGACAGAAAATAATAGATATGTGTAAGCGTTAGAAATAAAAATAACAACAAATCCTGGTAACATATTTTTACAGAGAAAAAACTAATCACTGTCAGATTCACAATTGAAGCAAATGTAGAATGGGCTTTTATTTGTACAGTTTAAATGTGCCCAGTGCTTACATTCTCGACATTGTAACCAATCTTTGGAGCTTGATGAATATCAACCACTGCATACCAAGCACAAAACTTCCTCATCGGAAGACTTAGAAGAATCTTTTTCGGTTGTTTTCAGGGGTGCTCTTCTCTTTTTGATATTTTTCTTCAATGGCAAAGCTGGCAAATATTTTTTCTTTGGATTGTGTTCAAGCTGAACTTTACGCTTGACGGTGTCCCTTTTATTCGAATTTTCTTCTTAAATCAACATCTTCTCTGATGTATCAGTCAGAATAGCAGTCTTTCGTCTCATTCTTCCTCTTTTTTTTGGGTTTGGTTAGGTCTGCTTTCGGCAATAGCTTATTATCTAGAGGCGAAATAAATACCGCTGGATTATTAGGCTTGGGTGATGGAGTAGTGTGTGTTTGGTGACAAGGTAGTGGATAGACCCGGTTGACTTTCCAAGTGACGGTTGTGTTAAACTGTAGGTGATTCTGGTTCATTATTTTCTATGTTTTCTTTATATAAAGGTCTTTCAGTTACAGTTGTTGATGCATTAAAATCACTATCGTTGAAAATCTCTCGATTGAAAGGCCAAATACTAGTTCAGGAGAAACCAGCAAGAATATTGACAGGCCTAGTGGCCAAAGGAAGTGATGTTCTTACAATTGAAGGCAAATCGTTTCCAGGATTATTTTTCATCCACTGATCACCAGCATTATTAAGATATTTCTTAAACGGATCATATACCCCACGATCTTAAGGTTGAAGCCTATGTGAAGTGTGTAGCGGAAACGAAAATAGAGTAATGAAATTAGCTCTTCAAAATTCTATCAGATATATCGAAATATGAAACGAGTGGTTGTCTAGCAATACAAGCACTTTATTGGCTTCACTTGGCGTTACGTGTTTGACAAAATGTTTCATAAAAACAAGAAATTCATTATCTTGCATCCATCCAGACTTATTTCCAGTTCCTATACACCCAACTGGTCCATTTCTAATAAAGTGGTATTGAAAACGTAATCGTGGGAAGACGAACATTGGGGGTACGGTATTTCCCACTGCATTAATGGCTACACATAGTGTTACTAGAGTTCCACGTTCCTGGGATGATATGGATCCTACTTGCTTAGTTCCTTTTACATCTATAACTTTGGATGGCTTCTGAACGGTGAAAACAACCGTCTCGTCAATGTTATCTATATTGTAAGGCTCAAAATTATATCTGTCTAAAAGAGTTGACAATTTATTAAAACAGTTGTTTACATTATCTCTATTACAATTGATGACTCGTGAAAGGCTAGTAGCTTGAGGTGTACGAAGACTTAAATTTGGATTTCGTCGCGTAAACGCAATAAGCCAGTCTTCACTTGCATGTTCAGTCGTGTTCTATTTTTCTGGGTAGACAGTCTGTTGCAAATTGAAAAGCTAAATTCCGTAAATCTTTTGTGATAAGTCTCAAAATACAAATCTACAGTAGTTTCGCAGTATTTAACAAGTTGTAACTCCATCTCATCATTAAATACTCTGTTGTGAGGATTATTTTTGTTTGAGTTTTCACGTAACGATTTACCATAGCGATATAAGGAAACGTGACACATACCATAATCTTTAGCCACTTTTCTAATAGATTGGTTAGTATCTATTACCTTCCTAGCTGCTTCGTCATAAATAACTTTTGGCGTTAATCCCCTTTCCGTTTTTCTTGGCCTTGGCTTCACCATTTTTCGTCGATCTAGAAAATAAAGAACTGCATTAAAAAAGAATATAATAGGTGTCAATTGTAACAAACGACACCGCAGTGTGTGTTACAATCGACACCAAGTTAACCTATTAATAAGAAAGATGATTTTTGTATACATTATGCCCTTCGTAGAAAAGGTGAGCTACAGTAAACGAAATTAAAGATGTTAAACAATATTGGTCTTACCAAGTTGAGTTTTGAACGGAAAAATCAACAATTTGTGACGCAACTAAAATGTACTTTTATGATGAAATACAAACATGTGCCTTGAAGTTGTGCAATAGGTTACGACTAACTCTGAACCTACAGTCGGTGGTGTGAGGTAGACATCAGTCTATGCATATTAGTGTGTTTTGATTTATTTCAAAAGATGGCGCAAATATCACTATTGTTACAAATAACACCTGTTACAATTGACAGCAGTTTACCCTACTATTCCTACTCCTAAAACCACCCATCGTAGGAAAAAAAAACGGAAAAAATCGATTTACCAAGAATCTGTGCGCCTTAGAAAAAAATATTTAAAATAAACAATTATCATTATCACTTTTTGTGTAAAATAAATCGTTCTCTCTCAAAAATATGGCTTGAAGCGGCGTTCGAAATCAATTTTATATAATATTTGTATCAATTTGACGGTAAAAATTCTATATCTTTTGATCAGAATGTTCTATCGACAAAAATCAAAAAGCATTTTAAAGGTGAAGAGAGCAGCTTTCTTATGCAATTGTCGCATTTTGCTGAAATTCATGTCAGTGTCTATAAAAGTGTTAAATAAATAAATGTTGCGCGGTTTTTGCCATTTTTATGATTCGTATGAGATCATTAAAAATCACTTATTTGAAATATGCCTAAAAAGTGCTGAATTTAAATCTTTACAACCTGTGACATGAAATTTCAATTTTAAGTTGTGGTGATAAATATAAAGAATTTGAAATATAAACAAAAAACGCAGAATTTAACGTTTTACATTACAAACAATCACACGTCACGGGAAATGCATTATTAAAAACAGTTTTGGCTGTAGTTTATTGCAGAAGTTTTGTTCTTAAAAAAACTCACTAGTGTAATTAAAAAAAATGTTTTTAGATCGTTTGTTATCTAAATGTTTAAATCCAGCGTTTTTTAAGCATATTTCAAATTTTTCATTATTTCATAAGCACATTTGTTGCCAAAATTCAAAACTAAAATTTCATGCTATAGGTTTTAAAGATTACGCTCTAGTAATCGAAACTTCATAGTGGCCAGTCAATAAAAGGGATAGGTTGTATTGATCTCGTGACAATCATAAAAAATGGCAAAAATCGCGCCACGTTTATTTATTCAACACCTGTATAAACGCTGAGTTTAGGTACTGCCAAGTTTAGAGCCTGGAGAGAGTCATTAAAGAAGCGATGGAAGGAAGAAAGTTTGGTTGGCCAAGATGTCAACAGGATGTCATATTGGTGGAATGCGGACATCGAGGCACTAAGAAATGAATGTATAGCAATGAGAAGAAGGTTAACAAGAGCAATAGGCAGAGCAGGGTTCATCCCTGAGGTCATCGAGAAGATCGAGGAAGAGTACCGCACAAAGAAGAAGGAATTGTACAGGAAAATCAGTACAGAAAAGAGAAGGCACTGGAAAGAGTTGTGTGAAAAGCTGGATGAGGACATTTGTGGTCACAGATACAAGATCGTCATGAAGAAGTTCCATGCGTATCCTCCTTACGAAATGCCTATGGACAAGAAGCTTGAGGTAACACGAGAGCACTTTCCGGACGGCAGCCGGCAGCCGGATGGCATGATGTATGGAGGGATGAAGGAGCTGAGCGGAATATTTATTGTACAGTTGATAGGCCTTCCAATATACCTAACGTTTGTTGACTATGAAAAAGCTTTTGACAGCATAGAACTATGGGCAGTGGAAGAAGGGCTAGTTAATTACCGAATAGATTTACGGTACAGAATGTTAATCCATAATATATATCAAAACTCAACTATGAGAATTCAGCTAGACAGAGATTTGCAAACTCCATTAATTATAATTTGTATAGGTGTTAGACAAGGGGATACAATCGCACCCAAACTATTCACTCTGGCGTTGGAAGACATTTTTAAATCTATAATAAAGGGATTTGTAGAAACGGAAAATATTTAAATCATCTAATATTCGCCGACGATGTACTGCTGATAGCAACAACTATGGAACAACTACGAATAATGATTTCAGACCTAGAAAAAACATCTCTCGAGAAAGGACTAAAAATGAATCTAAAGAAAACTAAAATAATGACCAATACAGAAGACAGATCAGTAATTACCATAGGTGGAACGAACATAGAACACGTCCAAGAATATATTTACTTAGGACAAGCTATCAGAGCAGTCAAAAGTAAACAGACTAAAGAAATAATCAGAAGAATAAGAATGGGGTGAGCTGCATTCGGAAAACTCTCACATACTATCAAAAACCAATAAATACGTTTAAAATTAAGAACGAAAGTATTTAACACATGCGTCCTACCTGTTCTGACATATAGTGCCCAGACGTGGACGTGTACCAAGAGCAACTTAGATAGAATAAAGAAAACTCAAAGAGCTATGGGAAAACAAATGTTGGGAATATCGTTGATAAAAAGAGGAACGAATACATAAGATGCAAAACCAAACAACAGACGCTGTCGTACATGCATTGAAATTAAAATTGAAATGGGCTGGGCATAACGAAAGTTATCAGGATGGAAGATGGAATAAAGAAATTGGCCGCTGAAGACCATATACTGCAAAAAGGTCAAGAGGTCGACCGCAAATGAGATGGAAAGATGACATTGAGCAAAGCGCATGTCCAATGTGGAAAAGACAAACAGAAGACAGAGACAAAGACACATGAGACAACACATGAATTGATTTTGGCCTATAGATAGACAGATAGAAATAGATAGCCAGTTTTCCAACAATCTTGAATCCGGTTTAGAAGAATAGTCCCCATGTGCAATAATAATCCCACAAATACAAGTAATTTGTCTCGAGTAACATCTTTCTACATTGCAATATGTGATTTTACTTTTGTATTTGGTTTGATTTCATCAAGAAACTGGTCAGTCAATAAATATCTGAAATTATAAAATGAGCTAAATATTGGTACTAAATTAGTAACAAAAAATTTACCTAAAATAATCAATGGGTTCATTTCCTGGAACAATTTCAAGTAAACTCTCAGCCGTTGTAAAAGGAAAAAATTTCATATATCCTAAATCATTCTTTCATTCCAATCCTTCTATGTTTTTTGGTCGATAAACTGTTAGTTATTTGCTTAATTGTTCGTGTATATCGTTTTCTGAGTCTGAATGCTCGGAATTATTAGGTAAAAACTGGTCATCACTGTTACAATCAAAATCAGAATCCTCTACACCATCATCAGACAACTCTTCTCCAATATTGCTAATAATTCTGCCTCAGATAAAGGTCTTTTATTATCGTATTTACCTCTTTTAGAAAGTGAGGGTCCTGCTAATTCTGTATCTCTATATGTCATCATTTTTTAACTACTTAAAACCAAAAACAAAAAAAAATCAAAACCGGGTACAAAATAATATTGATAATAACCTTCGCACAGTGCCTACCCTTCAGCATTCAAGTTAAGGCCGAACTAATTACACGACTTGTAAAAAATCTAGACATATAACTCGCTGGTGCGTGAATGGCACCTTACTGATGTAACCATATCACGAGCAGGTACGTGATCGGCAGCGAATGGGTTAAGAGAACTTAGAATTTCCCAGATCGAAAAATGCCACCTTACACCCTGAGAGGAAACAACCAACTTGGCTGTTACCTCTCAGGGCAAAATCTGATCTGTCTCATCTGATCTAAAGACTTCTCTTAGTTTTCCTTAAGCTGCTCATGTTAGTCCTATTCTCCTGTTTAACTCTATTGTTAGATTGTCTCCTCCTAATTTAATACCCCAGATGTGGCCAAGACACTTATAGGTATGTTTAATTTGCGTTTCATTAGTTGAAATATTTTTGGCCAATACATTATATCGGCATTATAAAGAGTTTTTATAGCTTTTGTGACGCATTCGCCTCCTAGTTTATCATTTCACTTACAATGCCATCTTCTCGAGGTGTTTGGTTTTTCTTCATGAAACAGTATCATTTTGTTTGATAGTCATTAAGATATGAAAGTTTTTGTTCAAAATTTACTAACTACAGATTTATAATATGTGCCTTTTCGTTTTTAAGTTTAGGTGTTTGTGCTTGCTTTTGCCATTTGCTAACAGCGCGCGAATAATGTGAATTAGGCCTAACATATTATTTCCCTATGACTTATTTTTAACTTCCTGCAATCCGGATCGTTAAAACGTACCTTAAAATGTTTACTCGACAAATATTTCACAATAAGCAACTAATTATGCTCTTTGTCTATGTATGGAAAGTAGGCCGGCATTATTATTGCACGTTTACCATCGACAAAAAGAAGTAAAGGTAAATCCTCAAGATTAACGAACCAGTTTCATATAATAATCTCTCATCGTAATCTTTAATCATGGGCCGTACTAACGGATACATATTAATCGGTTTAGTACAGCTCATTTCGTATTCAAGCAGTATATTTCGAGCGTATTATGTAGCAACACTGACTATTGAACATTTTGTGACTCTCCAAATAATAATGGATTTTCATATTGCTCTTTTGACGTTTGGCGTCCGTGAAAACGTACGAAGTATATCATGCGGAGTTTGAAAAATAGAAGTATTATACAGTTGTTATTTTATTAACGTTAAAACTGTCCGTAACAATTAGTTTTATTGTACGGGGCAAAAAATGTTGACTTGATTTAACAGATTCGAGAATATATAGCAGAAAAGAAATAGTGTGAAGAATAAGTGGAAAAGGTAGAGATGAAGCAATGGTATGTATACCTTTGATGTAAATACTGAGGTCGTTATAAAATAAAGATAAAGAAAACTAGGCTCCAGCTGTAAAATTATGGAATCTATATCCAGATCCGAGAGCCCTTGTCGGATCGCGGATTTCGATTTCCTCCTCCTTCATGCCACATTCATTATCAGCCGTTTTGAGTCCACCGCTGAACATAGGCCTCCCGTGAATAATTCCATTACATCCGATCTTGACCACCCTGACTCCATTTGTACTGGATGCGCTTGATGCCGTCTGACTACCCTGTTACAGAAAGTCCTCGATTACGATAAGCATCGTGTCTAGGTCTCCGTTCTAAAATTTTCTTGGCCCATCTTCCATCTCTGACACTGGCAACATTTAACTCTGTAATTCTTTTAACTAGTCCGTTACACCAGTTTTTCTTCTATTTGATTTGAAACTCTCTCTGGATCTGAGAGATATATTCAACATTGAGCTCTCCATTGTTCTCTGTGCCACTTATATCTTATTGATGACCTTTCTGGTAAGGGTCAATGTTTCTGCTGCACACGTTAGAACTAGCAGTACACATTGATCAAAGACCTTTCTTTTCAAGCAAATGGAAATAGTTCATATAAAGACGTCCCTCAGTTTTTCGTAAGCTGCCCATGTTAGTCCTATTCTGCTTAACTGTGCTTGTTTGATTGTCTCTTCCTAATTTAATCTCGTGGCCCAGATACTTATAGGTATAAACTTGTTTAGTTTGCGTGCTATTAGTTGAAATATTTTTGGTCAGTACAAGGTTGGCCATGTATTGTGTTTTGGAAAAGTTAATTTTAAGGCCAGCTCGTGTAAAAGAGCTTTGAAGGTCTTGAAGAAGTTGACAGACATGATCTACCTGGTCTGTAATAAGGACTATGTTGTCTGCAAACCTCGAGTTATTTAAAAACTTTCTATTTATGTTGACTCCAATATTTCCTGAGGCATATCAGCCATCAGAATAGGCACAAGGAATGTGAGAAATCTCTACCAGCCCGGTAAGATACAAAACACCATACGTGAGATGATAAGGCTCAATATACCAGTTCTTGAGATAAGCAAAATGCGGTGGCCGGGGACTGGTAAATGTAACATAAACGACTACGATGTATTCTATTTCGGAGAAGAAGGTATTAACTACCGGAATGGAGTAGCATACATTGTACATAAACAAGTCTTTTGCTGTATTAAATCTGTAAGTTACATTTCGGACAAAGTCATCGTGACACTCAAAACCAGGAGATATAAATCTGGTGAAATAAATATAAAAAGGTGAAAGAAGTAACTGGAACATATAGATCAACTGCAAGTAGTTTACTTGATAAACAAGGAAATATTATAGTCAATGAACAAGATAGATTAGAGAGGTGGAAAGAATATATTGAGGAGCTGTTTGATGACGATAGAACAGAAATTCAAATCGAAAATATATCGACTGGCCAAACATAACACTCGATGAAATGGAAAGAGCTATAAAGCTATCAAAGCACAAGAAAGCAGCTGGTCCAGATCAAATTCCAAGCGAAATAATCAAACTACTCGACAATAAGGGTAAACATTCTCTTCTAAGTCTCTTCAATAAAATATACGAAGCAAGATATACACCAACAGACTGGCTACTGTCAGCATTTGTATTGATACCGAAAAAAAAAAAAATGAATGAAAAAATGAAACCGAGTCATGTACTGAAAATTTTCCTAAGAATACTCCTTCTTCTTAAGGTGCCTCCTCCATTACTGAAGGTTGGCTATAACTACAGCAAATTGCTCTCTATCTTGAGCTGTTCTTAGTATCGAATGTGTGTCCATACCTGTCCAGTCTCTTACATTCTTCAACCAGGAGCATTTTATTCTTACTGGACCTGTTCTTCCTTCCACTTTCTCTTCCATTATAAGTCGTAGGAAGTTGTATTTTTCTCCTCTGTAAATATTTCCTAGATAACTCAATTTTTTACAGATTTTTTACAATATTTAGGAGTTCTCTTTCAGTACCCATTCTTCTTAGCACCTCGTTGTTGGTCACGTGCTCTGTCCAAAAGATCTTCAGCATTCTTCTAAAAACCCACATCTCAAAGGCTTCTATACGCCTCATACTTGTAATTCCGAGAGTCCTTGTTTCCACTTCGTATAGCAATATGGAATAAATAAACGTTTTCACAAATTGGTATCGGATATCCAACGATAACATAGAGTTTATTAGTAATTTTTTCATTCATTGAAATGCGGCCTAGCATATTCTATACGAACACATATTTCGACCTCGTGGTCAAGATCGTTTGTTATCCAGCAACCGAGATACTGGAATCTTTGTACTGGTTCTATATGTTTGTTATAGATATGAATATTAATGTCGACATTTGGTGCACGTGTAACATCTATTACTTTTGTTTTATTTGTGTTTATATTTAGTCCCAAGTTATCTCCCTCTCTCTTTATGAAATTAAAAAGTCGTTGTAAACCCTCAGTACTGTCCTCAATAATGACGGTGTCGTCTGCGTATCTTAATGCGTTGTTTACGTATTCTCCGTTGATTTTTATTCCTTCTTCAATATTTTCGAGGCATTTTGAAAGATCTTTTCTGAATATATATTAAATAACAGTGGAGAAAGTACACAGCCCTGGCGAAATCCTCTTTTTAGTGGCAATATTGCTGTCAGACGATGTCTATTTTGATCGACGCTATTTGAATATTCCACTCGAGAATTTACAACAAAATAGAAGTACAACTAAGTTAAACACAATTTGGTTTCAGAAAGAACCTTGGAACTAGAGAAGAACTTCAGTTTGCAGGTCATGGTTTAAAGATGTAGGGATATTGAACAATCAGTATATATGTGGTTTATCGACTTTGAAAAGGAAAAGGCCTCTGACCGAGTAAACCATCACAAACTTATAGGTGTCTTGCAACAGGTGGGAATTGATCAAATCAAATCAAAAATTTGTATTGGCATCAATGTGCAAACATTGATTCTATCGCCTCTACTTTTTAATATCTACTACGAATTTATTTTCACAGAAGTCTTAGTTGAAGATACAGGCATTAAAATCAACGGAATTAATGTTTACAATCTCAGATATGCAGACGACACGGTAGTTATTGCCTCCAATGAAGAAGACCTGCAACGACTTATAAATAGGGTAACCGAAGCATCTGATGAATATGGGTAAAACTTAATACTTCTAAAACAAAACTTATGGTTGTCAGCAAAACGGAGTTACAACCAACGAACATCAGAACGCATGGAATAGAGTTAGAAAGAGCCCACAATATTACCTATTTGGACGCATATGTTAACGATAACT
Organism: Diabrotica balteata; assembly: GCA_918026665.1. Classification (NCBI taxonomy): domain Eukaryota; kingdom Metazoa; phylum Arthropoda; class Insecta; order Coleoptera; family Chrysomelidae; genus Diabrotica; species Diabrotica balteata. The sequence goes on from OU898280.1 coordinate 90,892,005, forward strand.
GGGATATAAATAAAGAAATAAGAATACGCAATAGAGCCGCCTTCTATAAATTAAAGAACATTCTAATTAATAGAGATATTACGTTAAACCTTAAAATCATATTATTATGCTGCTGCATATTCTACACATTATTGAATTGTATGGAGAGCTGGATACGTATAGAGACATTAATGAAAAAATTGGAGACCTTTGAGATGTGGGTTTATCGACGAGTATTGCGGATAAGTTGGTTTTATCGAATAAGAAATGAAATAGTTTTAGATTCAATTAAAAATTAAATAGCCAACGTTCGATAATCGGACAGAGTACTGGAAGAAGAAGAATTTTTTTTGGTTCAATTCATATGCATCTGGACTAGTACTTTTGCATAGTTCGAATATACAGAGTGACCCAAAAGTCTGAAAACGGCCAATTATCTCGTAAATTGATAGTTATAATTGTACAAAATTTGAGGTACACCTATTTTGGGATACGGAGATTCCATATTTGATATTTGCAATGTTGCCAGATTTGCCGTTTCTCTGATATTATTAGTAACTTTGGTTTTTCAAATGCATCACCCTGTATATTCACTCATTATTAGAATCTTCTATTCAATACGAGTTCAACTATATGTAACACCTATGATTTTTTATAGTCTGGAAGGTCTTAAATACATAAAACAGAAGTCTGCCAACGCCTAATTGTTTCAATAAATTTTTTGATACTAATTATTTTCAACTACATTAAAACGTAACAATTGATAGATTAGACCATTTTTTAACAATAGTTACGTTATTAAGTGTTCAAAATGTGCTCAATTTGTGAGTTGACAGTACCCTAATCGATGGTAGAATGCGTCTACCACATTTCTCCATGATTGTCTAGAAATTATTTGAGATTAATCGATAATTCGTTGCCTTTGCTCTGCAAGACTTGGCTGGTTAAGTTTGTAAACTGAATTTTTCAAGTATCCCTAATAAAAATAATCTTTATGATTGAAATCGGGTGAACGTGGAGGCCATTCAATTCTACCTTGTCTACCAGTAATCCGTACGATAAGTACGGAAAATATCTCATCTAAATAACGCTGAACATTTACACAACTATCTGACGTTAAATTTCCTTCGATAAAAAATGACCCAATTGACTAAGTACCTACTATACCTGATCATACATTTAATTTTTGGGGTCTGGTATGGTTTTCACGCATTCAGTGTGAATTTCATATGAGTTTAACTATTCAATACGAGTTCAAAAATATGTAACACTTATGATTGTATGTAGTCTGGAAGGTCTTAAATACATAAAACAGTGCAAAATATGTAGATTTTAATAAATTTAAATATTTAAATGTAGAATGCTGTGATATTGACATTTGTTCACGATTTACATTATAAACGAAAACTGACAGTAGTTGTGTTTCGAAAAGTTCTGCAATTTAAATTGCTTCTCTAAAATGCCGTTCTCTAAACCGTTCTCCTATTCATAAGGCGACGGTACAAAAAACTGTAAAGCGATTTGAGAAATCTGAAGAAGGTAAAGATAGATGGAAAGAGAAAAGTTTTGTTGAAGATCCACATACATCCTCAGGCAGGGTTGCACAAGTACATGATGTAGGTCGTTCTTCAGTCTTACGTATATTACGTAAAAATAAGTTTAAACCATACAAAATAAACTTATTGCAAGAATTAAGTGAAGATGACTTCGATCTTAGATTAGAGTTTACTGAGGTAATGATGGATAAAATTGAAAATTATTAAAATTTCGTTAACAGAATATGTTTTCCGATGAAGCAATCTTTACACTGTGTGGAAGTGTAAATCGACACAATTTAAGGTACTGGAGTGACGCAAATTCACACTGAATGCGTGAAAACCATACTCAAAGACCACAAAAATTAAATGTATCGTCAAGTATAGTAGGAACTCAGTCAACTGGGCCATTTTTTATAGAAAGAAATTTAACGTCAGATAGTTGGTGTAAATGTTCGGCATTATTTAGAGGAGATATTTCCGGACGATAAATTGGTAGACAAGGTAGAATTGAATGGCCTTCACGTTCACCCGATTTCAATCATAAAGATTATTTTTATTAGGATACTTGAAAAATTCAGTTTACAAAACTTAACCAGCAAATCTTGCAGCGCTAAGGCAACGAATTATCAATGAATCTCGAATTGTTTCTGACATGGAAATGAAGACGCATCATACAGATTAGGTACTGTCAACCATTAATTGAGCACATTTTGAACTAATAACGTAACTATTGTTAAAAAATGTTCTAATCTATCAATTGTTACGTTTTCATGTAGTTGAAAATAATTAGTATTAAAAAATTTATTGAAACAATTAGGCGTTGCCAGACTTGTGTTTTATGTATTTAAGACCTTTCAGACTACATAAAATCATAAGTGTTACATATGGTTGAACTCGTATTGAATATGAGATTCCAATAATGACTAAATATACAGGGTGATGCATTTAAAAAAACCAAAGTTACTAATAATATAAGAGAAACGAAAAATCTGGCAACATTGCAAATATCAAATATGGAATCTCCGTATATCAAAATAGGTGTACCTCAAATTTTGTACAATTATAACTAGCAATTTACGAGATAATTGGCCGTTTCCAGACTTTTGAGCCACTCTGTAGATAACGTAGAACAGATACATGTGTAGAGCTAACTAATAATTTTAAAGTTGTAAAAAATAAGGAGTAACAATTATTTGTGAAAGTCAATATCAACGTTACAATAACCTATACAATAAAAACATAAATAATATTTATAGGTCCTTATACGTCATAAAAAATAATACCAGGGTGGCTTCGTACGGCACTCAACATGTTAAACGATCAATTTTCAACAACTAATTTATTGATAGTTGGACTTTTCCACTCGTTAATTATCAGTGACTGGGCTAGCATTAAGGCCATTATTATCCTTTAATAACTCTTGAAAGTTCTAAGAACAAACAAGAGTGGTAGTTTCTTAAAGTTGCCGTTTTATCTTGACTGAAATATACTGGCTTCTCCCTGCATCTACTAATTTTAACTTCCTTCAAACTCTTGATAGTTAGAACAAACTTCTAATTTTTAGAGCATAATATTTCACAATCAGCAACTTATTATGCTCTTAATGTTTATCTATACATAGAAAGTTTACCAGATTTATTATTTACAAGTTTTGTAATTAAATTAAATCATACAATGTATATTGTTCAGTGGTATAATTTCAAAAGACTAATTACGGGAAAGTTAAGAATTGCCTTAATTTACAGAACTACGACTTGTAAAGACTGTCTATATTTTTTTAAGATTTTATATATTTTATTTTTATATTGTATCGTTTTTTATGTATCAACGATCTTCTTGTTCCTTTTCTTTATTTCTTTTAATGGTCGTCTGTGGTTCTTTTTTTTAGGTCATCTAATGCTTCTTTAACCTTTTGGAGATTTGTCTCGAGATATTTTTATTATTGAAATTTAAAAGAGAAATTCCCAGTGGTTAGATGTATGTATGTATGTATGTATGTATGTACAGCGTTAACAGGCCTTTTAGGCCCATTGCTGGATGGATAAGTTCCATCGTTTTCTATCTCTGATTCCCGTCTCTCTGACATATTCCATAACTACATCTCTCCATTTCTTTCTTGGTCTTCCTCTCTTTTTTTGCCCTCAGGTACTCTCCAAGCAATATTCTTGATTAGTCTATTACCTTGCTTTCTTTCTAGATGACCGAGCCATTCTAGTCTACGTTTCTTTACCACTTTTGGTATTGTAGGGTTAGCATACAAAAGGTACACTTCTGCATTAGTTCGTCTTCTCCATTCTTCCTCTACTACTTTTCCACCAAATATTCTGCGAAGTATCTTTCTTTCCATGCTTCCAATGTGTTCTGTATGATTTTGTTCATAGTCCATGTCTCGGCAGCGTATAGCATTGTGGGTTTAATTATAGTTTTGTATACTCTTATTTTTGTATTACGATATATATCTTTGGTCTTAATTATTTTGCTCATGGCTCCTGCACACCTGTTGCTCTTGGTCAGTCTCAGGTTGATTTCAGTTTCTTCCTTATATGTCTGATCAATAAGAGTACCTAAGTAAATATATTCATCTACCTTCTCGAATTCTACAGCTGATCTATTCTCCACCTCCAATTTAAAGGATCCCCTGGTATTTATTCCTTTTTTGCTCGAGATCTCCATGTACTTCGATTTATTAACATTAACTTTCAGTCCCATTTTAGAGCTTTCCCGAATCAGTCTTTTTGTTATATTTGATAGTTCTTTTCCATTTGTTGCAATGAGAACCACATCATCAGCGTATGCTAAGCATTGGTGCTCCTTGTATAAAATAGTTCCGGACCTATTTATCCCACTAACCCTTACAATTTTTTCTAAAACTATATTGAATAGAAATGTAGACAACGGGTCTCCTTGGCGAACACCTTTTTTCACTTTGAATTATTCTGAGACTGTACCGTTGCATCTCACAGCACAAATGGTTTGTCTAATTGTCATTTTTACCAATCTTATTATTTTTTCTGGCACTTGGAATTCTTTTAGAGTTTCTATTAACTTGTTTCTGTCTATTGTATCATAGGCAGCTTTGTAATCAATGAAAAGTACTTGTGCTGAAATGTTGTATTCATAGCAATTGATCAGGATTTGATCGGTTTTGATCTTCCTTTCCGAAATCCTCCCGGTATTCTCCTAGATTCTTTTCTCTCTCTCTCCCTCTCATATATATATATATATATATATATATATATATATATATAATATATATATTATATATATATTATTATATATACTAATGACAGTAAACAATGAGATATCGGATATCAACTTTTATATGTCAGTTCGTTAATGTCTGTGTCACGTTTTACGTTTTGGTAAGTCATATATATATAAATATTTTACAATATCTGTTTGTCCTTATATATACACATTTTAGAATCTTGACAAAGGCAAGGGTTTTCTGCCGAAACGTTGATTGATTGCAATGGAAAATAAAATCTAGTTCCACATGTAACATATCTTTATTGAAGCTAAACCCAAGAAATATTAATTTTATATTATATATATATATATATATATATATATATATATATATATATATATATATATATATATATATATATATAGCTCCTGCACGCATACCGATTGAAAATATTATATGCGAAGTGGAAAGTTCAATAACCAATATACCATCCGACACGGCCGAGACTATACGCCAAGACGTGTCACGCATATTACGAACAGCTAAACCGCCAAAACGAAACTTAACACACGAGGAAAAAGGGGCATTAAATTCACTTCGCAAAAATAAAGAAATTATTGTACTTCCAGCTGATAAAGGCAATGCTACGGTGGTTATGAATGTCATAGACTACGATCAAAAGATGAAAGATATTCTAGACGATCCATCATACGAGAAGATATCGACTGACCCGACAACATATCTAGAAAAAACAACAAAAGCAAAAATACAAACATCTAATATTAATAAAGAACATCATTTTCAACTTATTCCACGGGAAAAATCATCGAGATGTCCAAAACTGTACGGTCTACCAAAAGTTCACAAGGATGGATTACCACTACGACCAATAGTGAGCTCCATCGGATCACCGTTACAACCACTGGCAAGGTTCCTGGCTGAAAAGCTACAGCCTTACGCAGAAGAAGCTGATTCCTACGTTAAGAATGCAGGCCACTTCATCGAGCGTATAAAAGATGTTACTCTTGGGCCGGGACACTTGTTAGTAAGTTTCGATGTTGTTTCACTTTTCACCAACGTTCCCATCAATGAATCCTTGGAAATTATAAGCAGAAAATACCCAGTACCGGAAGATACCCTAAATTTGACGAGACACTGCTTAAATAACACATATTTTATATATGGTGATCAACGGTACAAACAAGTTGAAGGGGCACCGATGGGTTCACCGCTATCTCCCGTGATAGCAAATCTTTTTATGCAAGACATAGAGGAACGGGCAATAAGAACAGCAGAATATAAACCCAAACTATGGCTTAGATATGTGGACGACACTTTCATCATATGGACACATGGAGTAGACAAACTTACTGCATTTCTAGAATACATTAACAGTATCCATCCCAAGATCAAGTTTACGATGGAATTAGAAAGTAATCAACAACTACCTTTCCTAGACGTCTTAATAATAAAGAAAGAAAACGGCAACATTGGATATACAGTGTATCGAAAACCAACTCACACTGACAGATACCTACATGCAGATTCACACCACCATCCTGCACAATTGAATTCAGTCATAAAAACTCTGACTATAAGATCTGAACGACTAACAGACGAAGAACACAAGAAAGAAGAAATGCAGAAAGTTACAAAAGCGTTAAAAAACAACGGCTTTTCCACACACAGAATCGAAAAGGCACGAAGACCACAAAAAACAACAAAAGAAATAAAAGAAGACGAAAAACCGATTGCCAAAACCACTCTACCGTATATTAAAGGCACAACAGAGAAGATAAGCAGGGTCCTGAGAAAACACAAAATAGAGACTGTCTTCAACACCGACAGAAAAATCGCAAACATATTACCATCTGCCAAGACAAAGATTCCCCTAGAAAACCAAGGAGTATACAAAATTCCCTGTGGAGAATGCGATAGAGCCTATATTGGACAGACAAATAGAAGGATCCAAGTAAGACAAGAAGAACATCGCAATGCCATCGAACGAAAAGAAACGACGTCATCCCTAGCCCAGCATTCTTTAGCTACAGGACACAAAATTGACCTCAAACATACGGTAATGTTAGCGAATGTCGAAAACAAGAGGAAGCGAATTATCAGAGAAGCCATTGAAATAGAAAAACAAGAAAATAATTTAAATTCTCGAGACGATGCCCAAAGATTGCCAAAAACATGGAAACCAATTATCCCGAAGAATAACGCAAGAACGGAATCGACCAAGACCCCGCCCACTGACCTGCGCACTGGACCAATTACAAGAGCGCGCGCAACGCACAGTAACTATAAAAGCCAGCTGCCTAACACCCGTAGCGTCGGGTGAGACTTGCTACTGTGCAGACGTGTCTAGGATCACAGTCTAAACCAGCTACGAACTTCTTACACGCTAAGGTCCCAGCGACTGACGGCAAACTGTCGTCTCCGGGCGATTATTAGTAAACGTAGGAAATTGAAATGCATCTCGGTGCCATAACCATGTTTACTAATATCTCTAACTATTGCGCAATATTATGAAATATTGCGTAGTTAGCCGGTACGCTCTAATTTGGTCATTATCTTGTAAAAGACAATGCTACAGGTGTTGTGGGTACTTTAGAAATAAAAGACACAATTTCTAAGTAGAAAAAAACTCAGCGTCAGAGTCTTTAGAACTTTTCAGAGCCCTTCAAAGTGAAGAGCCCTGGGGCTACCCTCTAAGGGTAAAACCAGACTGACCGTAAATCCGAAAATGTCCCATATTTAAAGTAAAATTAACTTTTATATGAAACCTTTTCGATTTTTTAACCAATTAAAATTTGAATAAAACTCCAGAAGGAAGGGCGATGAACATCGAGGTGCGTGATTGGTGGCACCTGATGACATCCCCCCTGCTTTGGAGACTCTGAGGCTGATAAAAAAAGCTGATTTTTATTAACAACCTAAGAAAAACAATTTTTTTTACAATTCATAACTATAGAAAAGAAAAAATGCAATAATTATATACAAAAAAATGGATATGTCCATATTGTCAAATGTACTTACAGTTCTCTAAGCACTTACACTCGCGTAACACTCGCGAAACGCGCACTAGCACTGCACAAAACACTCACAGGCGGTGGTCGGTGTTGTGGACAGCATCTGCAGGTCCATCCTCGGCGATGTGGTCGGTTGTCGGCTGCTAACATCCCGTTCTAGCCCTGTCGGTACCTTCTGCATGTCGCCGGTGGATCGTAGGCGAGTTTTACCTGAGCCTCCGTGGTGACTCTGGACCACATAATGGTAGGGCAGGCAGGGACTGGCTACTCCGGGGACATCCATCGTGCATCAGGTACGGCGTCGAAGTCGGGTGGCTCGAAAAATCTAACACATCGACGGTTTCAGGCTGCAGAAGGTGGATATCGGCATGTTAGCGTGTAACTTACTAACATCCGATGCCTCTCCCCGCTGTTTTCTTGAGTGGTTTTGATGCAGGCCTCGTGTCGGAACTGTTGTGATGTTGGATCACTTGGAGCACGAGACTCTCTGACTCTGAGTCGTGGTGCGTTCGATTTTGTTGGGCGCCATGTCGTCTCTGGAATTAATAAGCCATGGAAAAACGTAAAAGCAACTATGTGCATTTCCTATGGTTATTAATATCGCCATGATCTAACATTGCGCAATATTTCATAATATTGCAATGTTAGTCCAGGACGCCCTTTTGGGGCATTGTCTTGAAAAAGACAATGCCTGTATGTTTTATTAAGGTTGTGGAAATAAAACAAACATCTCTGAAGGAAAAAAAAGTCAACATCAGAGTCTTATTGGTGGTGTTGAAAAATTGCCGAGTCCTTCAAGTGAGGAGCTCGACGGCTACTCTCTGAAAGTAAAACCGGTACTGACTAGAGATCCGAAAATGTCCCGTATTTAAAGTTATTTTAACTTTTATACGAAACTCTTTCATTTCTCAACCAATTGAAATTATTAAAAGTTAAAAAAAGGAAGGACTAGGCAAAGTCGAGACGCTTGATTGGTGCGTCTGGACGTCACCCCCCCCGCTTTGAAAGGCTCTGAGGTTGATAAAAAAAACTTTTGATTTTTATTAACACTCAAAGAAAAATAAAAATTTTTACAAGTCAAAATGGTAAAAAATGCTTAAAAATGAATAAACTTACGCCCGATTTCATAATGACAACCTAAAGTACACTTTAACTAATGTTCACTTTACACTAAAGTGCACTTTAGTGTCGCACCCGGTTTCATAATACGTACTGCTCTTTTCATTAGTAAAAGTCAACTTTAGTGTTTAATTTGGTAGGTTGGTATCGTGTTTGTGTCAATTTTGCCGGGTTTTTGTCGAAATCTAAATAACCTCGTATATTTTTTGTATCTTAAATTGTTTGTAAAAGTTGTTAATTGTTTGTAAAGTTAAAGTTAGTTGTTAATTGTTTATAAAGTTAAAGTTAGTTTTTAATTGTATGTAAATTTAGTTATTAATTGTTTATAAAGTTAGTTGTTAATTGTTTATAAAGTTAGTTGTTAATTGTTTGTAAAGTTAGGTATTAAAAGTTAGTTGTTAATTGTTTGTAAAGTTAGTTGATAATTATGTCTGCAGCGAAAAGAAGTCGTTCTGTGAATTTCACGAAAGAGGAGGAACTTTTACTCATTGAGGAAGTCTCTAAGTATAAATCAATTATAGAATGTAAAACGACAAATAAACTAAATTGGAATGAGAAGGTTAGTTTTTATTATATATATTCTTGTTTATATATGAAAAATAAAATTTACATTTGTAGGAAAATGCTTGGAAAAAAATTGTGGCTAATTTTAATGCAAAAAATTTTCATGCCAGGACACTGGATCAAGTACGGGCCAAATATGATAATATTAAGAGCAAGGCAAGAAAGGAAGTTGCCAAGTTAAGATGCTACCAAGGGGGGACTGGTGGCGGCCCATGCACCAGTTTTAATTTAGGCACCAGTACAGATGCTGTACTGGATTTGATGAATTTAAAAACTGTGATGGGTTTGAATGCAGAATTTGATTCTGATTCTATTGAAATCAATAAAGTAATAAGTTTAAACAGGTTTTTTATAACATAATTATTCATTTTAATTGTTTTAGGATATACAAAATGATGTTGGAGAGTTATTTGAAATGGATGTCAATAATGTATGCATATTTATATAAAGGTTGTATAAATCTTTTCTAACACACTTTTTTTAGATCTTAATTGTTGAAGAATCATCAACAACATCAAAAGATGAACTTGATACAGACATGCAACATAGTGATAACAATACAGACTCCAAAATTACTTTAGAAGTACTCGAACAGGTAGTAATGATGTAATAAAAAGGTACAGTAGTAATTAAATAATTCTTGTTTTTAGGATTCACCCAGAAAAAAACTGGAACAAGTATGTTCCTGAAAAATTAAAAAAAACAGCCCATCAAAAGCTGAGGCCTAAAGTATTAAATCCTGCCATTGAGGCAAAAAAAAAATATTATGAACACAAGCTAGAAATATTAATTGAGGACAATCAAAGGCAAAAGGAAAAGGAAGAGAGGGAAAAGGCTAAACATGAGAGGGATATAAAGGAACAAGATTTAAAAATTAAAATATTAGAAATAGAATTAAAATTAAAACAAAAAATTTTGGCTCAACAAGATTTATAATAAATATAGTGTACAAAAAGTGTTGTGTTTTAATGTCCCTTATATTCCACAAGTAGATTGAAACTATTCAAAAAATTTAAGAACACAGTACAGAAATTGTCGAATTAATAAATATGTACAAAAATTATAAATATGTAAATTACTGAAATTGACCATCATATCTTATAAAATTTATTCTTGACAAAAGTAAAAGTAAAAATAGAGCTAATACATTTATACATAATAACATAAGTAGATACAATTATAAAAATGTAAGCTACTAAAATTGGGGATCATATTATCCTATAAAATTTCTTGACAAAGGTGAAAGTAAAAATAATACTAATGCATTTATTCATAATATATATAGGTACAATCATTAAAATATAAAATTTATCTCAATAAAAATGAAAATAAATCTAATACATTTATACATAAAAATATAGGTAGAATTATACAAATGTAAATTTACTGAAATTGAGAATCATATCTTATAATTTTAAATCTACAATTCTGCAAAATGCTGTCTAATAAATAATTCACGATAATGTCTTGCATTATCGAGATTTCCCTGAAATTGAGGCAAATTATCTTCCTGTTGATCTAGATTAAGATCTACAGGAAACAAGTCTCCATTTTCTATAGCTATGTTATGCAGTACTGCTGTAGCTACTATTACATTCATAGTTACATCCAAATTCAGCCTCATTCCGTTTCTTAAAATTGGAAACCGTCGTTTCCATACCCCGTATTGCCTTTCCACAACATTCCTGGTTCTTATGAGAGATTCATTGTAAAGATTTTCTGCTTCTGTTCTAGCATCATGTAGCTGGGTCATTAAATATGATTTTATACCATAACCACTATCACCAACTAGTACAAATCTACCAAAGTTTCCAGCTTCAAATCTTTGTTTTATGCCACTATTGTTAAATATTGTTTGATCATGTACAGAACCAGGCCATCGTGCGACAATATTTCTAATTTTTAAACTAGAGTCACTAATTGTTTGCACATTTAACGCAAAAAATCCTTTTCTTGAACGATATATTTCTGCGTCTACACCCCCAGGAGAATCTATTCGTATTAAAGTGCAATCAATTGCACCTATGCATCTTGGAAATCGTGCAATGGCATAAAAGGCTTCTGCAGCTTGGACCATTTCATCATTTGTTTCATACATTTTAATATACTCTCTGCTTAATGATGCAATTGCTGCAGAAACTCTTTTGATAATTCTGGATGCTGTTGCCCTTGATATACCCATGTAGTCAGCTACTGATACTTGCATGCTTCCAGAAGCAAAAAATCTTAATGTCAATAATAATTGTTGGAGTGGTGTAACAGCTCCTCCCCTAAAAATATGTTCTTATTAATATTTTTATCTATACACATTTTAACATTGTTGGTTTGACTTTTTAATGATTAATGTTAATGTGATAATAAATTTTATTATATCTTAACAGTATTACTTACCTATTTGTTGGAAGTTTTATTAAATGTTCGATTTGTTCCAGTAAGGACATAACTGTTTCTTTTGTCAGTCTAAATCTTTCATAAAAACTTACATCATCATATTGGTTAATATAATTTATTCTTTCCCTATAAACTTTAGGGCGGCGGACATATATAAATTCATCTTCAGAAGAATCTGAACTTGTAGAAAAATTCATTATAAATTTGAAAAAAAAAGAATGTAAACAAACTTGTAACAAAAGGATATAAAAAATTTGAGGTTAAACTGTTTATTAGTTTAGTTAAAGTGGACTTTACGGAGTTAATTGACAGATTTCTACCATTTAACTTAAAGTGAACTTTAAAGTAAGGTTACAGTATTATGAAACTGAAATTTATACTTTAAAGTGAACTTTACTTTAAAGTTTACTTTAAATTGATTATGAAATCGGGCGTTAATGTCTTTTAAAAGTTTCTACTTACAGTTCTCTAACACATACACTGCACTCGCGTCGCGTAGCACTACACTTGCACAAACACCCACTGGTTTTTAGGGTTGTATCTCTACTTCTTCGTACTCTTAAATTTTGACCTGGAGACTTCTCCACATTTACTAATTTGCACTTTTGATCTTTTATGACTTTAGGTGTGTAGATTAATCGTATATTTTATTTCAGATTCTTAGTTTAAGCCTAATTGGTATAATTGTCTTATAGGTTGTATCTAAAGCCAATTATCCCCTTTTTCTTACAGATTCTTAGGCTTAGAATCTTATTATTACTATTTAACATTTAATAATTGCTTATTATCTTCTATTGCTAATAAACTTTATTGTGTGTGTTTTTAAAACTCCCTTTAGCTTTGATAACTGCTATATTATTATTATAAATAAACGTTATTTAGGAGTTTTAACCCTACCTCCCTCTAATATTTGCTTATTACTTTATTACCATTTAATAAACTTTATTGGTGAGTTTTATTTTCTATTAACATCACGAGTACGTGATACAACCCACATTTATCCTTAGCTGAGTGACCATAGACATTATCTATGGCCACTGACCGGGAATATATTCCTAACCAGACATTTATTTTTCGACGATATTGGGTATGGCTTTCAATAATATTCTCAGGCTTTTTTGTCGACCAAATCCTATAATTTTGAACATTTGGTTCATTATTTAATGTAAATGTACATTCATCACTAAACAAAATGTTTTTTAAAAATTGTCTGTCAGCATTAGCCCTCTCTAACATTTCATAACAAAATTCCGCTCGTCTTTCAGCATCTCCTTCTCTTAGTTCTTGATGACATTGGAATTTATATGAACGGAATTTATTCCTTTTCAAAATTTTTAAAGCCGTAGAGTTATGAATATTTAACTGATCTGCAATGGTCCGAGAACTTATTCTAGATTTTCTACAACTGCTGTTAATACATTTATTTCATTTTGATTTTCTAAATTTTTTGGTACTTCAGCAATATTGTTTGTACAGGTACAATTAGAAATCACGGTCCCAGTATTTTCAAACTTTTTTAAAATCCTTAGAATTGTTGAGTGACTTGGAATTGGTCTATTGGGATAATTTTACGCTAAATAAAGAACTGACAATTCGCGCACTATTGCCAGAATAAAACATTTTTATTATTGCTACTTTTCTCCTCGACTGAATACATTTTTTAATAAACTATGTTGTTTTTTTTAAACAATAAATCACTAAATTAAAATTTGGCAATTCAAATAATGTCAAATATTATAAACATAAATACGACCAAACGCAACATGTCATACACATTCTTGTACCTTGTGTTTAAGGGGTGGGCCTAAAAAATGTTTTATATTTTTACAAAATTTTGGGATACATTTAATTCGTAGAAACAATTTTAACATTTGGTTTTTAATACATATTTTAGTTCTTTACAAATAGTTTCCTATGAATTTTGTTGTAAAATAATTAGGGAAGCAGGAATTCAACAACTTAGAATTTCCCATTGAATTTCCTATGGACCGTTTGACGATTCACCACCCTGTATATATATATATATATATATATATATATATATATATATATATATATATATATATATATAGCTTTTTGGGACATATAACATGTAGTTGTTGACGTTCAAAATTAAAATATTCTTGCAATAGAGAATAATCTCAATAAAAGACTCTTCCTCGAGATGGCATTTATCACCCAAATGGATAAACCAATAAATAAGAAATCAGATGTTGAACATCTGAGTGAGATTTATGCTTATCTATTACATATCGAAAAAAACAAACATAACTATTAAATAATTATTTTAACACAACATGTAATTTCAAAATTTTCAAAATCCAATCAATAAACAACTACTATATTAACACCACAGAACTAATTATCTCCTGTTACACGTCAATCAATCTTCTTCTTCTTCTAGTTCCATGACCGTTATCGATCGTTGGATATCATGTTGGCTACCATATTCGCTATCGTGACTTTATTGACAGCAGCTCTAAATAACGATGTAGTTGATTTTCCATACCATTGCCTTAGATTTTTCAGCCATGATGTTCTTCTTCTACCAGGACCACGATTACCTTGGATCTTTCCCTGAATGATCAGATGTAAAAGATCATATTTTTCAGGGTGTCTCATAATATGACCGAAGTATTCCAGCTTGCGTTTCTTTATTATATTGACCAGTTGTGTTGTTTGGTTCAGCCGTCTAAGGACCTCCTCATTTCTAACTCTGTCGACCCAGTTTATTTTCAGTAGTCGTCTGTATACCCACATCTCAAAGGCTGTCAAGCGTTTTAAGCATAGCCTCAGTTAGGGTCCACGCTTCTACTCCATACAGTAGGACAGGAAAGATGTAGCAAGATATCATTCGAACTCTAAGGTCAATGCTAAGATCATGACTGCAAAGTACGTTTCTCATTTTTACAAAGGCAGCTCGGGCTTGTTCTATTCGGCTTTTAATTTCTGCGGTTGGATCCCAGCTCTCATTGATATTACTGCCGAGATACACGAGTTTCTCTACTCTGTCCAGTGTGGCATCTCCGACTTTTATACCGTCATGATGTATATAATTTTGTTTGCTAACTATCATATATTTAGTTTTCTTAACGTTGAGTTTTAGTCCATACTGATCACAAGTCTGCTTTATTTTGTTCATTAGATTTTGAAGGTCTTCTCCGCAATTGGCAAGGACTAAGGTATCGTCGGCATATCTAATATTGTTGACGGTTACTCCATTCACAATAATACCTTCGGTTGTCTCCATCAAGGCTTCCTTAAATATTTCCTCCGAATATAAGTTAAAAAGTAAAGGCGACAATATACAGCCTTGTCTCACTCCTCTTTTTATATTTATTTCATCCGACAGTTCTTGTTTAACCTTTATTCTTGCCACTTGATGCCAGTATAGATTTGTAATTATTCGTAGATCTTTATCGTCCAATCCAGCTGTTTCCAATATTTCTAGCATTTTGTTATGTCGGACTTTGTCAAAAGCTTTTTCAAAATCGATTGCACAAATATACACATTTTGATTTATATCTCTGCATCTCTGTACTAGCACCTGTATACTAAACAAGGCTTCTCTTGTACCCAAGCCACTCCTAAACCCAAATTGAGTATTGCTAATTCTGTCCTCTAACTGTCGCTAATTCAATCAATAACATTAGATATTTGGTATTTCTAGTACTTAACCTTAATGACTGTCTGCGAACTAAACGTTTTTTGTTTTTGTTTTTAATTTATATTGTGTCATTTCTAATATTTTAATTTATTAGTATGGCGAGTACTTTATATATTACCTCTAATAAGGATATTCCTCTATAGTTTGCGCATTCAGTTCTATCTCTCTTTTTGTGTATAGGAATTATAATCGACTTATTCCATTCTTGAGGTATTTCTTCGGCATCCCATACTTCTAGTATTAGCTCACCAAGTTTTTTTACTAAGCCCTCTCCTCCATATTTTATGTTCTCTGTCACAATGCCGCTCTCCCCGGGGCTTTTTTGATTTTTCATATCTTTTATTATTTCTTCAATTTCTTCTCTTGTGGGCTTTGGTATTTCTTCTATTACTATTTGAGGTTTAGGAACATAAGAATTTTCTTCAGTAGTCACTTCGTCATTTAGCATCCCTTCGAAATATTCTTTCCACCTTTCACATATTTGGTCTTCGTCCACTATCAGGTTTCCTTGCTTATCTTTTACATTCATCGTTCTTCCCTGGTACCCAGTTTTAATGTATTTTACCTCTTTATAAAAATTTTTTATTTCATTTTTCTTGTAATTTTCTTCAATGCGCTTTATTTTATCATCCATATACTTTCGTTTCCGCTCCCTTAGGATTCTCTTTACTTTTTTTCGTTGTTCGGCATACCTTTCTAGGTCGTCTTGTTTTTGCGATCGTAAACTTTTTAACCTCAAATCTGATCTTTCTTTTAACTCTGTTCTACATTCGTCATCGAACCAGTGGTTTTTTCTAAGTATTTTTGTTCTTGGTATGTTCTTCGACGTAGCTTCCTTTATAGTGTTTGTCATTTTCAAGAACTTTTGTTGTATGTTACTTACAGTAGTACTATCTTGTTTGGCGTAGTTTTCTTGTATATCCTTTTGATAATCCTGCGCTACCTCAAATTTTCGCAGTTTTTCAAACTTAAATTTACGTTGCACTTTCTTTTTCCGTTTATGCTTTTTAATTATTGCTTCTCTCATATTAATTCTAACCAAGAAATGATCTGAGTCTACGTCAACCTCTCTGCACGTTTTCACATTTGGTATTAAATTGGCGAACTTCTCTTGTATTAAGATGTTGTCTATTTGATTTGTTTCATTTGATCCCGGAATTTTCCACGTACCTTTATATATACTTTCTCGTAAAATGGGTACTCATTATATTTATCCTGTTTTCAATTGTGAATGTAATTAATCTTTGTCCATTATCATTTGTATTTAAATGTTTACTTTCACCCCTGTTATGTTTTTATATATATCTTCTCTTCCGACCTTTGCATTGGCGTCGCCTATAATAATTTTAATATCTTGTCTGTGCATTTCTTCATACAATGACTCTAATTTTTCATCAAATTCATCTTTCACTTCTTCTTTTTCTTCTGTTGGAGCATGTATATTTATCAGCGATATCATGTTCTCTTTTCCTTTAATTCTAATTGCACACATTCTGTCAGATTTTACTACGAATCGATTTACCTGCTCCACGTCTTCATGTACCAGAAAACCCACTCCAAAATTCCTATTATCGCCTCCACTTGTATAAAACGTGTATGGGCTAATCTTTTCAATGTTGTTTCCAGTTAAATGTGTTTCCTGTATTGCTATGATATGTATTTTATATTTTTTAAGTTCTTCTATTAGGTTAATTAATGCTCCCTCCTCGTACATTCCATGTCGTAATATTTAGGTACATATTCTTCTTTTTTATTTTGCTATTTATGTTCAAACTCATTTTCCTGTTCATCGCTAGGGTCCGTTGGCATAATGGGCCATCTTTTGCTTTTTCCACTACTATATGCCGTTTTTTTGGGTCCATATTTGCTAGAATTTTCTCGTTTGAAAGTACCATTTATGGCCCATACCCATTTTATGCCATCCACAGTTAGTTTTTTGTACCCTATCTTCACATTTTTACATTCAGCTCTTAATTCCTTGCCTTTATTTACGATTTCCTGCCTCATGTGTCTTTCTTTTTCGGTCAGGTCATCGTTGATGAAGATCTTTTCTCCAGTAAGAAATCTGAGTTTGCTTTTTTCTTTCATTACCTTAATTTTTTCGCCATAATCCTTCATTTGTACCAGACATATATTGTTTTTTAACTTCATTGCAGTTTCCATTTCGACATCCTCTTTTAGGTGCTTTTGTATAACAATCTTTAACGTTATTTTTTAAGAGTGTTTCATCTATTGCGTTTATTGGTAGACCCGTAATTACTATGTTATTTCTTTTCATCTGTTTTTTCAATTCTTTCTACTTTGTTTTCAACCTGGGTTAATTTGTTTTTTGTTTCTTCCAATTTTTGATTTATCTCTATATTTTCTTTTTTCAGCGCTATCATCTCTTCTCTATATTCCTTATTTTCGTTCCTGATTTGTTTCAGTTCCCCCATTATCTTCTTGAACATGCTCATAACGTCGTCCAAATCATCTGAATCTTCTTCCTTTGGTTTTCTTTTGCTTGCGGTTCTGGCAGTTTTTTTGCTCTGCAGGAAAGGTGAAGTTGACCCTCTATCTGTTCTCTTCTTGCCTTCTGACGCGTTATCATCACTGTCCGTGTACATCATATCTGTTTCTAAGGACCGCGAAAGGAACTAGATTCGCTTTCAACCGCTCAAAAATCCAGTTCCTATCAGTCCTCAGTTTACAGAACTATTTTTAACTTTGGCAACGTCGCAAAACTAACGGCCAGAGTTCCACCAGTATGACTGTTTCGAGTTGTAAATAACCTTACTTTTATCACTTCAAACACTAGTTTTTACCGAGAGCGAGTTTTTTTCCAGAAATTTCTCACTGTGAAATTACGAAGCCTTTTTACATTCACATATGTAAACAAACCGTAAATTATTTTTCGCTACTAATCGCAATATTTGGGATTTTAGTAGGAGAAAAATAAATTTACCTTTATCTGCTTAGTACACCGTTGCCGTCCCGGTTAGCTGTATACCATATTTTAAATCTCATGATTTGAATGAAGTAAAATGAAGTAAAAACTCAGATCAACAGTAGTGAAAAATTTCTATAAACTAGTTGGAACTACCCACATGAGGTGAGATGACCCTTAAATTACATAATTAAATTATTAAGACGGTCGATGATAAAGTATTACATTTTTTAAGGGAACGTACAATTTCCTAGCTCTAAACGAGGAACTTATGAGAAGGAACTTATGAGAGCCTCTGAAGATCGTCTTCTTTTTTTGCTACCAGAACAGCATCATCTGCATAGCGTAGGATTTTCACCTCTGCATTCCCTGTTGCGTTCTGCACATACAAAATATAACGCATATCTATATTACAATTGGAGTCATCAGAAAGGGGAGAGAATATATTATGTTCAATCTAGAACGTGCTGATTTCTCCCTTTCGCATTGGGTATGTATATTCCCATAGAAAAATAATAAACGAGTAGACTATACAGGGTGAGTCATAACTATTGGGACATAGATTAAGGACAGGTTATTTGGACTAAAATATGGCTGTTGGTCCAAATATGGACCTATAGCGGGTTTCCTATGGAAATTATTAGCGGGTTGTGCTCAGGACTTCTTGGTGGCCATTGAAAATCACTGCCTCTGCCAATCCATCGTTGAGGTAATACGTCATTAAGATGATTTCTAACAGTTAATGAAAAATGAGGTGGCGCTCTATCCTGCATAAACCACATTTTTCTTCTTACATCCAGTGACAGATCATCTAAAATATCACTAAGAGTATTTTCCAAAAAGAATAAATAAGAATATCCATTTAAATTCGGAGGAAAAACATAAGGCCCTAGTAGTTGGTCTCCTATAATGCCACACCAAATATTCAATTTAAACTCATGCTGAAAATGTCTAGCTTTAATAGCATGCGGGTTTTCTTCTTCCCAATAATGACTATTTCGCCAATTAAAAACCCCTCGTCTGGTAAAAGTTGCTTCATCGGTGAACATAATATTCTTAATAAAGTGTCTGTCATTGCGATGTTTATTCAGAATACGTTGGCAAAACTGTAACCGTCGTGGAAGATCTGTTGAAAGTAAATTTTGAACAGGAGTGAAGTGATAAGGATGGAGGTTCTCTTTTTAGAATTCTAACAATAGACGACTAACTTACTCCTGTTGCTGCTGATAGATGTCGTGAACTTATTTCAGGATTATCATCTACTCGAACCAAAAGTTCATCTTCTTGACTAGGTGTGATTTGTTTCGGTCGACCACCCCGATTTTTAATCTGAAATGACCCAGTTTCACATAAACTACGATATAATCTTGCAAAAGTTTTGAGCTTTGGTTGCCTTCTGTTTGCGTATAACATTTCATACCTTCAGTCTGCCGAGCGACCGTAAAAATTTTTTTGTGCGTACATGCAAATCATATCCTGCATTTCTTCATTAGTAAAATGATTGTGACGAGGCATTTCAATTTAAAAAAGTAATGATTACTTTTAAAAAATGCAACATTACCCTACACTGTCACATCAAAAATAATTTATTCTGAACAAATGAGATTTACCAACAACAATGATCTGACAGTCCAAAGCATAGTTTTCATAAATGAAATAATATTTGAAATCCTTTTTTAAGACTCTTAGCAGTTCGACTGCGTTTTTATCGGAAACGGTTGAAATTATCATGTTTAAACAAGAGTACCAATTTTACGTAAAAATGATGTTTACGTCATATTTTTTAATAAAAATTACTAACAAGTTTCATCAGAAAAAGTTTAAACTCAATTTCATCATTAGGAATGATCCACGTGGCGCCCTCTATGACAAAACGTAAAATTGTAAATAAAATACTATTTCTTGTCTAAAATTATGCCTCTGTGCCAATTTTGATAGCAATTTATAAATATACAGGGAAACTATTAGCAAAAAACGAAAAACAAAAATTAACTTTAACACCCTGTATCTTTTTTCTCAGCAACATTTTATTTAGGCATATTTGGCCTAATAGCCATATTTTGGTCCAAATAACCTGTCCTTAGTCTATGTGCTAATAGTTATGACTCACCCTGTATAAACTCTAGAATCAAATAAAAGCCAAACATAAATAATATACATACATTCAAATATAATAAAAATATAAAGAGCTACAAATTAATTGCGACGTGACAAATATGTTAAAACCAATATTTATTTGTAGCCAAGAATAAATTTACAAAAGAAAAGTGTACAGGCGACAATCAATCAGACTAACATCTCAGAACTGGTAAACAAACATGGATACATGTAATGATATAATTAATTGGTAGTAAAATGAATCAGACACAAAATGCAATCCAAAACAAATCAATGAAATATATTATATATAAGTATTAATAAATGCGATATGAGAAATATGGAAATACGTGCTTGGCAGAGGAAGGCGATGAATAGGGACGACTGGAAAAAAATTCTTGGGGAGGCTAGGACCCACGCAAGGTTGTAAAGCCAAAATGGATGATGATTAATAAATGCAGTTCAAAAGGAAAATCAGTAATACACTACACATTCAATTAATAGTAAAATTAATATAATTTAGTAAAATCAGCACGTAAATTGTACGCACCAATAGTGATATTAATACAATAAAATAAAAAACCCACTAGGAAACTAAGTTCCTGTAGCTGGCTGTATACCATGTATCACAAAAATTTTTATTTCAAATCCTTTATAAAAGGTATATAATAAAATGCCCAAACGGGCTATCACAATTACATTACAGAAAGTTTTCAGAATGTTAATTCCATCATCAGTGTAAACCTGAAAGCATATAACCACTTTAATTAAAAAGAACGTTGAATTTAAAATGTTGACTAAGGAGCAAAATGTGGTTAATACTTACGGAGTATACATGCTATGAGCCACCAAAATATATGGGATAAAAACCCGTTAAATGTTACAAATTTATGGTTGTTTTATATTATTTATAATTACAAATTAGGATGTTTAAATGTGCAGAGGTTTACCCATCCAGGTGCGCATTGTTCGTCCTTAGTAAAATGGTTTATGCACATTTATTGTTCCCTCAGTTTGATCGGTGTTGTGCCACCTACTGCGCAAATCGCTCGATGTAGAGTAGATGTCTCAGCCTGAACCTGAAAATAAGTTCTTAAATTAGTACTCTGTTTTTCTAATTGCTCACTTATATCCATAACTCCCCGTCCTCCTAAATAACGCGGTAATGTCGTTCTTTCTACTGTACTTCGAGGATCGTGTTTTTGTAGCTTTGTGAGGTGTATTCGTACTTTTTGCTGAAGAATATATATTATTATTATCTTATTATTGGTGAGATTTTAAAGCAGTTGTCGAAGAAATTATTATAAAATGAATCTACACATTGATATTTTTGCAATAAGCTCTCAGCTGCTCTCATACATCTGCATACTACTAATTTAAAAAACTCTCTTTGTTTCGTTTTAATGTCTGTTTAAAAATCCACAGATCCACCTTATCGCATTTCAACAGAGCTATTACTAAAAATAACGATTCCACTTCGCCGCTGTTTACCCTCTCACCCTCGCGTTGTTATTGCCTCTTTTCAAACAAGCTGTTATTCTACTAAACTGATGGTTCGTCTGAAAACATTTGTAATAGAGCAAATAAGAGCTTAATCTTGCAAATCTGTTTAATTTTTAATTTTCAGTTTCTGATAAAATGAACGGCGAATTCAGTAGCGTAACAGAAAAAAGTCAGTGGTTTGTTGAATTTTAGGAGGGGATAATAAATATTTAATTTATTTTCTATATAACCTTTTAATAAAGAGGATTTTATTCCTGGTTATTTACAACAAAAATTTCGTGATAAATATCTGAAAAACATTCGTTAATGACACGACAATAATATCGACAATTCGACAATATATAATTCAAATATATATATATATATATATATATATATATATATATATATATATATATATATATATATATAATAGCACTAGGAGCCTAGTAGGCTCGGCCTGAGCTGTTAGTGTTTTCCATTTCTTCCTATTAGTAGCCTTGTCCTTCCATCTTCCTTTCCCAGTGTTTCTAGGTCTTTCTCTAACTATCACTATCACTATTGATCATATCCATCCTTAGTTTACTTCTTTCTTCAATTTCCTTCTGGCATTCTTCATCAAACCATTCCTTTCTCTCTTTAGTTTTATTTTTATTGCATTCTTTAGCTGTGTTACTGATAATCTGTTGAATTTTATCCCAGTCCTTGTCTATGTGCCCTTCTAGGTGTATTTCATTTAATTTTCTATCGATACCTTTTCTATACATTTCTTGTTCTTCTTGCGTTACAAGCCGCACTGGTTTATTTGTGTTCTTATTTTTTCTTTTGCGATTTTTTTTTCTGGTATCAGTTGAGCCATTTTAATTCCTAGCATGAAGTGATCCGAGTCAGCGTCTGGTCCTCTGTATGTTCACACGTTCTTTATACATTTTCGGTCTTCTCTCTCTATTAGTATATGGTCAATTTGATTTAATGTTTTTCCATCTGGGGATCGATATATTTCAAAAATAATATCCCGAATATACTCTCTGATCCTAATATAGATACAAAGATCATGCAATTTGTTACTACAAAAACAAATATATTGTTACACTTTACACTGACAAAATTAACTTTTTTCACCATCAACAATATTACAATACTTTTTATAATATCTCAATGAAAAATATAAACTTTAAAAATACTACTGTTACAACTGTCAACAACATATGTTTATATATATTTTTAGATGTTCCACACTTCACTAGACATTTCAGGAATTTTCGATAAAATCTGAAATCAGATTTCTTCATTATTTTTTCTTTTTCGTCAAGGGACTTCTATATGAAATAACTCTTACGGAATTGTTGTAACAGTGCTTCCTCTTTTGTAGTTATTCGCCTCGAATACATAATAACTCAAAGATCTTCAGGGACCAATTGAAATAAACAGGGCCCATATTTTCGAAACTGTTCGAACGAAAGTCGTATGCGAAAGATGATGAATTTCGAACGAAAATCGATGATTCGTATTTTCGAATTGATTTCGAACGCATCGTATACGACGATTTTCGTATACGACTGCTCGAGTGGGTATTCACCATTCGAATAGCGGTAAACACACGGAGTTTGACATTCCTGACTTTTGCATTTAGTTTGGTTTTTAATTGTTTACATAAGTGAGATGGCCGGCCTAAATTTTTAATTGAAAGAATTGTTTTAAATGCCTTAGAAGATGCAGAAATGTTAGCGAATGTGGAGAATAGAGTATACCATGCATTTTTAAACCCTCTTAAAGCCTTATCAGACAAACAATTTGTAAAATTATACCGTTTAACAAAGCCTCTGGCAGAGGAACTAATAGAACTTTTGGAGCCCCACTTGGTACCTCCATCTAGGGCATCTGCATTGAGCATACCGAGAAAGGTAAGTATAACAAATATTTTTAATTCGATATAGGTATACTGTGAAAATGTTCCCCAAAGCACCCTCAGCTTTGTTCCTTAAGAATAAGCATCCGGGCCAAGTATTTTACATAGAGAGTAATAAAATTGTTTACCTCCAATAATTTTTTGCAGGTTTACTAATCTATTTTCTTCCATAAAATCTATCAGTTCTTTTTTTTTTTGTTCGGAAGATACAAATCCTCCGAACATGGAATTTTTATTTTCTTTGTCCATATTGAAAACAGAGAAAACAGATAAGTACGAAAACACATGCCAAAACACGTTAACACTGTGTAGAAAAATGAGCAAATCACAAAAAACTAAAAAACTTCAAGTCTGCTGCAAGTCAAGTAAAATAAACTTGTCAGTCAAATAAATGTCGCCTGTCACCTCTACCTCTTCTTTTCTTAATTTCGTGCGAACTTGCAGCGTTGCCGGTGAATTTGGGTTAACGGATTCTCGTATGCGAATTAAACTTTCGAATTGCGTTCGACAATACGCTTTTACGTTCGTGCACGATTTTTTTTTTTTTTCGTTCGAATTAATCGCATGCGAATAAATTCGAACACATTCAAAAATACGACTCCAGGTGGGTCAGTTTAATGATATGGAGTTAGCCTCTCGATGTGAACTATCTTAAAAACTGGACTTAGATCATTTATTTTCTACAGGACGGTGTATGAGCAGTCCCAGTTGCGTTGAAAAGTCCTTTCTTGCATGTGATATTGTTTAACCATACTGCGTCACCTCTATCGCAAGTACCAGTAGCATGCATATCGAACCTGGCCTTGGCTTTATCACTTTGAAGGTTCAAACTTTTACTAGCAAATTCGTAGACTTTCTCCCATTTTGCTTTAAAATTTATAATGTAAATCAGTGATGAACGTTCTTCTTCGCAGGGAGGCAATCTTTCAAAAATGAGATCTGGGGGAAGCTTAATTTCTCTTCCGGTGATCATAATCAATGAGGAATAACTAGTTGAGTCATGTTCTGAACTTCAATAGGCTAACAGGCATAGAGGAATTAAAGTATCCCAATTTTCATATCAACGACATTATATTATGTTTTTCGACCATTCCGTTTGATTGAGGATGGAGAGGCGTAGTGCGAGTTTTTTAATACCCAAGGTGTTGATTGATTCTTGCCATAATTATGATTCATAATTTCGTCCTTGATCAGAATGTAACTCTAAAGGAACTCCGTGTTTTGATACGACGTGTTTTGTGAATGCTTCTGCTACTGTAATCACTTTTTGGTTAGGACGTGGTGCAATTGGCAATTTTGAAAAATAATCCATTGCGAACATTTAGTCCTTATTTCCTCTTACTGACATCGGAAGTGGACCGAGATTATCCACGTTCAAAAGGTTCTGCGGATAGATATTCTGCCATTTTACTACGACTTGTTATATTTATTAATACTTACGAAAATTAATACTTTAATTTTCTAATATATGATTTTCTGACTATAAATACTATATTTTCAAAAATTTAAATATTCATATTTGGCGCCACTTTTGTACATAAGCATAATAACAATCTAGAGCTAGTTATCAATAACAAAAACAGACACGAGTGTCTTTCTGACATAAATCAAACATCATTATAATAATCAATGTCATAGTATATTCAA